>QUSF01000046.1:315826-398869 GCA_003676055.1 Chloebia gouldiae | reverse complement strand
GCCCCCGGCGCGGAGCTGCCCCCGGCGGGGAGCTGCCCCCGGCGCGGAGCTGCCCCCGGCGCGGAGCTGCCCCCGGCGGGGAGCTGCGCCCGGCGCGGAGCTGCGCCCGGCGCGGAGCTGCCCCCGGCGCGGAGCTGCCTGCCCTGCCCGCTCGGCGCGGATGTCGCGGCAGGCGCCGTGCGCGGGGCCGTCTCTGTGCCCGCCCGTGTGTCAGCGTCCCCGTGTCTCCAGACTCGGGGTCTGGGGCCGTGCCGGCTGCTGTTCTATCTAGAAGTTCCCGTGCTGAGTGGTTGGCCATTCGTGCCCTTTCTCTCTTTTTATTATCATTGCAAGCTGTGGGGAGCCAGTGACCTTCCCAAAGCTAGCACCGCTGTTCCTTGTGACTGTGACTACATTTCTCTTATGTGGGAGATGAGAAATTCGCCCACATCAGGTTCACCCACCCTGGAGTGTGGTGTTGCCTGGTCTCGGCAAGAATAATTTTCAGTTTTATTTTGTTGATCTACCTGTGGCAATGATGAATGGCCCCAACATACAAGCACAAGGAAGAAAGGCATGCACGCTCCAAGGATTCATTTTCAAGTAGGATGTGGACAGGGTTTGGGAGAAGAGACATGAATACAGGTGGGACAAAAAGGAGACTTGAGCTCTGTGGGCTGCTTTTCCAGGTAGGTTTTCTCAGAATGCGTTCAGCCAACAGGTGAAGTAACACAGCATTGATGGGAAGGCAGGGGAGAGCTGTAGAGCAGGGAGGGTAGCAAGTGCAGAAAGGCTGGGAAGATGGGGGCCAAGACTCATAGGAGGGAGGGGTCCAAAATCCTTGCTCTTTGGCCAGCAGTTGCACTGCAGGAAGAAGTCCTGCTGATGCTGTTGCCCCCGGCCACTGACTTTACCACCTGTAAAGCAGGTTTTATGGCTGACTGACAGCTGTTTTTAACTACCAGGAGCTATAGCTCTCTGCATGCTTGAAGGGTGTGGAACACATACCAGAGGTGATGCCTGCCAAAATGCAAAATAAAAGGTGCGTGCCTATCATGCAAGCAAGGCACGTTCCATTTCAATCTGAATGTCCTATCATGTCAGTTCTTTCTCTGAAGTTTTTCTTTACCTATTCTCCCTTTCCTTTTGTGTTCCAGCCAGCTTTGACTTCAGATTTGGCACTAGGTCTCCCTGAAATTTGGAGGTGTTGAGGAATATCACCTTGGATATTCACTAGTGAAAATATCCATCTAGGACTCAGATATAGGCTTTGAAGAAACTGATTTCCAAAAAGCACTGAAAATATATCTGTTGTATTTATTTTTTAAGTAATAAATTAACTGACATTTTTTGCTGTCTAGCAACAGTGCTTTCCTATGGTGGTCTGAGTCCAAATCTGAAACCACCATGACAGCACATCAGATACTGAAGACTAAACCAACTTGGGGACAAAACTGAAAATTAAGAAAGTTCCCCATTCATATTAAGGAAATCAAGGGTGGTGATGGAAATTATACAATGTTTGCATATCCCCCAAGATTTTAAATGAGAGAGTCAGTACACAGGAACTGTGTGGACTGTGACTTGGGAGCACTCTTCTACCAGAAGATTTCTTACCTCTGCTGCATTGCTCCTTAAGCATATCACACTTAACAAGTCTACCTGCAGCCTGGAGAATTTTAACTAGTAAAAAGGGTGGTGGCCCACACTCAGGAGTATGAGTCCCATCACTAATCTGCCTGGGGAAGGCAGATTTTTATGGGCTATGTAAAACTGATTCTAGGGCATAATCAAGGACAACCATATTTTCTGTAAATAAGCATGATTTCATGTGGTAGAAGCCAGTCACAGGGATTTTTCCACTAAGTACTTAGCTTTGAAAATACAGGATTGTCCTTTTCAAAATCATGTTGCTTTTTCTTACAATTGTAATCAAATTTTAATTCTAATCAAAAGATTGAGCTTGATCAGTGGATCTTTGTATGAGAAAATACAGGCATGAAAGCATGCCACACAATGCCAGTATTTCATAACTGCCTTTCAGAGACACACAGGAGAGTTTCAAGGAAAAGTAAGAGAGAGAGCCTTTCGCAACCTGGAGTCTCATTGTCAGATACATTCAGGCTGAGTTTTTTATCAATACTGCCTCAGCAGCCAGACCAGTCAGAATGTGGTCTGTGTCCATGTGATTCTCAGTAACTTCCTACACCCTGGCAGAAAGAAGGCCTTGGGAAAATAGGTTGCTGTTCTCTTAATAGTGCGTGGTCTTTCCCAGAGGGACTCAGCACAGCCTAAGGACATGGGTGTCTATTAGAACGTTGTTGTAGAGTTGCTCTTCCTGCAAAAACCAGGGAATATTTTAGAAGTTACTTATATGTCTCTGTAATTCTGGACAATTTTTTTATTAAAACATCTGGTACTAAATCAAAGCTTTAATAAAATAACGTAGATAGCAAATCCAGCTGAGAAAATCTGACTATTCTAGAATAACAGCTGACTCAGATGCTCTTCATGTGACTTTTTTTCCAGATTATGATCAAAAAGCCAGAAGGAAAGAAGTAAATGGCAATTTAGCATGTAGGGTTTCTTGGTTTTTTTTCTAAATGTCATCCTGAATTCCAGAGATTTACTTTTAACCATCAAGATCTTGATTTTCTGTCCAATCAAAGCAAATTTACTGAAGGTTTGGTGGTTGAAGGCTTTAAAGCGGAACCTCTTTTTAAAATTGTGTGCTTGTTTTTACTTTTCCTTGATTTTTGTTTGTTGTTTGGAAAAACCGAACTTTTTCTGGACATTTCTGATAATGAAAATAAGGCCTACAGATACTTCAAAAAAAAAAAAAAAACCAGGGAGATTTTATTCTTGACCCAGAATTAAAAACAGAGATGTACATTTGTGGAATACCGGGTATCATTGTGCTTTTGACTGGCACTTAAGTCTTCTGTTGCATCTCTACAAGCTTCTTCAAATGGAAAATCTGAAATTGTTTCAGGGAATTATAGTAGCCATGTAATAGATTAAGATTTAAGAGCCCTCTGAGGGTCACATGATTAAAGGAGACATGTCAATAACTGACCTAATAATACCAAGTGTGTTAAAAGACAGGAGAATCTAGACTTAGTGAAGGGTAGCTACTACTACACTTTCTTTGTCCATTTTATATTCTGTCTCACAAAATTTCCTTATCTGTCTTAGTAAATGTAAATTGACTATCTGCTTTGTTTTGTAACTTTACAGTCTCATTTTCTTCTTTCATCACAGTTTTTGTCTTAGTTAATAGCCAAAATCCACAAACTAGTCATGAAAGAAATTATTTTAATATGGCATAAAGGGTGGAAATACATGTTTTCTATAATTATTTAGTCCTGATAATAGATCACTTCTTAATGGATTTTTTTTGTAATAATGTAGTAGAATTAGTACTCCTTAAAATTAGAAATTAACAATTACCAGAGAAGACACAATATTTCAAATCTTTGTAATCTGATAGTCACATTGAAAAGCACAGTTGCATTCACATAGCAGGCCAAAGAGCCTCAAAAGGATTAGGAGAGATAAAAAAAAAAAAGAACAAACCAGTTGGACAAGAACAGCAAAGGGGAATCTCTAGACCGGTGTGCAACACAGGAGCTATTTATTAATAGTGAGAAGTGGCCAGAGTTTGATTTCTCCTTCCTGCCAGACTTTTAACTTTCTTTTCAGCACTTCATGTCAATTTGAAGTGAAAAAAGTAGGCAGTCTTAATGTCAGAACTGGGAAAGCTTAACAGAAACTTCTTTCCAGACTTTCACAAATGAGAGACATTTGCATCTTCGGCTGTTGCAAAGTTGGCTCTTTCTTCTGCATGGTTTCCTCGACCAGCTATAATTTTTTATATATATTCATATCTAACAAATAATTCTCCCATCTGTACCTGAGGTGGAAATTGGGATCTTGTATTTGGCAAAGTTACCCACTGTCTTATCTAGTGATGGCAGCTTCCAATCAAGTTTATTCTGCGCTGGATCACGTCCAAATACTCTTGAGTATGTACAGCAACTCTACTCATTCCATTTTGAATATACCCCAAGCTGTTCTAAGTGAACCACATTGTCTACTGATCAAAGGATGTAGATGCACAGCACAGTAAGAGGAAGAATTGCACCACAAGAACCACCCCAGCCTAGGCTGCCATCATTGTTCAAGACCAACTGGTTTGAAGCCAGCTTGGGTATGTTGAACTGCATCAGGTTTCCCCACGGATGTCTGATGTGTGTCAAAAAACCATCAGCAGCAATCATTCCAGCAGGACTGAACAAGAAGAAAGAGACAAGCCGTAACCTTAACAGTTTGTAACCTGTAACCTTGGTTACAAGTGAAGAAAACAGGCCCTTTTGAAGAATTGAACTGATCATATAAGCAGAGTTAGTCACATGATGAGAGCAAAAAGTGGGTCAGTTCCACTATTTTTAGATAGAGTGGGAAGGAAAAGTTTTGTGGCTTGGTGGTTTTTTTAGCAGAAATTAAGATAAAGGCTCAAGACATTGAAAAAACTTCAGAAAAAAAAATATATTGAGGTTTCCAGTACTCTTTCCAGTGCTTTGCATGGGTTTCAGGATATATATATATATATTCAGATGGATATATAGTCTAGCCTACACACACACTCCTGATCAAGGAATTCTCTACAACAGAGACTGATTTTTTTGCCATGCATTTATCACATTCTAAAACTCTAGCTAGTTACAATAAACTTTATTCACCTTTTATAGGATATGTGCAAATGCCATTATTTTGTAACTCACCAGACACCAGAATATGCCATCTTTCCAATACTAAAAAAGGGGATTGTAATCTATTACAGAACATTGGAAACTCTGAAAAAGGTATAGGATGTTTTTAACCTAATTCCTAATTATGTCAATGAGATTCACTATTTTGCTTGTTACCTGGGGTTTTTAAGCACCTAATTTTAACACCAAGTCATAGAATATTTAGATAGGAAAAGAACCTTAACATCATCAAGTCCAACCATTAATTCAGCACTGCCAAGTCCAACATTAAATCATGTCCCTAAGAGCCACATCTATGTGCCTTTTAAGTAATTCTATGGGTGATAACTCCAGTACTTCATTGGGCAGTTGTTTATAATGCTTGATAACTCTTTCAGTAAATAAATATTTCTGAATATCCAAGAATAAACCTCCACTAGCACACCCTAAGGCCATTTCCTCTTGTCTGTCACTTATTATTTGGGAGAAGAAACTGATCCCCTCCTTGCTACAATCTCTCTTCAGGTAGATGTAGAGAGTGATAAGGTCCCTCAGCTGCTCCTCATAAGACAGGAGCAGCTATCCCTGCTCCTGCACCAGTTTCATTGATTTCTTTGGACAGTATCTTTTCAGAGACAAAGAACAAATTTTTATGTACTTAATTATTTCCTCTCTCTTAGCTCGGAATTCTGTGTCTCACAATCTTAGCTACATGTACATGATCATTTTGTGTTAGCAAAAGCTCAATGTCTTTGTTATGAGACACTAAGCAAAGATGTAAGAGATCTGTGTTGTGATGAGAAGAGAATAAATCCCCAAATTTCCCTCTTCATGGCATCTATGGCATTGTCTTATCCCTGATCTCTTCCCCTTCTCTGGAACATCAGATATGAACTGTGATGTGGTTGTCCACAGTTGCTATTAATTGCACACCTCACCTGGTAGTTTTAACTGGGAAGAACAAACAGGAAAATGCAGGAAGGTAAAATTTGTTAGGCTTTCCCTACTGTGTGTAACTGTTTATATTCTATTTATATCATGTAGTACATTGTACTACAAGGGATATTTGTAATGTAGTGCATTCACAGTAGCTGAACACTGCTGTGCCAGAATCTTCAGAGGTTATCGGTTTGGCTGTGTCAGAAGGGCCTGCTTTTTTGAAAGCCCTGATCTTTAAAATTCAAGCTGCTTTCAGGTGTTTTAGGCTGGACAGTACAGAATTGATATGGATAGCTGCTTTTGAAAATCTTAGTGGAAGTTTTCACCTTCAGAGACACTCTCAGCATGTGTCTTTGACATAAATAAAAAGGACTTAAATGAAAAATTAAGAAGTAAAAAAAGATTCACGTCATGTAGATGTTGAAAAGTCAAAATGCTCTGCTTTCAGAAGGGAATAAGCAACACAGTGCTTAGCAGCAGTGCAGAAAATCAGAGTGCTACTGATTCTGTCTGTCCACACTATCCATCTCCCAGGCACAGTCATGCACTGACCATCCCGGTTAAGCATCTTTCACCTTTTGCAGGATGGGTTTCCAACTAATCCAAACCAGCTGCAAACCAAACCTACTAATTTTGGTTCTTCTGTTCCGATCTTAAGCAACACGACCTCTTTCAAAATTAGTAAGCTACTCATCTCCAACATTTCCCAACACTTTGACACTAATGTCCATTTAATCTCTGCAGAGCCTTTACTATTCCTGCAAACTTTCTGATGAGGGAAGTGCCAATGAATCATCTGGATACTGAGACCCTACTCCTCTCATTAAGCCCTTCACAGCCACAGGCCTTGTCAAGGACAGGAGGCCCTCTTCACAGTGTCATTGGAGGTTTTGAGCAGCAAAGCATAAAACTGACTGGAGCAGGCAGATTATGGGCTGAGGCTTCTCCTCCCATCTGATTTCTCCGCACAGCATCTCTGCTGGGAAGCCGTGAAGCAGGGCTCACTCAGTAACAATAAAAATCTAATCTTGTTCATGTAATATGTGAGGTCTGTGAGAAATAACCAAAAGGAGCATAAAATTTCTTGTTTCTTCTTCACCTTTTACTGCCACATGCTGAAACACCATTAGAACATTTACAGAAAAGTCACATGAAGAGATGCACTGATGCTTTTGGAAGAGTAATTAACTCTCAATGTAGTTGCTTCTAGTGATGTTAGTACTAGTATAAACCAGAGTCTGTCCATACGTTCACACTTCCATACACTCATGCTCAAATATGACTCAGGCTCTTCAGTGTTTCAGTGAAACTAACCATAGATATGCTGGTAAGCTTATCATGACCTGAAAGCATTTATAGGAGACAATTCAGATTTATTTAATATGGCATTTCCAGAATGTACATGGGTTTTTAAGCAATGTGCATAAAGTAAATCTAGTGGTGCAGAGAACAATGAAAATAATTTAAATTGGACATGAATTGAACCTAAGGTGCCTTCCAGTTGCTATTACTGCATGTGGTCAGTATTGCAAGCAAAGATGCCTGGTAACTTCAGAAGCAGGTGTGCTGCAATATTTTCAAAACACTGAGTCTCTGCAGAGCTGTGACTCATTGAACCGCAGCTGTCTGAGGACTGTCTGAACGTCAGCATAGGATAAGATCCTTTCCACCTCTCTTGGGAAACAGTCAAATAATCACTTTAAATTTCCAAGGGCAAGTCTTTAAGACTTTTTACTTTAATAATTATTATTGAAGATGTTTCTTCTTTTTGCTGAAGACTTCACTAATTGTTTCTTAAAGTCTTTTTAAACAAATATTTGTAACTGCTGGGAAAGTCAGCCTTCTTCTCCCTGGTAAAGACCAGAAATGCAACTATCTCATTCCTTGCACCTACTTTCTTCTAGGTATGTCAGACAGGAGTCACTCCTATGGCTAATCTTTCTAACAATTAAAAGGAAAAACTAGAAGGGATTTGAGACCCCTCAGGTATTATATGGATGAACAAAGATACAATCTGGACTAAAAAACTGTGACAAGATGCAGGTACCAAATAGCTGAATGCCGTACAGACTTGTTCAGATGTATCTCTGTACCACACTAGACTGAGATTTCAGCCACACAAATCTGAAATGAGATAAATAAAAATGGGTAAAGGATTGTCCTTTTACTAGGACTGTGTGAGACCACTTCAGCTACTGAAATGTTTTAGGTAGTTGTTTTCATAGCAGAATATAGTGGGCACAGGTTGCTAATGTTACACATGGTGTCTCAGGTATTGAGCTAGAATCCAAGTCACAGTCACTTTGCTCATGTGAGACTTGACCTTGAAACGCCTCCAGCTTGAGAAAATAAACCACATCTCTGTTACAGTCAGCTGGAACACAGATGACAGCAATACCTGGTAGTTGGTTTAACAGCTTTTTTGATTGTGCTTCATGCCACTGAAGTTGTCATTTGATGACAATCTGGGCTAATGCCAAAATTACAAAATTCTGCATCACACCCAGGCACTCTTCATGGCTGGTGCCCAGGCCGGAGGGCTGCAGTTCCTCACAGCCTACACCATCAGTAACCTGCATTATTCTTCCATACACCCCTGTATGCCATTTGTGCATCTGTGCATCTCCTACAGCAACCCCACAGCCCCTAGCTCCCTGACAGCCCTCACTGTAACAGCTCTTAACATGATCAGAGTTGCCACTGAAGCTGTCGATCATCCAGCAGTTTTAGCTAGCTAGCTAAGATATGTATACATGGAGTATTCCATATATAAACAGACAAGAAGAGACTGTCCCACCTCAACGACATAGCTCCTCTTTAGGAAGAATTTCTTCACAGAAAGGCTGATTAGACATTGGAACGGGCTGCCATTGGAGTGGAGTCACTGTCCCTGGTGGTGTTTTAGGAAAGACTGGATGTGCACTCAGTGCCGTGGTCTGCTTGACAGGGAGGTATTGGGTCCTAAGTTGGACTCAATGACCTCAGATATCTTTTCCAATCTCATGGGTTCTGTGATTCTCACAGAATAATGAGGTTGGAAGAGACCTCTAAGATCATCAAGCCCAACCTATGCCCTAACACCTCAACTAGACTACAGCACTAAGTGCCATGTCCAGTCTTTTTTTAAACACATCCAGAGATGGCTATTCCACCACCTCCCTAGGAAGACTGTTCCAATACTTTATTATTCTTTCAGTGAATTTTTTTTTCCTAATGTCCAACCTATACCTTCTGTGATGTATCTCGAGACTGCGTCGTTTTGTTCTGTCAGTGCCGCCCGATGGCAGAGACCGATCCGAGCTGTCTGTAACCTCCCTTCTGGAATTTGTAGAGAGCAATACGGTCTCCTCTAAGCCTCCTCTTCTCCAGGCTGAACAACCCGAGTTCCTCGCAGGGTTTGTGCTCCCTCACCAGCCGCGTTGCCCTCCTCTGGATGTGCTCCAGCATCTCAACATCCCTCCCCAGCGGAGGGGCGCAGAAGGGCGGTGACGGCGGCGCGGCGGGGCGCGGCTCGGGGCCGCTCGGCGCTCACTTCCTGCGGGGGCGGGCCCTGCTGCCGGCGGATGCGGCGGCCCCGGCGCTGGGCAAGGTGACTGCGGGGCCGGGCCCGCGCGGGGAGGCGGCGGTGCCGGGGGCGAGCTCCGCCAAGCGCGGCCGGCCGCGGCCGCGGCGCTGCGGGCGCAGCTCCGCGGGACGCGCGGGGATGCGGAGCTCCGGCGCCGGGAAGGAAACGCGAGCGGCGGGGGGAGCCGGGGCGGGCTCGGGTTGGCCCTGAAGGGTCAGGGCGGGTTTGGGCTGGGTGTGAGAAAAAGGCTCTTCACACAGAGGGTGGCTGGGGCCGGCTCCCTCGGGAATGGTCACAGGGATCGGGGAGCCTTCGGACGGTGCTCACGGGCACACGGGTACTTGTGCTGTGCAGGAATTGAGTTGGACTCGGTGATATTTGTGGTTGCCTTCCAGTTCAGCATTGGAGCCGTCGTATTCTGTGATTCTTGGTGTATCAGTGCTTGGAGAAGCAGAGGGGGTGATGCCTTGCACCAGGAAGGCATCACCCGCATTCATGGGGGGAATGGTGGGCGAGCATTGTTTGCCCTAAAGCGTGTGCAGGATGGTGGATGCTTTTCCACCCTCACGGAGGCGTTTGATGTTGGGTCACCTGCGCTGGGCTCTAGGAAGAGTGTGTGCACACAGGCCATGTAGGACCCACGGCTCAGAGGATGTGTGGAGAAGGGTGGTGGGAAAACACTGCAGGGCTGCCGTCACAGGATTTCTGCGCCCCTCCGTTTGGGAGGGATGTTGAGATGCTGGAGCACTTCCAGAGGAGGGCAACACGGCTGGTGAGGGAGCACAAACTCTGTGAGGAACTTGGGTTGTTCAGCCTGGAGAAGAGGAGGCTTAGAGGAGACCGTATTGCTCTCTACAAATTCCAGAAGGGAGGTTATAGACAGCTGGGATCCGTCTCTGCCATCGGGCAGCACTGACAGAACCAAACGACGCAGTCTCAAGATACATCACAGAAGGTATAGGTTGGACATTAGGAAAAAAAATTTTCACTGAAAGAATAACAAAGTATTGGAATGGTCTTCCTAGGGAAGACGTCAGGGCAAAGCAAGTGGAAAGATGAAATTGCCCTCAGCACATGGGCATACACAGAGTGTGGAGACTGGGTCTTTGATTTTATAACCCAGTGTTTCAGAGGTGTGAATGTAGAATATAGAGCATACAGGTGGTGTCATTTGTGGAACAGTGATCAAGGGGTGTCTCGTGCTCTGGGGACTCCTAACAGAAATAGTAGCTGCTTGGCTGCTGTAAAGTCTGGCCCAGAATTTCCCAGTCTTAAAAAGTCCTTGAATCTGTTGTAATCTAAAAGCTTTAGGATGGGATACAGAAGAGCAGTAGACCAAAGCACATGGAGATTAAGTATTTCAAGTAGTCCTTCATGGAAGACTGTTTTATTTCTTCTCTCTTCTGCTAAAGATTGCTAGTCCGCGCAAGGTGGAAGAGATAGACCTTGGAACAGGAGGATCCCCCAGCTAGAGACTTCTATGTAGATCAAACTCAGTATATCACCAAACATCTAGAAACTACGAGGCAGATGTTAGTGATTCATTATTTCAAATAATTTTGGTGAACAGTCCTGAAAAGAGATTACTTGCCTGCAAAAGCTGATAAGAAATGCTAAAACCACAGTGGTAACAAAATTTTGTAGCTAGGGTGTCACAGCTCTGCTTGAAGGGTTTTGCTGTTAATGGCTGAAGGGATTTGGCCATTGCTTTTTGACTGTGAACAATGTCTGAAAATACAGAATTATTTTTGCATTTAGGCTCAGAAAAGTTGGGAGTCCGAATGGAATAATGTCTGTTATTAAACTGTGGTGTGGTAATACATCACATGTTTCTTTAGGAAACAATAAACCAATTTAATTAGTGGCAAATTTCCACATGCAGTTGATAATTATAATGCATTGTTACCTACCTTATTCTAGGGTAAATATTTTGGTTCTTCAGATAAGCAGGTGTTTAAAATTGACAGCAGTGGAAAACCTGTCTGCACCAAGGCCAGTGTGTGGCTCACTTTGCAGCTTTTTGAAACTACTGTGTTACAGAGTTTTGAGACAGTACTAGAAATAATTCTGCTTTGAAATGTAATGTTAACAGAAGTTGAAATGGACAAATATAGGAATTGCCTTTGATTCTAGTCAATTCAGACAGATTTGGAGTGTCTCAACCTGTATGTCTAAAATTATTGCAAGAGACCATTATTATAGCCAAATACTAACTGTGATTAATTGTGATCTTTGTGGCTGGAAAGATGTGTGGGCAAGTGATTCACTTCTGTTGGCTCTGTAGTTATGGTGAAAAAAGAGATTTTATTTTTTCTCAACTTACAGACCTTCTGTTTTAGGAGATGGTATGTTCTGTGTCTGCATGGAAGGTTTTTAGAATTTTAGACAATGCTTGAAGAAAAAAGGAGGACAGAAAACTATTCTGCTTCTTAAAAGACTGCTTTGCATAAATGAAAAGAAACTGCTTTGTCAGAGGGGGCCTTGGTGGTCCTGGCTCAGACAGGTAACTTGGAGTTAGCAGGCTTCGGATAATTTGCTTTGTCACTTCCTTATATTGCAGTTTTGTACTTTGGCTTCTTGTTTTATGTAATATAGGATAGGTATGCAGCAGTGACCAACTGGAAGAGTTTTGTGAGAGGTTTGCCTCCAGTAATACTAATATTGTTCATGCAGTTTCAAAGACAAGCTTATAGGTGTGTCAGAAGTGGCATTCACATCTTGATTACCATTTTATTTGAATTAGTGGCTGGTTTTACATAAACAGCGACAGGATGTCCTGCTCAGAACCACCTCTGAAGAGAGATTGTTTTAGAAATGAGGAAAAGCAGTGGGGTCTGTTAGATCTGAGTCTGGCTGGTGTCACTGCCAGTCATAGTTCTGCAGAGCCATAATGGATTGCAGGTGGACTAGAGATACCACTTGGACAACTTGGCATAGATTCCTGGCCACCCTATTGTTGCTGTTACAAAGCATTGTTTTGTCACGTGATGAAACCTAAACTAATGTCTTAAAAATAGGGAAATCTTGAAAAGTTGCTGAATTTTGTAAGTTTCATGAGAGTGTGATGTCATAGTAGCGTTTTTTTTTAGAACTTTACTGAAAAAATCTGAATGCAGTCTAAAAGGAGCATGGAATTGCTCCTGTTAATAAAATCATGTACTGTCATACTTTTTCTAGCTGGCAAAATTAGTAGAGACATTGATACTGCTTTGAGTCAAGGATAAGCAAGACTTGTCCATTAATCCAGAAAAAGTTCCATCTGCTGAGTGGAGCAAAAATCTGACATAACATTAGAGTCATACCAAAAGGATGGTACTTACTTAAACTCTTGCTAACACCTTAGTAATTTCTGTCTGGGAAGAGGAGAAATTTTGTTCTGTATTATTGATTTTCGTAATGTACTTTGGCCTACAAAAGGGTATGTAAGGCTTTAGAAATAAATGTTTAACTTAATATACCTTACCAAATGTTTAACTTAATATACCTCACCAAAATATGTTTAATGGAAGTACATAAACTGTCTCGGTCAAAAACTTTCTCTTTTTGTTTACTGAGTCTCAGTGGATGCATCTCAGCAATTTGTTCCATTCTTTTGTTTGGAATATGAGATTTTCTTTCTTTTATTTACTAAGGCAGAATAGTTTTTCTACTTATACATCAGAACAGGGAGAAGTCATTTTACAGTTTAATTACAGTCGAACTTCATAATACTTAAATATTGTTTATACAGAATTTTTATATACTATTTATAGAAATAGAAGTATTAAAATTGAGTTTTAACTAGGAAAAATTTCTATTCTAAATTTTGGAAACAGAGCTTCGTTTGTTCTGTTAGGTACTAGATGTCCATTATAAGTGGAGTAGATAGTGTGTATTAAAACAGTGTGTGCTGTTCATGAAGTGTATACCATTTGATGTAAGTAAATTACTATTATTGATGACACACTTCTTGTTTTCTTTATTATGTCAGGAGGTCTATTTCAAGAATCTTTCAAAACAGAAGCAAAAGGAAGTCATGGAGAAGAATGGAAACAACCACAAACTTCGTGTTTGTGTTGCTACTTGCAACCGTGCTGATTATTCAAAATTGGCTCCCATTATGTTTGGTATTAAGGCAGAACCACAGTTTTTTGAGCTTGATGTCGTAGTGCTTGGTTCCCACCTGATTGATGATTATGGGTAAGGTGAATTTTTATCTGCCACTATGTTTCTGAGCTGTTAGCAATGATAATATGTACATTAGGTAAAACGAAATCTTGGCATCATGAGTGAACACAAAAAAGTTTTACTTTTTTTCCAGAATTTTATTTTGCAGCTCCTTATGAGAGTGCACATTTCATGCAGTCATTTTTTTCCACCAGTCTTAGAATTCTAGAAAGTTTTGTGCAAATGCTGTAATTGAGACCCCAGAAAGGATCACAAACTGTACTAAGTGAGAAGCTGATGTCCTGCATTTTTCCCTGAAACCTGGTGACTATCAAATGGAAATGTGCTACGGTTTTTAAATTTTCATAGAGAAAAGAGCCTCCTCAGTCATTTTAAATTGCACCTTTTCTACTTTACAGTTATTGGAGGAAGTACTTCTATATTGCATATCTCAGGAGAACACTGTTAGTTCTTTCTTCCAGTATTGTGGAGGCAGGAAAGTGTGGTCATACGTTTCTGACAAAATTAATAACAAAATGATAGATATGTGGGTATCTGTGGTATATGGGTAGGTGGGAGAGAATGGAGTCCCTGTCCATAGCTGTTCATAAGTAAGCAGTGAAATCACCCCTCCAGGAGGATGAGATGTCTTGGTCTGAATCCCTTCCCTTGGAAGGACTTCCCGGATCCCAGGTGGATATTCTCCTGGTTGCTGGGGAAAAGGTAGAAGAAACAGCATGGATAGCTGTTCTGGGATTGTTTGATTTTCCTCAGGCAGCATTTACCAGATTGGACCCAGTAAGTGAAGTTGCTATGAAAACACAGATTCTGGAAAAGAAAATCAGACTTTAGCTTTGTTCTGCAGTATATTGGCATTGTCGAACTTTAGGAAATGTACAAGCATATAGATTATACAAGTAGAGATACTTTTTTCAAGTAGAGATACTTTTTGGACTTTCCACTGAGAATTTTTGGCATTTTGTAAGCCAGAACAGAAGTTATATTACCTCAAACCACTAAGACAGGATGTTCCACTGGTGACTGTTCTCTTTCTGCACATTATAGCATCTGTTCCTTGCTTTCTATGGGACATTGTTTCCATCCAGTAACATGGCAAGGTGAATTCAACATCACAAAACTAACTGATTCAAAACAAAACCAGACCAAAAAAAACCAGTTTAACTTCTTAACATGTTAATATGTTGAATTGCACCCTGATTGGAGAAATAAAGTAATCCCATTTCATTTGCTAAAAAGGACAAACACAGTCCTGATTTCTCCATATCACATAACCCTTGGCTGTCTGCAAGCCTTGTGCAAAGTAATACAAAATACTACTTTTCCAATTCTAAGGTATTTAACATTTGTCTCTGTATTGAGAATGATTTGTAATGCACAAAGCAAACAGTAGAGATTTTGATCTGCAGATGTTTTTGCTGTTAGTTACTTTGTAGTAAGTATTTTAAAAACCAGGTACTCTTTGGGGTTTTTTCAGGGCCTAGCCCTGCACCCCTTAATCTGAATCATCCTAGGAAATTAGTGGGTCCTCAGAACATATATGTCCTAGTGATGTGAGTGGTGTAATCAACAGTAGCAAAAGTCAGATGACAGTGATCCTGTGAAATGTCTGGTACTGAAATGTTTGGAGAATAATAAAGGAAACAAAACCACCAGAAATGCAGAAACTTGCTTGTCTTCTAGATTTTCAGCTTTCAAAAGGCAAAGAGTACAGAAACAAAGAGAAAAAAGTTTTCTGAGATAAATGTACATAATCAAGAAGATGGTAGGTCTGTGAAGGATATTTCTAAATGGAGTTGGAAATGCAATGAAATTTATGCTATATAAATGTGAGCCCCTTTACTCAGTAAAATAAGAAGGATATGCTTTAAAAGAATAGAGAATCTGAAATAATATATGCTACCTGCAGGATGTTTTCTGTAAACATACTGGCCTCAGCTTTGCATCACATTGGTTTTTGTATTTATAGAGTTGTCCACAGAAGAGTCAATAAACATAACCTTTCTGACAGGAAATCAGGCCACATCTATTCTCTGAAAGGCCCAGTGGACACATGAACAAAGAGTTTGATTTCTAAGGATTTCCACAATATGTTCAGCACAGTTCCTCTTTAAAGGTGTCTAGAGAAACTGGATGTTTGGAATATTAGGGAGGATCTTCACATGGATGAGAATATTCTGTTAAAATCTTAAAAGCTACTTTCCTCAGTGAAGAAGATGTGGAAAGCAGGCCTTTTTTCAGCCCCAGTACAGCTGTTGTAATTCGTGTTTACTTTGTGAAGCAATATTGCTGTAAAATCAAGTTGTATTTACTCTAATAACCCTTTTTCTCTGACCTCCAGCAATACCTATCGTATGATTGAACAAGATGACTTTGATATTCATACAAGATTACACACCATCGTGAGAGGGGAGGATGAGGCAGCTATGGTGGAGTCGGTGGGCCTTGCATTAGTCAAGTTACCCGATGTCCTCAACCGCCTGAAACCTGACATAATGATAGTCCACGGGGACAGATTTGATGCTTTGGCCCTGGCCACGTCTGCAGCCCTGATGAACATTCGCATTCTTCACATCGAAGGCGGGGAGGTCAGCGGGACCATCGATGACTCCATCAGACATGCCATCACCAAACTGGCCCATTACCACGTCTGCTGCACCAGGAGTGCAGAGCAGCACTTGATAGCCATGTGTGAGGACCACGACCGCATCCTTTTAGCAGGCTGTCCCTCGTATGACAAGCTTCTCTCTGCCAAAAACAAGGACTACATGAGTATTATTAGCATGTGGCTAGGTAAGCTGGTCACTTTTTATGTTTTTCTCACGTGCCTTCAACACTAGACAAGCTCAGTAAGCAGGCTGCCAGTCAAAAAGTAATATATATTTTTAATAGTACCTGGTATTTCTTTCTACATTTGCCTTCATTCTGTATTCTGCCACGTACAACTGAAAAGCTTTTCATTTCCGGACCTTCTGCCAAGTCAAAAAATAACTCCTTAAATGGGCAGTTTCTCTGAGCTGAACAATTTAAAAGCAGAACAGTCTTACATGAGCAGTTACCTTAGTGTAGTAGAGTTTTAGTTGAACAGAATGAAAGCTGTTTAGTCCTAATATAAAAAATATTTCAGAATTTGTATTATGAACCTTTTTATGAGGAATGCACTGAAACAGGATAACATGCATCAAAGGCGTTTGGTGTTTGATTCTCACTGACTTAGAAATAATTCCTATGAACAGTGGAGTTTTGTGTTTGCTTTTTATCTTTGACAAAGTGGTCTCCTGTATGGCTACCATGTGTAGAAGCTGCAGTCTTTTTCAGTCAGTATGTTTTGCAGATAAATGTTTATCAAACGTGCTAAGACAAGTATGATTGACTGTTCTAAAGCAATGAAGTTTTTGCTTGAGAATGGACAATTGACAGAAAATCAGAGCGACTTCAGGAGTTACTCCAGATTTATAGTGGTGTGAGAACAGTCTCTTGACCCTGGTGTAGTCTTGGAAAGCTTCAGAAGTAGACTAGCAAGTTAACAGTTTGTTGACATTTAGGTAGTGGTCTCTAAAGTTATGAGATGTGCTTAGAGAGGCAAATAACAAGCTAGGCTACCCTGTAACTCCCTTAATTTTTATTCTAGCATTGATCCTGTTAGATATATCCCTTTTCAGGATTTCACATCTATAGTTCCAGAAGTATGTCCTTCCTTCCTCTTGCAATTCTACACTGATAAAAAAACTTTTCTTGCTCTCCATTGGGACAGGTGAAGATGTCAAAACCAGAGATTATATAGTTGCTCTGCAACATCCTGTAACCACAGATATTAAACATTCCATAAAGATGTTTGAGCTGACACTAGATGCACTCATCTCCTTCAACAAGAGAACACTTGTTCTGTTCCCTAATGTGGATGCAGGTGAGTAGAATACCTTCATGACAGAGTGACACATAACAGATTGTCTTCAAAAGAGTGCTTTTATCCCAGGCCCTCCAGCCAGATGGAAATAGTTCCATTGTGTCAGACTCATGGGTGCATCTGCTGCAGCTCTGTGTTCACATGGCTGGAGACATTTCAGTTCTTCAGTGTGGGAAGGAAAATGAGAGAAACTACGTGACACGTAGGAGTAATATTAGTGCCTCTTAAATTAGATTAAAACTGCAAAGATACTTTCGCAGTGAATTCTTGTATCAAGCTTTGGCATATGTACTAAGCTAAATAATTTACAGTGTAAGGATAAAAAGAGAGCAAAAACCTGTTCAGAGTTCGCAAACCTGTTCAGTGAGTGGCTGGCTACTAGATTCTTTGTGGTGCCTGGACTTTGGTTTTAAAAGTAGAACTTAAATCATTTATTCTACTTTGGTTTTCTGTAGGAAGCAAAGAGATGGTTCGTGTGATGAGGAAGAAGGGCATTGAACACCATCCCAATTTTCGGGCAGTAAAGCATGTGCCATTTGACCAGTTCATTCAGCTGGTTGCTCACGCTGGTTGCATGATTGGTAACAGCAGTTGTGGTGTCAGAGAGGTGGGAGCGTTTGGTACACCTGTCATCAACCTGGGGACACGTCAGACCGGAAGAGAAACAGGTACATGTTTGCTTAACTGGCGTTCTGTAATGCAGGACAGTGTGTCAGAGGTGTCACCATTGCTTTAGTGGAAACAAGGGGAGGCACAGAACTGATACAGAGTGATGTCTACCTCATGGGCATCTTGCCCTCACAGAGGAAATAAAACCAATTTTTTTCCATTTCTAAAGTAGCTCATACTCCAACGCAATTCGAGCATCTGATCTGTCCCATTATGTTAATTTTTGTCGTCTAGGTGAAAATGTTCTTCATGTTCGTGATGCTGATACACAGGATAAGATTCTTCATGCTCTACAGCTGCAGTTTGGGAAGCAATATCCATGGTGAGTACATTCATCTTAATTCATTGGAGGGGATGTTAAAGCAGTAGAGTAAAAGGCATTTAGTCCTAAGGTGTTTCATCATATTTGATTGGAGTGCTTTTAATGCACTCATCTGAGGTTACAAATGATTTTTCATTTCAGAACCATAATGCGATATCTGGTATGCAGTAGTATTTATAGAGCAAAATGTTACTAGGAATGTTTCGACACAAGTAGACATTTAACATCCAACAGAAAGTCAAGAGGACAAAATTCATATTAACCTAGACCAGTGTGATTTGGAGAGCTTGTTCTTTAGGAGCAGCATGGGAAAGAACATCCTTTTTGCCGACTTTCACTGGTGCCTGAAGGACACTTTTTCATGTGGGTACAAACAATACTGAATGCCAAAAAATCGTCAGGATCAAGGAAGATTATAAACCCCTGGTTAGGCACATGAAAAACATCTCTGCCCAAGTCACTTCCTCATGTATCCTACCAGTTAGAGAAATCAGGACAGCCAGACACATTGTGCAGACCAGTGTCTGGGTTTATGGCTGATGGTATCATGAAGGTTTTGGCTTTTATAACAGTGGGTTTTGTTTTTATGATTTTCAGCCTGTTACAGGGGAATGGGATCACCCAGCTAAAAGGGGCAGAGAGTCTTTGGCAGCAGGCTGGCCAGTCTGGTGAGATGGACTTTAAACTGAAGGACTGGGGGTCAGGGTGCAAATGGCAACCATTGTGCCATTGCTTCCTCCTGGGGAGCAGGTTATAGCAACCACTGCAGAGACAGATGTTCCTTGGCTGCAGCTCAGATTGAAGATCTCTCTGGTTTTGAGGCAGTTTCAAGAGATGGGCACTCTGAAATGAGTAACCTCCCCCTTGATTCCAACCAATCCCTTTCCACCAATAAGGAACAACACACAAGTAGATGCAAGTGAAAAAATAACAGTTTATTAACAAACAATGCCCACAGGCAGGGGAGGGGAAAAAGTAAATAACTGTTAGATACCAAACTGCTAAATCTCACAACTCCGCGGGAACAAAGAGAGACCCAAAATGTGTAAATAACTGTTCCTGAAGTGGTGTCTGCCAGAGGCAGCTGCATGGCTGAAGGACAAAGGGAAGGTGGCATCTCACCATTCCCTTCCACGATGGTGCCTCCCAGGTGACCACACATTTGCAGGAACAAAGAGGCAAGATGGTGAGAACCCCCACTGGGAGGGCAGGAGTCTGCGGAGCAGTTCTGGAGGCAGATGGAAACTTGCTGGTTCAAGTGGCTGCTGCCACTTCCTCCTGCTGTCCCTGGGCTCAGCTGGTGCTGCTGCCAGAGTCTTCTCCCACAGTCTTCTCCCATAGTCTTTTCTCATGGAGTGGTTGGGACTGAGGCAAGGCCAGCCCCTCTCTGCAACAGCAGGAGAGCACATACAGACTTTGCCCTGAGACAACCCAGAAATGCCAGCTGGTGTCCCTCTGAGGCAAGGGGGAGGAAAACTGAAAAGAGAACCCAAAAAAGGAAGAGAAAAAAACTCTGCCAGAACAAAGATGAACCAGCCCTCAAAGCAAACACTACGCAGCAAAAGGCAGGAAACAGGTTTTTATTACTATAATGTGTGTGACTCTCACGCCCCCTTTAAGCAACCTGATTATTTGATCTTCTGTGAAGTGCCTGTATACCAATGCACACAGCAAGTGATATAAACAAAGTAATCTAATAAACTAGAAATCTGTGTGAGGTTGCAGAGCCACGATCTGATTGGAATTATGGTGACATACCTGAAATGTTGTCATGGATGGCTATGTATTTTTTAGAAAGGACAGGTCAGAGAAGCAAGGTGGTGGAGTTGCTCTTCGTGTGAGAGAGCAATTGGAATGTATCAGGCTCTACTCAGGGACAGATGAACAAGTTGAGAGTTTATGGATGAGAATTAAGAGACAGGCTAATATGGGTGACACTGTTGTGGGTATTTACCAGAGGCCACCTGATGAAGAAGAGGAAGTTAATGAGACTTTGTGTGGGCAACTGAAATAGCCTTACAGTCACAGGCCCTGGTTCTCCTAGGAGACTTGTACCTGATATTTGTTAAGAGTGACAGTACAGCTTGGCACGCAGTTCAGGAAGTTCCTGCAGATCAGTGAAGATAATTATGATGCAGGGGTGGAGGAGCCAGTGAGGAAGGGTGTGTTCTGGAACTTTTACTAACAAGTCAAGAGGCACTGGTTGAAGCTGTATAGGTTCTGGGACAGCATTGGCTGCAGTGAGTATTAGAAACTGAGAATCCTGCATTGGGGAAGCAAAATAGCAAGCAGGATTTGAACCCTAAACTTGCAAAGAGCTAACTTTGACTCTTTCAAGGGCCTATTTGGAGGAATCTGATGGCTTAGGACTCCAGATGAGAAATGTGTCCAAAGAGCTGGTCAGTATTCAAGCATCACTTCCTCTGACCTCAAGACCAGTGCATCCCTGTGATCCAGAAATCAGGAGGGCTGGAGACCTAAATAGATGAGATTCTAGTAAAACTCAAACAGAAGAAAGAAATGTATGGGGTGTGGAAAAAGGGACATGCCAGATGGGAGGACTATAGGAACATTGTCAGAATATGCAGGGATGTGAGAAGAAAGTCCAAAGGCCACTTGGAATTCAGTCTGGGTAGGGATATAAAGGACAACAAGAAGGACTTCTACAAATTCATCAGCAGGAAGAATAGGGTAGATGTGTGGCTGCTGCTGGATCATATGGTTGTCCTGGTGTTGGAAGACACTGCAGAGGTAGAATTATTGAATGCCTTTTTTACTTCAGTCTTTACTGCTGAGAACAGCCCTCAGGAATCCCAGACCTCAGAGGTAAGAGGAAAAGGTTGGAGAATGGAACACTTGTGTGTAGAGGGTTGGGGTAGAGATCAGCTAGGCAGATTAAACACCCATAAATATACAGACCTGATGGGATGCACCTGTGTGTGCTGAGGGAGCTAGCAGATGTTGATAAGCCAGTCTCCATTATCTTCGAAAAATCATGGAGTCGGAGAGATGCCTAATAACTGGAGGAAGGTCAGTGATACTCCCATCTTCAAAAAGGGCTGGTGGGAGATGTGGTGACTGGGAACCATGTGGGATACAGTGGTCATGCAATAATAGAATTCTCAGTAATTGGTGAAACAAGGAGGGGCACCAACAAAACTTCCACACTTGACTTCCAGAGGACAGACTTTGGCCTATTCAAGAAGCTGATTTGGAAAGATCATAGGAAGCAGCCCTTAAAAACAAGGGGTCCAGGATAGATGGACATACATCAAGGAGTTAATCTTGAAGGCACAGGAGCAGGCTGTCCCTGTGTGCCAAAAGACGAGCTGTTGGAGAAGATGACTGGCGTGGATGAAGAAAGTTCCTTCAGAAGTTCTAAGGGAAAAAGATTATGACCTTTGCAAAAAGGGGCAAGTAATTCAGGAAATGTTTAAGGACGTGGCTAGGTCATGTAGGGGGAAAAAATCTAGGGAGGTAAAAGCCCAGTTAAAACTTAATCTGGCTATGTCTGTGAAGAATAATAAAAAACATTTTTATAAAGACATTAATGGCAAAAGGAGAGGCAAGGATAATCTCCATTCATTATTAGATGGGAAACAAAATTTAGTAACTAAAGATGAGGAAAAGGAAGATACTTAACACCTTCTTTGCCTCAGTTTTCAACAGAAAGATGGGTTGTCTTCCTGGGCTGGTAGATGGGGACAGGGAGCAGAGTGGTCCCCCTGTTATCCAGGAGGAGGCCATCAGAGACCTGCTGAGGCACTCAGATGCTCACAAGTGCGTGGGCCCAGATGGGCCATCCCAGGGTGATGAGGGAGCTGGCAAATGAAGCTTGTGAAGCTGCTCTCCATCATTTACCAGCAGTCCTGCTCACTGGGGAGGTCCCAGATGACTGGAAGCTGGCCAGTGTGATGCCCATCCACAAAAAGGGCAGGAAGGAAGATCCAGGACACTGCAGACCTGTCAGCCTGACGTCAGTGCCTGGCAGGATTATGGCCCAGATCATCTTGAGTGTTGTCACAAGGCACCCACAGGATGGCCCAGGGATCAGACCCAGCCAGCATGGATTTAGGAGGGGCAGGTCCTGCCCGAACAACCTGATCTCCTTTTATAACCAGGTGACCCACCTGATGGATGAGGGGAAGGCTGTGGACGTTGTCTGCCTGACCTTCAGCAATGCCTTTGACACCATCTCCCCACAGACACTCCTGGAAAAGCTGCAGCCCATGGATGGGACAGGAGCACCCTTTGCTGGGTTAGGAACTGGCTGCAGGGCCAGACCAGAGAGTGGAGGTGAACTGTGTCACATCCACTTGGGCAGTCACCAGTGGTGTCCCTCACTGTGGGGTCTGTGCTGGGACAGTGCTGTTTAATGCCTTCACTGATGAAGTGGATGAGGGGTTTACCATCAGTAAATTTGCAGGTGACACCAAGCTGGGAGTGATTATTGATCTGTTAGAGGGTAGGAGGGCTCTGCAGAGGGACCTGGACAGGCTGGATAGGTGGGCTGAATCCAACAATATGAGGTTTAACAAGTCCAAGTGCCAGGTCCTCCCCTTGAGTCACAACGAGCCCCTGCAGCCCCACAGGCTGGGGACAGAGTGGCTGGAGAGTGGCCAGGCAGAAAGGGACCTGGGGATGCTGGTCAAGAGGGGATTGAACATGAGCCAGCAGTGTGCCCTGGGGCCAAGAAGGCCAATGACATCCTGGCCTGTATCAGGGACAGTGTGGCCAGGGCAGTGATTCTTCCCCTGTATTGGTTAGGCCTCTCCTTGAGTGCTGTGTCCAATTCCTCAGTGTAGGAAGGATGTTGAGATGCTTAAATTCATGCAGAGAAGGGCAGCAGGGCTGGTGAAGGGCCTGAAATGAGGCCCTATGAGGAGCAGCTGGGGGTGTTTAGCCTGGAAAAAAGGAGGCTCAGGTGAGACCTTATCACTCTCTACAACTCCCTCACAAGAGGCTGTAGCCAGCTGGAAGTTTAGGCTAGATATTAGAAAATATTCTTCACAGAAAGAGTGGTTTGGGGATGGAATGGGCTACCCAGGGAAGTGGTTGAGTTGCTGTCCCTGGAGGTGTTTAAAAAAAAGACTTCATGAGGCACTCAGTGCCATGATTTAGCTGATAATGTTACGTAACAGGTTGAACTCGATTGTGACAAAGGTTTTTCCAGCCTAGTTTATTCTGTGATTCTGTTATTTGGGGTCTGGAGCATCTCTCTTAGGAGGAGAGAGAGAATGTGGAAGCCGGCCCTGTCTAAACAAGACTGAGAGGTGAGATCTCTTCAATACATAAAAATATCTGCAAGGTGGGTGCCCAGAGGATGGTGCCAGACTCTTCTCAGTGGTTCCCAGCAACAGGACAAGGAGTAATGGCCACGAACCAAAACACAGGTTACACCTCAACATGAAGAAGAGCTTTACATTGAGGGTGGCAGAACACAGGCAAAGACTGCCCAGATTGTTGTGGAGTCCCCCTCCCTGGGGACACTAAAATCCCACCTGGATGAGCTCCTGTGTCACCTGCTCAACATGACCCGCCCTGGGGCGGATGTTGGCCGAGATGATCTCAAGGGGTCATTTCCAACCCAAACTATTCTGTGCTTTTGTGACACAGTACTCAATAGCTGATTTGATTTTATGATGTGTAGAGAGTCCTAAGTGCAAGCTTCCAGGGAAGCTGCAGAATTCTGGCAAGGTGCTTTTCCATTCCTCACCCCTAATGGTTATTGACCCTCCTTCCTCTAACATATAAGTTCTCACAAAATTCCATAGATATTTGCTTAACTAAGGACAAGGATAAAAACAGTATTTCTTAATAATCCTAACAGAGCAATTAAACTAAATTCTTTAATGCCAAGTAACTGATACCATGTATGATATTTTAGGGACAGATATGTTGAAAACTGACATGAATATATAGTTTATTATTACAAAGTTGGCACCTTTATGATAAGTACATCTTATTTGATTTGTAACACATACATAAACTGTCCAGAATTTTATTTCTGCTTTATGATGTGGTCCCTTCATTACACTTAATTTTACAGGGGCTTTGGTGTCATTAGTTTCCAGTTTTCTACCTTCCAGTTTCATATGCCAAAATTATTGAGCTAATGCCAGACCTTAAAGATCTGTATGTGTTCCTTAAACTACTGTACTATGTACCATGTTTCATGACAGTCTGTCAAAGTGTGAGCTGCAGTATTGGCAGAGTAGCCAGATCATAATATTGTAATGACACTGTTACACTCTTCTGTCATACATATGGATTGCAGTGTTATTTCCAATTACATGAATTCTTTTTTGTATTATAGCTCAAAAATATATGGAGATGGTAATGCTGTTCCAAGGATTTTGAAGTTCCTAAAATCCATTGACCTCAAAGAACCATTGCAAAAGAAATTCTGTTTTCCTCCTGTCAAAGATAATATTTCTCAAGATATTGATCATATTCTAGAGACACAGAGTGCTCTGGCAGTGGATCTAGGCGGAACAAATCTCCGAGTAGCAATTGTCAGTATGAAGGTAAATATTCTGTTGTGCTTTTAGATACTCTGCAAACTCCACTGGGCTTTGTGGATATGGGCTTGTGATGCAAGAGTTCCAAAATGAAGCAGTCTATTGACTTTTATTGAGGTATAAAGAAGATTTCTCCCCTTCTTTCCTGCCTCTCATAGAGTCCTGATAGAACTTGCCTAAGACTGATGTTAAACTAGCAATGCTATTTGGTTGTGCAAGGTTTTAGCTGCTGCTTTGTGGGTTGACTACAGACTTTGAAGAACAGAAAAGCTTTCCCATGTATTGGTTCTCCTCCTTAAAAGGTGACTTGGTTCAGCCTGCAAGTTTTTGTATGTCAAGCAAAACGTGGAGGGCTCCAATAGGAAGCTTTTTGCTTCCCCTCTGCCTTACACTTCAGTTACACTTGTAATTGACACACAAGACCATTCTGAGCAACAACCAGCATCTAGCAAATCAATTTAGTGAACTCTGCAGCATGTCAAAGATGGGAATAAAATTCACAATGAGAAGTCTTTTGCTTTTGCTCTCAACAATATTGAACAATTACACCTCCAGTTACACTCCATATTTGCAGATAACTACATCAGTTCAATAGTAGTTGCCCAGAAGGCAGAATAAGGTGCCCTGAAGCATGAAGGGTTATATAAAGTGACCTGATACAGTCCAGAATTCATTTAAGAGATGTCTGACAGATCTTCAAGGCCTTAAAGACAGCTTTTAAAAGTGTAATATTTTTAGAAGCAAAATTGACACCACATTTTTCCTATGAGTCAACACAGACTGGAAAGAAATAATGTAAAAAAATTCTGCCCACTTTACAGAGCTCAAAGTGACATTTGTGAAAATTGAAATGCTAGCATATTAGAGTGAAAACAGACTTCCATAATAAAATTTACACAACAAATGTAAGCATTTAACATCCAGTGTTAGAATATGAGATTTAATTTTATTTTCACAAAAAAAAAGGAAATTCAAAAATTCCTTTTAGAAGCCTGTATCTCTTCTGATAATATTTGCTGCAACCTTGTCTTCCAAAACAAGTTCTCTGATGCGCCCTCGAAACAAAAAGTGAGGAAGAAACTAAGCATCCAAAATCCACAAACTCTGTCTCTCACTCGTGATACTGAGACAGTGGAACACAGTACTCAAACCCATTGTCAGTTTGGAATTTTCCAAGTTCTTTGGCAACAATGACTCAGCCATGGAAATGTTCAAGGCCAGATTGGATGGAGCTCTGAGCAATCTGGTTTGGTTCAGTGTCCCTTCCCATGGCAGAGAGTTGGAAATGGATGATCTTTGATATCCCTTTGAACCCAAACTATTCTATGATATATGACACTTGATACTCCAGAGATATTGCAAGTGACTCAGAAGTGTAATTGCTTAGAAGATATTTCTGAAAATACAGTCTTTTGCCTTGAAATTTCTAGCATTTCTGCTGTCTGATTCTGCTTTCTTGCAGTCAGATTGGAAAGATTTTATTTTTAAAGCACTGTGGGTTTTATGTCCTTTTTAGTGTTACTCTCTTTTTTTAACATTTCAGTGTTGATCTTAAGTACTTTGCTCTGTCATGGTTTATGCCTAACAACATTTGCAGCAGCTCTGGTGATACCTGCTCACACAAGCCATGTGTTCCTTAAAATGTGCATTTAATGTCAGATGGGAGGTTGATTACAGAAGCAGAATGTAATGCCTAATCTTATAAACTTGTCCCCCAGAGCTGTCAAGAACATTGCCTGCAGGCTCAAAAACTAAAGTATAGCATCTGTGGTTTTTTTTAAAGAGATAGGTTATGGCTCTCTATTTTCAAATTGACCTGTAATTTATATGGAAGAGAAATTTCATCGCCACATACATTTCTCTGGGGCATGTTTTGTTGGTTTTAATTTCTAGGGTGAAATAGTTAAGAAGTATACACAGCTCAACCCTAAAACCTATGAAGACAGACTAGCATTAATTCTAAAGATGTGCGTAGAGGCAGCATCAGAGGCAGTAAATGTAAACTGCAGAATTTTGGGAGTAGGTAAGTTAACAAATAGTTTTTATATCTATATTTTTCAACATTAAATCACTACCATTAATTTAAAACACCTCTGTAAAATGGATCTCATGTACCTTAAGTTCTTACATATTCTTAATTAATGTTTCTAAATGGCTGAAAATGAGAAGCTGACTATAAAGACTGAAGTTTCTACAGTTTGTAACAACCATTAAACAATCTGTTAAGTTATGGTAAACTATATCTAAAATATGTTTTTGTAATATTCTGGGTTTTGAAGCTCTCTGCAGTCTTGGCCTTGTGAATCAGATGCTCAGTGTTTATCAAAGCAGCACTTTGCTGTCTGTAAGCCTTCCTTTAGGATCAGCTGTGCAGCAGAATTTTCAGATACACCAAGGCAAACTAAAAAGGCTAGAATGATAGGAATAAATCTGTAGCCAACAGAGAAAACAGCAGCCCTCCTGCTGACTTTTAGTTCACTTGCAGTACCCGTCTGTGTTAAACTACGCTTATATCAGACATGACTTCTTCAGTTTAATGGTGACTAGGAGATTTGGCCTTAGTTATTTATGAAAATGTTGATTATGTGTCATGGATTTTTAAGAAGGACATAGAATACTTATTTTAGCTGAGAAATGTTCCTGAAGAAAAGTAGTTTGTTCGAGATGAAAACTTACCTGAATCACACACTACAAAGAAAAGTTAACTTGGACATGTATTCTTTAAAAACAAAGCTGTGAGGAGAAATATTAGCCCTTCAAATCAGATCTTTCTTACACCTTTAATATTCAGTTCAGCTGCTAGTTTTAGAGCTTTTATGGCTGCCTTCTGTTACAGCATTAACCCTGGAACCATCTTCATATGTGACTCAGTTATATAAGCCCTGTACAAGAAAATGTTCAAACTTTACTAAATACCTTCATAATGGAGACCTGCTTTTCAGTGGTCTTTCCATCAACTCTGGGAGCCTCTCTAGCTAGGGAAAACTGGGTTGGCTAATAGAGCCTAATATTGGCCTACTCTATTCAGTACATGAATGTCTGAACACAGTTTTGATCTTTCACAAAATCTGTGTTTTTAAGGAAAAATCACGACTCCAGGTCCAGTAATTATTTTTAGTCATTCTAAATCTTGAGAGTTACAGCAGACTTGTGGACACTAACAGTGTTCCAGGGTCTGAATAATTTATTTTTGCTGTTATGTCTTTTGTACACCAGTCACAAGAAACAAAGCTGTTAAGTGATTTGCTGCAGTCTTGCCTGAAGTAGGAACATTAACTCTCCAACATTAACCATCTAGTTAGTCTTAAGATGCTTGGTACATTGTGAACTATCCTTTACTTTGAGGGTGACTGAGCACTGAAACACACTGCCTGGAGAGGTTGTGGAGTTGTCGTCTCTGGAGATATTCAAAACCCATATGGACAGAATCTTGTGACACTTGCTGTAGGTGAACATGCTTTAGGAGAGAGGTTGGACTAGATGATCTCCAGTCGTCCCTTTCAGCCCAAACCATTCAATGATTTTGTGATCTTTACATGTCAAAAGTTGAATACTTCCAGTATTTAAAAGTTGAATACTGCCAGTAATACTTCAAAAAAATTTTACTTTCATGCTCTGATTCAAAGCCTTTGTCATTTGAGAAAGAAAAATAGATTTTTACTTAGAGTGTGTCATACAGATTTAGATTCCATTTTCCTCTCCTGTCTTTCTGGGACTTAGGTATTTCCACAGGTGGACGGGTAAACCCTCGAGAAGGAATTGTGCTTCACTCTACAAAACTCATTCAGGAGTGGAGCTCTGTGGATCTCAGAACTCCTATATCTGATGCTTTGCACCTGCCAGTCTGGGTGGACAATGATGGAAACTGTGCTGCTCTAGCAGAGAGGAAATTTGGTCATGGAAAAGGAATAGAAAATTTTGTAACATTGATTACTGGTACAGGTGTGTATGTCGTAGTTCAATGACACCCAAAGTCCAGCACCATCACTTAAAGGCTCAGGTGTTCTATAGGCATAAACATTACCACTATGCCTGGAAAACCAAAAAATCTTTTGCTACACTGTTTGGTTTAGGGTGCTTTTTAATATATTCAGGCAAAAAAAAAAAACTTCCATAGTTTAGACTTTTTGATGAAAGAATTCTTCTGGTACTGCTACACAGGCAAGTAAAGAAAATCTGAGCAACTTCAACTAGAATAATTTTGCACTTTTTAGCTTTGCAGCTTAATTATCTTTCAGCTTTAGAAATACAGAATATGTATCTCAAAGATAAGCAATATAAGAAAGTATGCTTAAATCTCAAATGCAAATGTGGGGTAACTTTCTCATTTGCTAAGTATATAGTCCTTTAGATGGCAGTAAGAACTAGTTGGTGAATCTACACCCAGTTTGGGAAGGGGCAGCAAAGGCCTGCACATTTTTAACATTTAACACATAGGTTTAACTGTCTAAATACAAAAATGCAAAATTTTAAGGCAAATTTGAATAGTTTTCTGTGTAAAGAGCATGACTCACAAGCTTAAAAGATCTATCATAGTTCAGTACCATCCATAGGTTTAAAAAAAATACAAGCATTATATGCCATTTTGATCCATATATGAATAGGAGGGAGCTATGAGCTTGTCTATTATGTGTTTCAAATCACTGAAGCAAATTATTTTATCTTGTCTATATCAGAATAAGCAAATACCAGTGTCATGTAAAACTGGGCCTTTAGAAACTGTTGGGGATCGGGGGGTGTTTGTCTTTTTTTTTAAACAAAAGAAGTTTTAATATCTTTGCAGGAATTGGAGGTGGAATCGTTCATCAACACGAACTGATCCATGGCAGTTCTTTCTGTGCTGCTGAGCTTGGGCACATTGTTGTATCCTTAGATGGACCAGAATGCCTGTGTGGCAGCCAAGGATGCATAGAAGCATATGCCTCAGGAATAGCATTACAGAGAGAAGCTAAGAAACTGCATGATGGTATCTATTTACTCTGGGTTTGAAAACACAGTTTCTAAACTGCAGTATAGGAAGACATTTACAAAGAAGGTATTAAGAAAATAATTCTGCCTTCTTTTTCCTAAGAGGAGACAAGAATAGGTGCACAGGCAGCCTGCATAATACAGATTTTTTCCAGTAGCAAGGAACATTAGGAACCACTGGTCTCAGAATTCTCAGAAGCATGCAGTAGAGCTTGTCTCTTCTTTTTAAGCTTGACATAAACTTATCTGTCAGGCATTCTGTGACACTTAGTTTCACAGTGATTGTGTTTCAGCAGAAGCTTTTCAGTCTTAAAGAAGTTTGAGAATATTTATATTTTATTTATTTTTGGGTCTAACAAGACTAATGAATTACCACACTCTGTTTTGAGTTTGATTCTCTGCTTCTGCAAGTAGTGTCCTGAATAATATGGATACGATTACTTTGGCTAAACTCAGGGTTGGACGCATTGTTCAGGATTCAGTATACAAGAGATGGAAATGTTTTAATTGCCTATTTTTTCACCCTCTGACTTGCCACATGGTCATGTTTTGCTCTTGACTTTCTCTCCTTTTCAGATGATCTGCTTTTAGTAGAAGGTATGTCAATGAAGGAGGAGGAGATTGTTAGTGCTGCTCACCTTATTCAGGCAGCTAAACTTGGGAATACAAAAGCAGAAAGCATTCTCAGAACAGGTGAGAACATAGCCCAGAGGGTAAACACTTCCATGATTGTATTTTAGAGGGTACAGAAATGGTAGTGCTCTGTAACACTACAAGAATCCTGTACATGTTGAGGGCCTCTCAATACAGAAACTACTAATGGTTATGAGATTTTAAATATAAATGTTGGAGAAAATATCAGCAGAAGTGTTAAAAGTATCTGTTCAGAGAAAAAAACATATTAAAAAGCTCTGCAAAGATCAGTCTAAAAATGAAGTCTCAACATTATCATAATGGAAAATTTTGGGACATTTCATTGTAGTCAAGTGAATGGCTGGTCTGAGGTAGCAAAGGCAATTTAAGTTACGTGTTACTTTACATGGAGGATTTTACTGATTTACTAATTTTAAGCACAGTCCTCCCTCATACATAGTGGTTAACTCTAAGGTGGAAGAGTGATGCTTTTCTATTTTCTCCTTGCTTACAAGTATGCTTAATGCCTTGCTTTGTCTTTTCACATCCATAATGTTGAATAATCGATTATTGTGAAAAAAAAAATTGCCTTCCCTTTTTTACTTTTGAAAGAAAATTTAATAGCAGACACGTATTATCTGTGGAAAAGAACACTTTACTGACTTTCCAGTGTTATTTGCTGCTAACAGATTATGCCAGAACTGCTCTGAGTATTCTACTCAGTTTCTTTTTACATCTTTTCAGCTGGGACTGCACTGGGCCTTGGCGTTGTGAACATTCTGCACACCGTGAACCCGTCTCTCGTGATCCTTTCTGGAGTTCTAGCCAACCACTATGTCAGTGCTGTCAAAGATGTGATTAATCGCCAGGCGCTGTCCTCGGTTAAAACAGTGGATGTGGTGGTCTCAAACCTAGCAGATCCTGCTCTTCTCGGAGCTGCTAGCCTGGTGCTGGATTATACTACACGTAGAATATACTAAAGAATTACAGAAGAATTACAGAATTGGACTATTCAAATTCCTAATGGGTGGAGGGAATACTTTGCCCCAGACTTTCCTTTGATGAGAGCAGCTAATGAATCAAAGTAGTGTTCTGAATAATTAGTGACTACTTTAGCATTTCCTAATTAAGATATTATCTTTTTGTATTTTTCCTAAATTTCAGCTGACTTCATTGGAAGTAATGTGCAATTCTGGTTTTTTAAGCACCTATGTTGTTAAGCCTATAGATTACTTTTGAGTGTGGCTGAATTATTTATGAGCATCTGTTGCTGTATGGGGATAATGTGTATGGTGTGTAAAATTATTACAACTCTTGGGGATCCGTATCTCATTTCCCACTTATGTGAAATGAGACATTTACCAGCTTTTCAGTTTCCAGGATTCCACCCACAAAGTAAGTGTGATGTAATCACCAGTAGCAGGTAGTAATTTCAGTGGGTGGAAATAATGGCCTTTAGAATTAAAAAAGGCTACACTTAAAAATTTATTTTCATTAAGGACTTGGTAGAGGCAACCAAGTTTATTTATTAGATTATCTCTAAAGGCCAGTGTCCCATTTTAGAATCTTTACATATGAAGGAAAAAACCTACAGTTCATTGAGCTTACAGCCTGCACAGGAATCCAGACAAACTGATAAGTAGTTGCAGTGATGCAATGAGCATCTTTGTCTTCTGGCTATGGCCAATAGTAAATTGTTTGAATTTTAATCTTGAGGGATTTCTCAGGAGACTTAATCTGCTACTTTCAGTGAGGGGGGCTGCTTATTCTTTGGTAGCCAGTTAGCTGAAATTCAGCCACATGGCACAGCTGATCTTACAGAATCTACCTTTCACTACAGTGACACAGTGCAGCCCCTCAGCCATTTGGGTGGCTGCAATGTTCTTGTCCTGCTTTCACCATCAGCTTTCAGGATGGAAAGTCAAATCTGATCCTTATCCTTGCCTTCGGAGCATTCAGAGGCCTAGGGGAAAAGTATGTCAAGTGCCAGTGAAGGCTTGCCTAAGTAAGCTGTGGCTTTTATTTCTTTAATGAGTCCTTGATATACAGTGGTGTCTATATCCAGCTGCTTTTTTAGCATACTTTCAAGATGCTGGAGAAATTGAAAAACAAACCCATCTATCAGCTAATTCAGAAAGATAACTCTGAAGGAACAGTCACAAGACTATCCTGTCCTGAATTTAATGACCTATTTTGACATCTAACTCAACCACTGTTATTCTAAGAAGTCCAGTAATGTGTCACTACAGGGGCTATTTCCACACTTGAACTTCTCTTCCAATTAATATGAAAAAACTTCTCTTCCAATTAAAATGAAACAATCTTCTATATAATGAACTTGGATTAAATAGTTCCTAGTTCACTCACTAATTCTGGGATATAATCTATACAGATTGTCTTTATTTCACCCTCTTCCACAAGGAATACTTTCTTGTAACTCACATATTCAGTGCAGATTTCAGGACCACCAGATCTCCCTTCTAATTTATCCATGAATAACCATGCAGCCTCTATACCACTGACAAATAACTGATTCTTAACTGTTTGCCAAGTTATACTAAGCATTATGTAACCAAGGAGTTTTAGTTCCTTTTCCTACACTTTTTTCCCTTTGTTTACTTGATGATTCCCATTACCTTCAATACCAGAGCATTAGCTCTATGAGAAGCTGGCATTTCTCTGCAGTGACAGTAGCTCAGATCAGGAGTAGTGAGGTTCTAACAGTGAGGAGAACTGTCATTTGATCTTTCCCTCCTCTGCTATCACAAGAAGTGCCTGGCTGGAATGCCTGGCTAAAAGTGGGACCAAGCTTTTGCTTTCCAGACCCTCTGAAGCTCTGTATTTTTGGTATCTCAGACTCAAAATCTTTTTCCCTAGCAGGTGAAGGGAGGGTGCAGGCACAGAAAAACCACAACAGACTAAAACACAGTTGAAAATTTTACACCTTTAACATCATTTTAAGAAAACAATTCTTCAAATGATTTTGAAAATGCTTTTTTTTTGTCAATTGTCCAAGAACTTCTGAATATGTACAAGCAGTTTATAAAATCAAAAAGAATAAAGAATCATGTTTAATAGCGTAATAGTGGTTTTGTTTGTCTCTTCTTTACCTGTTCAGAAGCATCCTTTGAACTTCAGGTACTTTAATGTGGACCAGAGAATTTATGGATATTAGCCCCCTGTTGTATCCAGTCTCAGAAGGAACTAACATCAGATGTTCACAGAATATCTGCAGGAATGTGCTTACTTGATGCTGGCCCAATGTCCTTTAGAATAGCCTATACCATCAAGTTTAGTTATTCAGTATTTTGAATCTTTGATATGTCACCCAGACACTTGGAAATAACAAATTCATTCGTTTTCTGGTGGTCTTGAAGCACTCACCTTCCTCCATTTAGTTGTAATAAAATTGTCAAAAGCTTGCACGTATTATCAACGGAGGCAGTGGCAATTTTGTATTAAAAAACACAGCACAGAGTAAGGTGCAGACGGAATTTACATTTATATTCAGTGAAATTTGATCACTGTGTCGATTTCAAATGCCATGGAGATACCACAGGCGTTAGCAAGTGCAAAACACTTGGGCTGTGCACTCCTTGAGCCATTACAGATAATTATATATGGATTAGAACTAGTGCCATAGCACAGTTCTGCAAAGGGACATGCTTGCCTGCACCACAAGTACTGCTGGAGGAATCCTCTTGAAAAAGAAAATAGAGACCCATGTTGTCCATTCTGAAATACAAGCCAGTAATCTGTATGTTCCCCTCTTAAGTGGTTGCTCAGGAAAAAAAAAAAAAAAAACCAAAAAAAAAAAACCAAAAAAAAAACCCCACACCAAAAGGAAACCCAGCATTAAGAAAGAGCAGCTGCACCATGTTTTTTTTTTTTATGGCTGCTTAAAACCATGTTCAACACTAAGAGGATGAATGCACAGTGCTGTTGTTTTCAGGCTCCCTGCCTTCCAAAGAACCCATGGCCTCTCCATCCCCCTTCTTCTTGACAAATGCTCATTGTAATTTCGGACTGCCTGGCTGCTGGCTGCAACCTGATCAGAAGCTAAACAAAGCAACTTCTATACCAGGATATATTCAGCAAGAGTTCACAGCTTCTCTCAATACTGCCTGAGATCTTCACACACATGTAGCCAGGATTACATCTAAAGGATAGGAAGTGCCCAAGTTTTTTTTCCAGATTCCACTGACTAATCTATGGAGATAAGCAGCAACAGTGGGAAGATAATGCCAGTAAACAGGATTGAGCATGCACAGGACGCCAGAGGTGTAGCACAATACTGTCACATGAAGTTACAAAACAAAGTGACAGATAGTGACCTCTGAAAAAAAAACAAGTCAGTGTTTAGAAACACAGATAAGAGAATTGTTTTTCCCAAATAAACCTGAGAATTCTTTTGCTCTGTCACAAGGTCTAAGTATCTAAAACAATTCTCACAGAAGAGGTCCTGATTCCAGGAGTGCTGTGTTTGGCTCTGAGCTCCCCAGTACACAAGATACATGATAACAGAGAGCTCAGCAAAGAGCCAACAAGATCACAAAGCAACTACAGCATTTCTCCTATGAGGAAGGGCTGAGAGCTGGAACTGTTCAACTTGGAAAAGAGAAGGCTTAGGTGAATCTTACCAATGTATATAAATACCTAAAGCGAGAGTGCAAAGAAGATGGGCTCCTTTCTTTTGTGCCATGACAGGAGACACTGGGAACAGACTGAAACACAGGAGGCTCCATCTGAACATCAGAAACATTTCTTTACTGTACAGGTATCCAAGCACTGGCAGAGGTTGCCCAGAGAAGAAGTGGACTTTCACTTCTTGGAGATCAGAAGCTGTCTGGATATGGTGACAGGTTTTGCTTGAGCAGAGGAGCTGAATACATGACCTCTAGAGGTCCCTTCCAACCACAGCCAGTGTATGATTTTGTGACAGCACTGATAAAGACAGTGAGCTAGCATACTTGAATGTAAAATTAAGGCAGAAGAAGTAATCTGCAAAATCTCTGCACCTGAGTTAGTCAGCGGAGGTAACCAGAACCCACAGAGCTGCATTTTAAGTGTTCCAGCAGGATGAAATAATGTCAAAAATCTGCAAACACATTCTTAACCTCTGCAAACCCAGCACATAAAATATTGCTTTAACTTCTATAACATTGCTTTAGCCTTGAATTTGAGTCTTTGCCCTTTTTCTTGGATTGCAGCTCTAAGCCACATCCATAGCCAGACAAAATATTCTGTAAGTTAGGAAAATGTAGTGGTCAATAAATATCATAATTCAGTGTGCAGTAACCTCTCTAACATGCGATCTGATCTTTCACATTCTCTAAAATTCATATTAACATTTTAAAGACTGTATATTTAATGTAGTGGACTTTATAAAATTATCAGCACATTTTGAACACCTTTGTTTTCAAAGCTTTCGAGTGTGCAGCAAAAAGGAAATTTTCTGTCAAGGTGAATGCATGACTAGTCCAGGCTAGGAATGAGTATCAGTATTTTATGGTCTTGCTCTGTGCTTCAGTCCTGTTGGACTCACCTGCCATACCCTTGTGCAGTTCAGAAGATATCTTCTTGCCTTAATCTCCCATGGAATCAAGCTTTCAGACCTGTAAGCTACTATCATTCTCATCACCACCCATCAGTAGTGTGTGAATACACTTGAAAACATAAGACTAGGTCCAGTCATTACAGACAACAGCAAGGTACAGCTTAACAACTGCAGCCCAACTGGAAACCATTTATTGACCTTACCCATCAAAGGGACACAGCTGCTGTGCAGTAACATCCTGAGCCTTGCTCCATCGTAGTCTGCATCTGCAACCCTTTTAAAACTGCCTGGACTGACCCTCCAGCTTGTACATAAAAGGTGTTAAAGCAATTATGCTACACAGTGGTTAAGATATTGTGTCTTTGATAAACATGGTGGAGTAATGTGGGAGCTTGAACAGATTAGTTTTAGAAGACAGACAGCTATGGTAAGGTTTAGCAAGGCTAAAATACGGCTCCTGTGACTGCTGGGTGAGCAAAGGAAACAGAACAGAGGTTTTCTAGATCAGTTTGATTCAGATTCAACCACCTTGGCAGAGAGCTCCAACCTAGAGATGAGCAGCAGTAGGAGCAAGTCTTCCCTCCTCTTACCCTCCAACTCTTCAGTTCACCACCTAGCGGGAGGAAGTGTCTGCAAAAGTCAGTGAGGACAAGCACACAATTCAAAAACATCCAAACAGCCTCTCCACCACAGATCTTTGCATATGAAGACAGCATTGAAAAGCTAGTGGAACACAATAAGCAGTAGAATACCAAAGGTCTTAATTGCACAGTGCCCTCTCCTGTGTGTTGAGCCTCAGAGAGGCAGCCAGAGTGACAGCAGAACATTATACAGAACTACTTACCAGCAGAAGGCAGCATCCTTAGTCCCACTGGAAAAAGATAAGCCCCTTAACAAGCCCACTGTTTAAGTTTTCTTGAGCTGCTGTCTAGTGTGATAAATTAGATAGGGGAGAAGTTTTTAATCTAAACCCTCAAGAGCTTTAAGAAAGCTTAAAGAAACAAGGAGGACAGCCTTGCAGAGACCAGAAGCACTGCTGGCTGGACATTCACCAGCAAGGTGAAATCACTAGCAATCAAGAAAAATGTTTCCTCATACTTAATTCAAACACTCTCTGTGAAAAGGAAGCAGGAGACCTTCTCAATTCATCCACAGTCAACACATTTTGCTGTTTAACAGATCTTTAATATCAGTAATGTAGGAAGTGACACCTCGGTGCCGAAAGCACAGAGACTGCAGTTTTGGAGGTTCTCCCATTTCAGACACAGAAAGAAAACACCAGGAAGAACATGCAATCAAACAATGATCAACTCTAGATACATCATGATGTGGTCCAAAAATACACATTGAAACAATTAATCAAATTACTGCAAACATAGCTTCTCTGAGTAAGGTTAAGATATTGCATTTGTAGTGTCTCCATCAAGCTTTGCTTCAGCGAACCAGTGGAGCCTGCTTGAGCGAGATGAGGACTGAACGCATGCGGGACACATCTTTTGCCTGCTTACTAGACTTGGGATTAAAGTCACAGAGCTGAGCCACACGTTCCCACTCAGTGCCCGGAAAAACTTCTTCTGCATCATTCACAAAGGCTTCTTCAGCTGCCCTAAAAGCAATGCAATGCACCTCGTGTTAATGCCCAGTATTTAAGGCACTCCTTCCCTTCTAGAGGATGCAGTTTCTTCCAGCATGTTTTGTAAGAAATGTGACCTGACAGCTGCTTGTGGACATTATGGCCACATAAGCTCCCACTGCCCCAGTCCTGGAGATGAAAGTAAATTGCAGTAGTATGCTATGCACAAGCAGTGCAGAGGATCGCAGAGGATTGTGTAAAATGTTGGAATACAGGTGTTTGGTTTTAAGAATACTTATTGAGTCTTTGCCTAAGGAGTCGCCACACAAGCTTCCAGGAAGTAAGGCACTTCTATGTAGGCATTTTATTTATGGAGAAATGCCCAGGTCTTAACTAGTTAAGCCTCTGCCACTTGATGGCTTATACTGGACATTTGCCAACTGGAAATTTACAACTGCCTGCAAGCATGTCTTAAACAAATTCCATTTGAGGATTTAGATCAGCCCCAAGGCCTACAGGCCATCATAAAACTATCTGCTGATGATTCCCAATGCTGTAGTGAAGCAGCATGAATCATAAGGAATTTAAGGCAGGAATCCCATGCTTGTGAGTGCAATAGACTACAGCGTATCTTGGCAGAGGAGATGACTTGTTTGAGGTCCCCTCACAAAACAAACATATTTTCCCTGCTCTCACCCTAAGGATACTCTAAGAAGGCTTTGTACATTATATACTGGATTGTGCCAGTGGCTTCCCAGCTGTATTATTTTGGCTTTTCTATGCTGCCAATAGCATTGCTTCAATGCAGGGATAACACTCCAGCATCTAGTTTACATGAACTGTGGGGCCCTGGTAGCTGCCTGAGTGCAGAAGCAGTAAGCATCAAGAGATCAAACCAAATCCATCAACGACAACAAGCAGTACAGAGAAAGCAGTGAAAATGACTCTCTCATGAGGGTTCAGCACTATTCACAGGGATGATAAGGTTACAGACACCACTGAAGACAAGGATCACTACAACACTGCTACTTTATGTGACATGACACTTTTAAGGGGCAGTGAAGATTTTTTTACTTAACTGTTCTAGGCTGTAGCAAGGATGATTTATGTTTGTGCTTAAAGGTGAAGAGAAGAAAAGAAACAAGGAGAGAAAGTTTAAGTCAGATATAGAAAATGAGAATGAGTTTAATGCAGATGATTAGCTGGCTGAACATGCACTAGTAGCTTAGCCTACATTCAGGAAACAGGCAGCCAGTTTTATTATGCAGCACTTACACTGCACATTTGCATTGGACATATAACAATAAGGGTTTTATTGAAAAAAATCTGACAAAACCAACTCCAGGAGATTTCCGAAAAGTTAAACACCACCTGTAAATCCATCATTTCACAAGTCTTGGTTTGCATCTCCCTACAATTAGCTGTGAATTTCACACCAAACCTTCAATATTTATGCATTCAAAGCCACAACACGGCTCACCAGTACACCTTCTAAAGGTGTCACCTTAGAATCTGTGACATGTCCATCTTTCAATTCAAGTCTACAAATTAAGGGAAGAAATTAAAATACATGAACAAGCCAATGAACATTGCAATCCTTCTACCCCTCAGAAACTAGCATACTCACTGGGGCTTGAAAGTCACAGCTCTGTTGTCACACTGGCCTATTAGCCTGGCAAAACATCTACACTGTTCCTAATGTCTTCCCAGCAGTTTACATTGATTTCCCCCAATGCCACCTTCTTGTACTTTCCATCTGTTCTCTAACAGCCTCCTATTTCTACATGCATGCACATTTTCTACCCTGATTCACGTCAGGCAATGCCCTTCTACCTTCCTTGGCTTGTGAAGCTTTATGTGCCGGCATTGCTTGAATATTTTTCTGCTATGTAGGCAAAGCAGGTCGTCACTGCCTATTACAGAGTTAAACACTGCTTCTCTGTGGAAGGACTAAATACAGCACCCATGTGAAACTGCAGGCACTAACCCACACCCCCAGCAAAGCATCTCGCTAAGCAATGTTCACTGGCCTGGAAACAACTGTAAACCCTTAGGTCTGAAGAGTACTGAAGTCATTACCATAATTCCAGTGCTCTGTACACTACATGACTTAATCTGAAAGTGCTAGGATTTGTGCAGTGCATACCGGAGAACTGCACTTAATACTCCAGACCAGCAGTGGTCCAAAAAGTAAATATTCAGAAGGCACCTTCAGACATTCAGCACTGTTTCTAATCCTGCTTATTATCGTGTTGACTAGCAAACAGAATTAGTAGTTAAGCAACATACACATAACCAATCACGTCAGCGAAGGGTTGTTTGTAGAAAGCTTCATCTGCCACCCTAGGTAGCAAGTAGTCCAACAGGCAGGCAAGCAGGCAGGAGAAAAGAGATAAGGATGAGAAGTACGGAACACAGCTGGAGGCAGTTTTAACAAGCACATTAACCTTGCATCACCTAGACTTACTGTAACAGGAAAGCAGTTACCACATGGAATGGATCAATCAAGCCATTGGTCAGAGGGGCAACACAGAAATTCTGCTACATCCTAGAAGTTTGGGTCTGCTAGTTGAGGACTAGAACCCCAATGTTAGCATTAGACTACTCCCACAGGACAGAAACTACCACCAGGCAAGAGATCTCACCAGGGTGATGAGAATGCCAAACACTTCTGTGCAACACCTATTTAATAAGCCCTGCTCCAGACTCCGTATCCTGCACTCAAACACTGGTCATAATAAAGCTATGAGGGTATCATGAATTCTGGCCACCAACTAGGACAGTACTAATCCTGCTTCCCTTTCTTCACTCAACCAAAAGGTAGTGAATTCCTCAGTGAATGGAAGTGGCAAATCCATAATTCTGAAATTTAGAAAGAAGAGTAGGCTACCTAGGATTTTATTTTAAAAAGACAAATCTGATGGCCATTTTGATAAGAAAAGCAGTCTTTCAAAACAAAAACAAAATAACAAAAAAACACCAACAAAATGAACAAAGCAGCAGTTCATCTTGAACGCTGTGAGTTTCCAAAATATAAAGCAGTCTTGATGATTACCTGCACAAAATGAAGTGGAGATTTAAGAAGCAGTAAGTCAGTTCTATCACTTTTACCATTATCTAGCTTGAAGTCAAAATTCCACAGGGAACTTCTAAGAAATTGTAAGAGCTTACTATTCCAGCAACTAAGTTATCACTTTCTACCATAGGACCTATGATAAGACAATTCAAACCACCACAGACACAGTCAGCATTTGGTTTTTCACTAGTAGAACTAAGTCATGTTACTTCTGAATTGCTTCCAAAAAAAGCAGCAAAAGATTTTAAGATATTTAATGAAATGACCTGTACCAAAGATTAACTAGAATGCCACTTCCAAATGTTCTAAAGGAAGCAAGTAAGAATCCTAGTCTCAGGGTAGGTAACTGCAGACATTGAAGGCCTGTGCAGCTGGGAGCATGACAAGCACGTAGAGTAAAATATCTTCTGGCCATGTTCAAGCTTCATGTCCTAAGGAATCTTCAGTAATACTTGACCATCATCTTAATGCTTCCTGGATATTTAATCTAGATTATCTAAGGAAAAAAGGTAGGTAGTAGGAGTGTTTACTTTAATGATCTGAAGGACTATTTGCCTTAGGACATAGAAGAAGTATTCTAACCTCCCTTCCCAATTATTTTCATAACTCTCCTGATGGCTGGAAAAATTTTACCTGTTACTGGCTTTTGTTTTCTCGAGCTTTTCATCTTGCCTTGCATACCACTCTTCCAACTCTTTTATTGCTTTCTCTTTCCATTCTGCTTCCTGCTTTCGTGAGTTTGCATCTGAAGATTTAAGAATTGCTTTGTCAGTCACGTTTGTATTCAAATGCATCTTGCAAACATTTCAACTGATAGTTCAGGGTGTACTCTAGTGCAGACAGTTGCTTCACCAACTCAGGTAAGGGTTAGGAGATTTCCTGATTTACACGATGAGAACTCTAAATTTTAACTACAAACATTCAAAGGATTCCTGTGCTGATAACTTGGTCAGTCCACTTCAGTTTAGGCTAGGCATTTTGCAGAGTAGTTCAGATTCAGTAAATCTGTATGTCTGCAAACTGCTCAAACCAGAAACAGTCACCTTGCTACGCCAGTGCCAGAACAAGCTTAGTAAAGCCTCTATACTTGGACCAAGTGAAGGAACCTGGCACTCCACATACTTTTACACACAGCCTCCAGTTCACGACAACCTCATCTGTTGTAACTAGTACAAAAGAGGAGTAAAACGGTCAGCTCTATCCAGAATTACATTTTACAGAAGGTTCTGTCCTAACAATTTCAAGCAAAGGCTCCCCCACCATGTAAGTGGGAAGCACACCAGTTTGTAGTCCCTTAGACACCATCTATGTGTAGGTACCACTGCATTTGATAGCTGTATTTAGTTTAGTTAATAATCCACTACTTTCTTCATTTAGTTATTAGATTAAGATCCATGTGACAACAGATGGCCTCAGCAATTACAAAATGAAAAACCTTTATCCTTTGAAATAAACTACTAATGCCTGCAGTATTTATTATCATCAAAGCTTACAAAAGCTTTTCATTTTCTGTCAGCTCATCTGTAAGTAAAGGTTCAGAAAGCCACTTGCTTGCGGACTCCCTGTCTTTAGTCTGCTTACTAGAAGACTTATCCAGGCTTGCTCCTTGAACTCAGGAAGCATGTTAAGACTCTGAAGAGGCAGTGTCATGGTTCAGAATTCTACTGCTTAAGAATAACAGAATGGCCTGAGTTGGAAGAAGCTTTTAAAATCATGTAGTTCCACCTCCTCTGCTGTGGGCAGAGACACCTTTCATTACACCAGACTGCTCAAAAACCCCATTCAGCCTGGGATGGAGCATCCACAGCTTCTCTGGGCAGCCTGTGCCAGTGCCTCATCACCCTCACCATAAAGAATTTTTTCCTAATAACTAATCCAAATCTACCCTCTTTCTTTTTAAAGACATTACCCCTTATAAACTACACACCCTTGTAAAAATTCCCTCTTCAGTTCTTCTGTAGATCCCTTTTAGGTACTGGAAGGCAGCTCTGAGGTTACCCCAGAGCCTTCTCTTCTCCAGGTAGAACACCCTGACCTCTCTCAGCCCGAGAGAAGCTGACATTAGGTTACTCAACAAATACCACGCTTACCAAGTTGCTCCAGGCGCTCCTTTTGTTCCTCTCTCCACTTACGAATACTTTCCGGTTCTGACTGCAGTCGATCTGCTTGGGAGATGGCAGAATAACAGTCTGTGGGACCATTACTCTCCTTGGGGAAAAGGAATAGTAAAGTCATTTGTGCATAACAAGTGATTTCAGATAACTGCCTGCCAGCTATATAAAATTAAACTCTATTTGAACTGAGCCAATTCGTTTGATGTTATAATGCATTTCCACAATTAAAAACATCTTGCTACAAATTACAGCAGAATCAAAGGAAATTAACACAGGGTTTCCTCCAGAAACCAGGGATCAAACAAAAATTCACGACAACTGGAAATACAAGTGCCACAAAAACTTAGTGCCAGAGCACTAAGCCTGCAGAACACAGAAGACAATGCCTAGCATCTCACTACACAGTTGTAGGCCAGATATTCTCTGAGTTCATCTCACCTTAAATATTTACTGTGAAAGTAATTTTCTCTATGGTTTTGTGCATAGGAATACAAAACATTCTTTGCAGCTTATTTGTCTGCTTCAAAAGACATTATCATACCACATTACAAAATTTGGATCACTGTATGCCACTTACAACGCAAGAGGCATTTCAATATTTAATCATCAGAACAGTGAGAGTACTAGCATCCTTTTCACAATGTAACATCTCAAAGACTTTAAATGAACAGGGCTAACATTAATACACCAAAGCTAATTAATATTGTGGTATTTGCTACAGAAGATACTCTAAGTTTAACAACTTTTATTGCTTCATCTTACCCCAAACAGAGTTAAGAAATACCACTTTTAAGACTACCAGGTCGATTGCAGCTGACCACAGATTTGCCTGTACCTTGCCCCACTCTGGACCTCCTGTAGCCTTGAATGAAGGAGTAATGCAAAGAGAAAAGGCTAGGCTGGTGCAACACCACCAGGCTTCACATTTCATCCAAAGCAAAATCAACTGGCCAGGCGCAGGGTAGCTAAGTTACAGGTAGCTAAAACCTAAGTTATGTATAGCCCATTCAGTCTCTTTCTGATTAAGAGGAAGCTCTGTCAAGAAAATCAACTGATCTCTTAGAATTCCAAACACAAAATCAAGGTATCTAAAGAGGGAAATCTACCTTCTGTTGTACAAGGAAGCACAAAGGGCCTGTAAAATACAGGTTGTCCCATCAATCTCACAGTAATGCTGAGGATACAAGAATGTCAGCAGCAGTGAAAGCTTTTTGTGTCTCCACAAAGCTCAGCAGTCACTTAAAACTCTAAGGAGAAGTACATTGCTCACATGTTGCTTCCTTCCCAAGCATTCATTTAATCAGGCTAACAAGCCAACTGTGACACCAGGCAATGATGATGCCATGGGCAAACTGGTGTGAAATTCAGTTACAACAAAGTGTCTTAGCATGCCTCATTCCTCCCTGACACCCATACAGCAGGTATCTCCTCCTTTTGTCATTACCATGGCTGTCTAACATGCTTTCACACTGTGATTGAGCTTTTTAGCCATCAGCTTAATTTCATGCAACTTCATGTCTTCATGTCACTAAGAAATGTATGTTTTCAGTCCATTCCTTGTATGACTATCTTGATAAGAAAACCAGGATGCATGAATTATCTTTAAAGAGCAAGCAAATCTGAAAACCCTTCTTTAAACTAGGTAATCAGAGCAAACTTTCAGCTTAGCAGCCAGTGCAAGTCAATGTAAAGTTGTATCACAGAGCCTAACAGTCAGCTTTACAGTGCTTACGTACTGTTAAGCCACATTTCAAAATGAACTGCTGCTTTAAGTGGCATCTAAGTTCAGAGGATGGGCATAATTGAGAAGACTGATAACTCCATTAGATGAGCTACCAGTAATAGGAGACCATCCTCAGATACGAGACAAAATTATTTTAAAGACAAGAAATAGGAAGTTTTAAGTCTATATTAAGATAAAGTTTTCAGAGTAGAACAGCACAGTCTAAGTACAGAATACTTCCATCTTACCTGATAGACATCCCCATTAACCACTCCATCAACAGCATCTGTAAAGAGGTGATTTGTTTAGTCATTTGAGAAAGACAGAACAGCCAGATTTACTGATTTCTGTAACTTATATAGAAAGCTTTACCAGAGGAGGTAAAATGTAGGAGTTGTGAAAGTGAATGTTACTTGATACCCTGCAGGGACACTTCCTTGTCCCTGCAGTTTTCTGGACAGGCATGAAAAACCAAGTCAGCCACCATTCTGCAGAACCAGAAATACAAGGTCATTTCTTCATCATGAGATCCTGCTTCTAACAACATTAAAAGCAGAGCTGACACTGATGAGAAGCTGCTGCAGACTGTGTTCTAAAGCTACTCCCACTCTGTCCTCCCTCTCTTAGAAGCTGACTACTATACAACTGTTTTGAAGTTAAGAAGGATGACTACCAGTTTTTTAGTGTCTACCTGGAAGATTAACAACCAACAACTGGTAATTCTGCAGCCAACAACTGGTAATTCTTAGCCTAGTGTTGTTATCTCCTAATTGACTCAAAGATAGACTAACATTCCTAGCAAAGTCACCTTTCTGCTACCATCTGTGATGACATGCTTGAGAGCTCCTACTTCAGTTGCAGCATTATTATCTCTAAAGTGACAGTGGCAATACAGCCGTAGGGAACAAATAATAAAATAAATAAAACAAATAATAAAATAAAAAAAAGCTTGTGAGTCAAACTTTTAAGTTTTTGAAACTATTTATATCTCTGGACTATACAAAATAAACCAAGATTTTCAGGACAGGATTTTTTTGCTAAATCTCAGCAGGGCATCTCTCTGGAGCAGTGCCACATAACATCTGTGTGCTATACCAAGTAGTTATGTTACTCACACCACTATGGATAAATCTATCACACCAAAGTGTTTCCAGCATAATACACCTCTCAGTGAGAGAAGTGACTGTACCAAACAGTAAGCAGAAAAATCTTATCAAAAGGTTATTTTGCACCACCTCCTTAAAAACTGATAGCTGACTGACCCAAAACTAAGCAAGTTACTTTGCTGTATCCTCTTGTTTGTGGCTAGGTATGCACCAGTTTCATAGCTCTAGAGAATGGCACCCAGCAAGTTCTTCAAACTCCTTTATCAGTGAACTAGGCAAGTGTTTTAAGTCTTTATCTCTGAGCCCCGAAGACCAATCATTAACTGTGTTATGTAGAGTAATGTAAATTCATCAGTTCAAGAACAGTAGTTAAGTTGGAGGATACTAGTCCCCAAGAACATAGTTACTAACTATAGCATGGGAAGACTCAAATTAAGAAAAAATAGCTTTTCAGTTATGAGAAACTGATATTTTATAACTAGATTCCCATAATTGAGAGATGGTTGCTACTTTGTCAGATTCCTGCTCCTCTGCAAGGTACAAGTGGCCTTTACAAAGACTAAGGTCACCCGCTGGGCGAAAGGGCTCATAAATCTTGAGGATACTTCCAAGAACAGTGATAATAGGATTTTCTTGTCACACCATTGACAGCAAAACACATCAGTTATGGTCTTCACTGGCAGGTAAAAGGAACAACATCATTGTTTAAGGCTGTGCCTGAGATGAAACACATGTTTGTCTAAGAGGCATTTTTCTACACAGAAACAGACACTAACAGACACTGAACTAAGTGTTTCCAGAGGGCACCCAGGTTAGAAGCATTATCAGGATTACAACAAATTTCCCATCTGTTCTGAGCTCCCTAGATCTTGCAATTAAGCTGCAGAGTCAGCATGCTGACTGAGCTTATCACAAGCAGAAGAGGAAACAGAACTGTACCAGCATGCTGTCATATGCCAATATAAGTGTGCTAACTGGAACAAGACCAACAGTCAAGCATTTCTTCATTTCAGCTCTCCAGTCTTCATGCTTGTATAATTAAGTATCAGGTACAGAAAAACTACCTGTCAGCCTTCACATCAATAATCAATGCTAGTTGTGTATCAGGTTTTTCTGTTCACAGAAACATGCAATTTCATAAGCTTCCCACAGAAAAAGCTTAAATACTGATAGGGCCATCATAACATTTTCAGCAGCCATGAACAACGAGACCCCTCTAAAGGCTTCAGAATCCATCCAATTCTATCATTGTATTGTATCTCCTGAAGGTAAAATCCACATATTTAGAACCAGCTCAGTTAGCAATGATCCATACTCCTTGTTGTTTGCTTTTGAACTTAAGATAAACTCTTACTTTTACAGGCACTCTTGCAATGAACACATATAAACATCTACAGTTCTGCAACACATGTTGACAATATGGTAATAATGAACATGCATACAGCAACACAGATACTTTTTAGAGTCTGGAAGAGTCTGGAGAGGATAAGTCATATCAGCTGCCTCGAATTCACACCCAGGAGATACAACACCCAAGCTTGCCAGAAATAGTAAGCTAGCATTAATGCCCTCCACATTTACTACAGCTTACAAAAGAAAAGGCTGGGTAGTTTGAAGATAAATACAAAACCCATTTTGTCACTTCCCAGAAGTCCTAGAAGCGAATATATGGCCTCAGAGGTTTATCACAATGATGATCAATATTCTGAAGGCTGCTTCTGTCATTATTACCATTCAGTACCAGCTGTACTAAAAAGAAATTAGCTTAGCCTTGTTCACCAGCCTCTCTAAAGTCTTATTCTCAATGCAAAAGAGGACTGTTATCTCAAACGTCAGAGGCAGGGGTTTGCAGTACACTGAAACATTTTTCTTATACTCTTTTAAAGTAGAAGTATTTTTTACGCATTACCTTCACCATCTCTTTTAAATAATAAGTACTCTAAGTACTGCTACATTTAATGAGCTAACAGCTCTGGTTAAAGCAACAGAAGAACATAAAGTTTCATATATTCTGACATAAAGTTAAGTAACTTCACCACTCAAGGCCTAGTTTACCATCCTTTTTCTTTTCAGCACAGTCAGGTTTTCCTTTTACCTACCTCTAACCCATAACATGATAAGAAAGAATCTTTCACAAAACTTTTGTTTACAAAGTTATGCAAGAACCTAGAGAAGAAATAATTTTTCTAGCCACAACTCATTCTCATGCCTGTGTGTAAAATAAACACAAGCAGCTCAGGAAGAGTGCTTCTTTCCAGTGTTTTAGTTTAATCTGCTGTTCTATTAAAACCCATTAGTTCCCTCATTTTCAATATAATCAACAGGCTAGAATTAAAACACATCTGCAACAACACTGGGCTGCTAAAATTTTCCAATATAACAGCATCTGTAATTTCCACCTTCTGTACATTTCCGCTAGTATTCTCTTGAAAAGAAAAAAATACAATTTTTCTGTCCTGACTTCATAATTCAGAATCACTAACACAAGCTAGACAGGTATCATTCCTCTATCATACTGTTCTCAGTGCTGTCTTATGGGGCTCTGAAGCCTCAGATGCTGATTGAATAGCAAAGCCCAGATCAATAGCTGTTCGAAACAATTAAGAAAAAAATCAATTGTCACAGACAAGAACTCTTTCTGTCTGTGGTGCTAACTGCAGAGACAGGAGAAATCAATTATTTCCTAAACTATTTTGAAGCAAATTGATACTCAGTTCCTGAAAGGCTATTAAATTAAATACCTAGACAAACTACCAGACACAATTAATTTTCTTAATTTCTAGAGGTTCATGAACGTCTTTTGAATACAGAGAAACATAATTCAGTCAAGTTCATATAAAACTCGCAGAGCGTGAAAATGTGAAAGCAATGTTTGAGGCTAGTCAGCCTGCATTAAACTTGTGTATTTGCACGCTTGTTAACATATATAACTGCTTGTCTTTGAATGAAATGCCCCACAAGCTGCTTGACAAACTGCCATGATGATTTGTATTGGCATACAGGATCTAGAAACCACACATTTCCCCTGGAACACTTTCTTGCAGAGAGAACACAGTAAGTGAACCGATAAAACCTCAAGACATCCTATTGTCAGAATCCCACTGCCAATACACGGACATTGATTCATCACAGAAAAAGAAATGTCATAAGACATCACGTTGCCCATACCTAGGCAACAGCATTGTATTGCTTGATTTATGCAGTACTCTCTGCCTTCTGAAGCAGGGATTATTCACCTTCCAAGGGAAATAAGATTAGGTTTTTGCACGCTCAGGCAGCTTGAATGGCAGAGCTGTTTACATAATGAATGGCCTACTGGATCAGGCCTGGATCAGTATTGCCTCCCTGATCATGGCAACATGAAATTATGCTGTGTGAGAGGCACAAGCCTGGCAACATTCCACCATTCCCCCATACTCACCCAGTATCCACCATTACGACAATTAACAAAATTCCCAATATCGATATTTTCAATTCATGAAGCTCACTTCTGTCCATATGTTTGTCTAAACATTTACCAAGAGACTGACATGGAAAGACTGTTGAAGAAACACTATAATTCTCAAAAGTGTATTTCAAGAAGCTGATGATTGCTTGTCACTATATCTGAACTTAAGATCTTCAAACTTCAGTTGGGAGCTGCCCAAGTCATTACTTTTGGCCCAGTATTTAGAAAGAACTTATCCAACAGACCTGTAAATAAGGAGTTCAAAAAAGGTTACGGTTAAAAAAAGTAAATCCACAAATCCCTGGACCCGATGCTTAAGGATTTACATAAGAACTTGCATTGTTTCAAGACGAAATTTGCATTCACCTATTCAATTATAGAAGAGTTTAATGAGCTAATATGCCAGAGACTACAACTATCTGATATTTATTAAGGTACTGATCAGATGATAAGAAATATCTAACATAAATGGAACAGAAGTCATTAGATTATTTGTCACCATGCCTAAACCAGTACATTTGGCATGGCTGAAGTCTGGGCTTTTCAACATGGAGAGAGAGAGTACAGGCTCTGACAGTCAACAAAGATCAATTTTTGTAATGCTGTTTTTTTTTTTTGTTAAAAAACAAGACCACTAGAAGTCCACAAGCATCATCTACCACACTTATTTAACAGGCCAGAGCATAAATGCAATCCCAGGGTATAAAATAAAGAAAAATTACATACGGTTCCTTCTTAAAGTTCCCAGATCCTTGGATCATATTATCATATTTATTATTTTATTAACTTCTTCCTAAAGTTCTCCAATAACCCTTTTGCACTTCATGACAAGTCAACTTTTACATGACTTGAGAAAAAGCGCTTTAAAGACAGTTTAATAACTACTTTTAAATATCAAACCAATCTAGAAGCATTGAACAAATCAACTTTTTGACAAGAAAACACTTTGCAATAGTCATCACTACATGTATGTAGAGAATATACTCTTCTAGTTGTTCTAGTACATTGTGGGGAAAGTCAGTGATACATTTTTTTTTTCCAACAAAATTCGTTTTCAAATAGCCACTTTAATGTTCCAGAGTCTGTTTGGAACATAAAGCCCATGTAAGGCAAGATATCTGTCAAAGCCTTCTGAAAGTATGAAGGGAAGTGACCATTGTGTCTGTTTCTGCACTATACATAGAATACGGAAGTCAAATCATGTATGATACCAAAACAGGATGGTGTTCTGATAACAATTATCCTCAAGTTCTTGTGCTGGGCAAAACAGTCCCCAGTAAATACCTTTTTTTCAGGAGTATGTGAGCCATATGTTTTGGACTTTATGAGTAAGCTGATGTTAAGGGCAGTGCTACCTCTAAATAAGCATCAGAAGGTCTCCATTACCCAGTTTATCTAGATGAGTTTTATTCACTGAGATACTACAAACCTGCCCCCTTATACATAAGATACACCAATGATTTCTGAAATCAGGTTGCAAAATGAAGACTTAATTCTAAAGATATTCCGACAGTGTACTGGGGAGCAGTTATTCAACTTAGTCTGAAGGAGAGTGGCATCCTACTGCAAAGACAAACGGATGTCACATGAGAGCAAATATGTCCCTGTGGCTCTGGTGGCAAGTAGCAGAAAAGTCTTCTGAGAGTGTTGTAACATCAACCCCTTTCCACTCAGGCTTCAGTTAAAACCTTTCATAAGGAGAAGTGCTTATTTTGGGCTACTTTAGCCACCATCAGGCTATAACCTACACTCCCCAACACACAGTTCCCACCCTTCCCCAAACGCGGGCTCTGCAGTGTCGGGTTTGCTACATTAAGTACAAAGGTTACCAAGGAACAAAGGCTAAAGGTTTAGTAAAATTAAACATTAGCTTAACTGCTCTTATGCTTAAAGACTAAGATCACCCCCGCTGAAGACAGAAACTCAAGCGGCGGATTTATTCAGCATCCAGAATAGGCTTCAGATAGGCTCCTGGATTAGACGAGATCAGCACCGCTCGCATTAGGTACACGGGCACTCCTTGGGCATCTTCTGGGGACACCAGCCGTACCCGAGGGAGCAGGGAGGGAGCTCCTCTGCTGGCACCGCGGACCCAGCACGGCTCTGACCCACCCCAGGACCACCCCGGGCAGCGGGCCCCGCTCGGGGTCGGGGGGCGCCGGGACCCCTCAGCCGCAGCCCCGCCCGCCGCCCCCGCAGAGCGTACCCGCGCCGAGGCCCTCGGGACCCTGCAGCGCCTCGGGCACCTCGCCGTTCTCCAGGATGTCGTAGCCCTCGTCGTTCTCGATGCCCGCGATCTCGTTCTCCTGCTGCGCCAGGAAAGCGGCGGCGGGATCCTCCTCGCCACTGTCGGGCATCCCGTTGCCGGCGGGCGGCTGCTGCGGCTGCTGGGCACCGAAGAGCTCCATGTCCGCCATGGGTGAAGGCGGGCAGGCGGCTGCGGCTCCGCACCGCGCCTACGCCGGGTGGTGGCGCGGAAGGGGCGGGGCCGCCCAGCCTTCGCCAATGAGCGCCGAGTACCGCCCTCCTCGCCCAATCAGCGAGCGGCCGTGGCGGGGCCTGCGGGACGCGAGCCAATCAGCGCCCAGAGAGGAGCGAGCGGGCGGGGCGCGGCGCGGCACCGGTGCCCTGAGAGCTGGGTGGGACCGGCGGGCTCCGCTCCATCGGCTCCTCTCCATCGGGGTCCGATCCTGCGGGATCGGCTCCTTCGGGGTCCGAGCCTGCGGGATTGGCTCCATCGGGGTCTGATCCTGCAGGATCAGCTCCATCGGGATCGGCTCCATCGGGATCGGCTCCATCGGGGTCCGATCCTGCAGGATCAGCTCCATCGGGATCGGCTCCATCGGGGTCCGATCCTGCAGGATCGGCTCCATCGGGGTCCTATTCTGCGGGATCAGCTCCATCGGGATCGGCTCCATCGGGGTCCGATCCTGCAGGATCCGCTCCATCGGGGTCCTATTCTGCGGGATCAGCTCCATCGGGATCGGCTCCATCGGGGTCCGATCCTGCAGGATCCGCTCCATCGGGGCCCGCTCCATCGGGCTCCGCTCCCGCGGGATCCGCTCCTGCGAGTTCTGCTTCCACGGGATCCGTTCCATCGGGATCCTCTCCATCGGGGTCCGCTCCTGCGGGATCCGCTACCTCGGCATCCACTCCCGCGGGATCCGCTCCATCGGGATCCTCCACTCGGGCTGCGGCTGGACCGGGGTCGCCCCTGCCAGCCTGCCAAAGCACAGGCGCTCCGCTGGGGCCATCGGCAACTTAGAGACAAACTCGAGGCCGCAGAATACGTCCAAAATATATGTGTGAGAGAAAGAAATCATCTTTCCCTGTGTCAGACACTCTCTGTGTCTGACACAGGGAAGCTGAAGTCACAGAAGCACAGAAGGTGTTGGTACGGACCACAGTGTGGTTCAACTCCCTGCTTAAGCAGGGTCATCCCAGAGCATTTGGCACAGGATTGTGTCTATATGGTTCATGAATCTCTCCAGTGATAGAGACTTCACACCATCTTTGGATAATCTGTTCCAATACTCAGTCACCCACACAATAAAGCTCTTTCTCATGTTCGAGTGGAATTTACTGTGCATCAGTTTTTGGGACTTGTCTCGTGTCCTAACAGTTGGCACCACCAAGAAAAGCCTGGCTCCATGCTCTTGACACCCCTGACATTAGATATTTATACACATTAATGAGGTCAGTGTAAATTCAAGAAGCATGTCTTCTATTGATCATGTGTTGACAAAATGTTCATTGGAAGGGCAGTGATTTCTTATACAATTTTTTTGACAGTTACTTTGATAATGTTCCTATATCTGGCTTACAACATAGATAGAATCATACAATTGTAGAATGTTAAGGGATTAGAATGGACTAAGTGATCATCTAATCCCAGCCCCTGCTGCCTTGGGCAGGGACATCTTCCACTAGAGCAGATTGTTTCAGGCCTTATCCAACCTGGCTTCAACATTGGGAGGTTTGGGACATGCACTACCTCTCTGGGCAACCTGTTCCAGTGTCTCCCCGCCAGTAGACTAAATAATGTCTTCCTAATATCTAACCTAAATTTCCCTGTTCCAGTTTATACCCATTATCCCTCGCCCTGTCACTACAGTTCCTGACACTGACTCCCTCTCCAGTTTCCCTGTAGTACCCTTCAGACAGTGGGAGGTTGCACAACCTTCTCTTCTCCACTATGAACACACCCAGCTTACTCAGTCTGTCATTTCAGGAGTGGTGCTCCAGTCCTCTTACCAACATCACAGCCTCTTCTGGCCTTGCTCCAGCAGTTCCATGTCTTTCTTACACTGAGGGCATTGGGACTGTGTGCAGTACTCCAGGTGGGGTCTCACATGAGCAGAGAGAGGGACGATCACCTCCTTTGACCTGCTGGCCATGCATGTAGTTTATTGGCATAGCAGAGAGGGAGGGGAAAATATTTCTGTAAAAAAGGAGAAAGTGACACAGCCCTCAAGCTGGTGCAGTTGCTCAGTTACACTTCTTCCCCCATCAATATCATTTGAAAGAGGAAAAAAGCACAAGTAAATTCCTGTAGTATGGCAGAGAGCTCCCTTCACCTCATTTAGTCAAATAAAACGTGCCTGGTTTTTCCTATGAAAACTCAGAATCTGGTATTGCAGGAGGCTAGACTTTCCTGTATTTAGTCTCTCACAGAAAAACAGCAAGGTTATTTATTTTAAATAATCTCCAGATACCATGGGAAAGCTAAAGAATTAAAAATGGCAGCAGTAAGCAAGCCCATAAATCACAACAGGAGATGATAAAAATGAAATGTCATCATGAAGCGCATGCCATGCTCTCACAGAAACTTGCTTACTTTGTTCCACAAGTTCTTCTAAAACGATACTCCCACATTCATTTTCATCACTCGTCTTTCCTTATATGTAAATAAAGGAACACTGCAATGTTTCCCTTTAACTATGACTAGTGAATGTTGGATGACTGTCTACTTATTTCCTTTTTTTGCATCACCACTGCCTCTTAGCCCTTTGGGGGATTTCTGATGGCACAAACACAAGTAGGACATTGTGATTTAAAATGAAAAGCAAATCCAGTTACTTGCTTGTCTAAAAATAGCAGAATGGGGATTAAGGAATATGAAATAGAAGCAGAATTGCAATTTTTCAAATGGCCCAAGAAATTAATTTCTGTATTCTATCAGAATGAGCAAGTGAATGTTATTGCTTTAGGTGCAAAGGATAATACATGAGCCATTAGATCTGTTTTGACGATGAATTCAAAAATTTTTATGTTATCTATCATTCAGACGCACTATGAAGTGTTCTTGCACTGACAAAGCTATTATTACTTTTCTGCTTTCTTACCCTGTATAAGAAGTCAAGATACCTCCTTTTCCAAAGGCAGGTGTTACTCCTTAGAGAGTAGAACAAAACATAAGAGTACCATACCCTTTGTTATTCATCCATACTGGTTTGTTGATATGTCACACTGAGGAGAAGAGTTTATTACAGAAATATTATAGAATAAATCCTTATAGAAATATGAAAAGGCAAAAAACTACAAAGAAGTGTCAGGATTGTTCTGTTTCTCTCAATTATTTAAAAAATTATTAAATTTAATTCCAGTTTCTATATGTACTGAGATTTTGTTCAGAAGTAGTATAAAAATATGTTTCTGAGCATTTATGAAAATATAGGTTCACAACTCTGCACTTCCAACATTGAGAAAGTCATTGCAACAGGATAGTGGGATTTCTCTGACTCTTTCATGATGTTTTTGATTTAAGAAATTAAATAATTAGTAGAACAGATGTTTTTAGAGGAAAAAAAAATTGAAATGCAAGTCCTTACAACACTCTGCAAGTATGCAAATGAGCTGACATCTGGACATGAATCACTTCTCAGGAAATCTCTCCAAATAGAAGCTCCCTCCACAAGAGCCCACGGTTGGCACCAAGTTGAAGGTGAGACCACACAATGACTAGGACTTGGTCCAGTTCCATTGAAACCAGCTAAGAGGTTTCCTCAGACTGCTGATGACTAGCAACTTTCAAGCTATAGACAGAATTTAGAAGAACTTTCCAGCTTTTCACTTATGAGAATCTAGTATTTTTTAACTAGACTACTGTATCAGAAAGATGGTGCCCACTTGGGGTCAGATTGCCACTCCTTTGCAAGGTACAAAAGCCAAAAGGAACTGGTTTGAGAGGCACATAAAGCTACCAGCATCAGTCCACTCCACAACAGCTACTCTGCACATCACATCAATCTGGAAGCTCCCTCAAAGCAGATTTTTAAAGGTCACTGCACATACACTGACTTGGGCACTTACAGCTAAAATTAACAATTCTACTAAATGGGTTTATGAAGACTAAAGCCCACAAAGAAAACATTTGTACACGTCACTGCCATTCAAGCCCATCTGCACTACAGTCATGCTGCAGCTGTTCACCTTGTTTGGATGGGGTTGGATTTAAAGCCAAGCCAGGGTCTATAACTCATATTGACAGTAGCAGCTTAAATAAGCCATCTGTCCGCTCTGACTACCTAGGAAGACCAAAGAGCAATTCCTTTTCATACAATCAAACTGGAGACATGATTATTGCTATAACATGTGAGAGAAGCCAATCTTTAAAAATATGTAGTTCCCATCCCCAGAAGAAAGGCAGTTTTTCATGAGAGAGGCTCCTTGGGTGCACCAAGTCACTTGCAAGGCAGGAGGGTTTGAAGTGGCCCACCCTTACTTCACATGTATATTGACAAACATGTCTTCTGCTACAAGACCTCCAGTACCATGGCAAGACACTGCTTTCAGTTTATCAAGCTGATTTGCTGCCATGATAATTTAATTAGATGGGGTCATGAAGAGATGCTGCTGGTAGTGTCCACACTATTAAACACAAACATCCCAAGATAAGAGGCACAGCTGCTTTCCAAGGAACTGCCAGTAGTCAGTAAAATAAGGAACATACCTTCAACTAATAAATATGTGGTGCTATGCTGCTTTTTTGCTGCTATGTTGCTCTGACAGCTGTATCTAATCATCACAGCTGTGCAAAGTATTCAAACAGAATCTGAGTAAGCAGAGAATAGACATTGTTCCCTACCTAAGAGAAGCACAGAGCTGCTCAAAGATGAACAGAGTGAAGGGTTAGGCTGCCAGAGAAGAACAGTAGTAAGTAATATGACAAGAATAGTATAAAGAGGCAGTTTTGCAAATACAGGGCCAAGATACTTGAAATTATATGAATATGAATTCACCTCAGTATTCATTTATTTATCCCATACTTTGTCAGCTTGCCTTGTTAGAACATGGTGAAAGACTGCATTAAAACCCTATTACAGCCAAGGTTAACAATGTCTCATTGCTCTCCATTCTTGCAGCAGGCAAGGCAACTCACTGAGGAAGGTTATCAAGTTGGTTAAACATGACTTTCCTTCCCTAAGTGCATGGTGGCTACTTCTGGTGACTTTTTGTCCTTCCTGAGATTGGAAATGGCATCCAGGATTAGTTGCTCTGTTATCTTCCCAGAGGTTCACCTGAAGCAGGTTGGCCTGTTGCTCTGGTGATGTTATTTTTTGACTTTCTGGAAGATAGGTGTAACAGTTGCTCTCTACCAGTCTTGAGGGACTATCTCAGTTGCCATGGCCTTTCAAAGACTATCAAGGGTGGACTCCCAAAGACATCAGTCAGCTTTATCATTGGCAGAGTATGTAAGGCCTATTTGTTTATGTGCTCCTTAAACTGGTCCTTCTCCACCCAGGGAAAGTTTCTTTGTTCCAGACAATTTCTCAATAGGTTCAGCCTACTTGTGTGCAGAGCCTTGAGATTCTTGAAGGTTAGGATTATTTTATTTCAACAGACCTAATAAGGTGCTCCAAATTTACTCATAATCCAGGATGGAGGGTTTGATTTAAGTGCACACAATCCAGTGTAGAGATAGTTGTCTTTTTGATAGTTGAAACAGTAGTATGGCTCATTACTTCCTCAGAAACAAAAGAAAAACTAGAACTAGGTTTTTGATGCCTTACTATTTGTTTTCGTAAGAGCATCGGCTTTGCTAAAAGGAGTCAGAGGAAATGCACAGGAAAATCTCTTATAGCATGTTGCATTTCCATAAAGATGGTGAAGTCACCATTTTTATGGTGTTTCGAGAGGTGTATGAAATAATAAGGGAGAATGTGCTTGAAGGGTCCCTTTTAGTTCTTGGTACAAAACTCATAAATTATCAGGAAGAAAAAGACCTACATAGGGCAGAATAAAGAAGTACCTATTTGCAGGTATTTCTGGAACACATTTTCAAGACAGGTCATTGATTCTCCTTTTCAGGATAAAGGCTTATTACCAAAAACAAACAAACAAACAAAAAAAACTCATTACCATGTAGAACTGCTGAAGCCTGCATGAAGCCTCAAATTCCTACCTTATTAAATTTCTTTAGTCTACTCTTGTCTGGCATCCATGTCAACAAGGAATATGATTGATGCCATTGTGAGGCCACTCAATCATCTTTGCAATGCCAGTTAGGAGGGTTCCTTATGCCTGAATAAGGGCAATTACCATTCATATCTTCAAGAACAAGTTCACAGGAAAACATTATGAATTCCTCACTAGTGAAAGATTAAACAGAATCTCTGATGCCACAAAGCAATGGCATGTATGTTTGACTTCACAGTTTCTTGTTGCAGAATGTGCTGCATGTGAACGTCTTACATCCAAAGGAAGACTTGTCAGCCTGCCTGACAGAACTGTCCTGAGAGAAAAATTAATTTTCCACAGATGATAACTTCCTAGCCTGTCTGACAACTGATTGCAACTGTGTAGGTAATAAATATCTTTCTATCCTATAATCTCACCCTCATCTTCTCTGACATAACTAAAGAAACCTATTTAATTTACAGCAGAAATTATAAATTCCCCCAACACCATCAGAAGTATCTAGTGAAAAATTTTATTTCAGTAGTGTATTTGAAAATTTATTTAGTAAATTAGTTTCCTGTGAAGTTTTCTGGACAATCTGTATTACATTTTTGTTTGGATTCCCAAGGCTACTTCATAATACATTGTCTTAGTATTTTAGTATCACTTTTGAATGTGGAACTTCTGCAGCTCCTAAAGTAGTAAAACTAATTGAAATATTAGCAAAACTAATTGAAATATTAGCAAATAATCTACCACTTCTTTCATGTATTACAGTCAGCTTCCTTAGAAACAATGAAGCAGTGGCCTTTTCTGGATTTGATTTACAGACACAAAAGCATTCCATGAGATGCAGAATGAGTATTTGAACTTGCCCAAACCCAACACAGGTCACAAAAAGTTGAGAAGAACCTGCCTGCATAAAAACAACTCATGCAATGAAGTACAAATTAAAGTAAGTTTTTTATTCTATTTCTGCTGTAAACTGCTTTTCAAAGTGTGGGGGTTTTTTTGTTTGTTTTGTTTGTTTTTAATAGTTTAATTGAACCTTAAATAAATGACAGCCACTTGAAACACAGGGATTTTTGATGCATATATTGAATAGAAATCATAATTTACTGCAGGCTGTTGCAAGGTAAGGAAGTTAAGAAGGCTCTGGTAGAAGAGAAAAGCCATTCTTTATTTACAAAGGTTTTTTTTTACTTTTAAAATTAATTTTTAGAAGAACTTTGAAAGGTAGTTTGACTACATGGAAAACTGAGTATTCAGAAGCTTTTGAAGCTCTTTTGAAGGTCTTGGATCTGCCAAAATCTTCTCATTTCCCTCCTAGAACAGCAGTGGGTTTATGACTGAATTCTATACAGAAGGCGAGGTATTGCACCATTTTCCCATATTTAAGTGTCAAAGTAATCTACATTCTGAACACATAGAAAGCACCCTAATCAAGCACCCTAGCAGCATCTATGGGAATGCTTATTTTTCCAGTCATAGTTCAATTTTCTTCTAACACTTGGAAGTGTTAGAGATCTATTTCCTTGCAACAGCACACCTGAGCTCTGATCTGCTGGAGGAAAGCAACTGGATCCAGATGCCAGATGTGCCTCTTACAGTGGGAACTTGTGACTGACATGTACAAACCAGCTGAGAATGGCTTTGGCCATGACCTCAGCCCCCAGATTGTAGTGATGAGCAGGTCAGTGTTGAGCGATGTCATCCAGGCAGGCTGAGATGTAGACTGGCACTCCTATAGCACCACTGAGGCAGGACTGACAGCCCCGAGCTAAGCTGACAAACAAACACTCTGTTTATTCTCATTGTTTTGTGTGTCACGGGTTTCTGCATCACACACTTTTCAACTGTTCCTCTGACAACAGATGTATTATTTCTGTCCTTACGCCTTTTACAATCGCGCGGAAGCTTCTTAAAGTAATAATTTACATTTACACACTTCTCAGAAAAGTGAGAGTATTAGTCCTCTCCGTCTCTGCTCTCAATGTACAGAGTGTGCTCTCCTCCCTCTGCTCCTACAGAGTAGAGCTGAAGTACAACCAGATTAGACTGGATGGTGTCTATTTATTCCAAATGTCAATTCAGAGATACCAAAGACCAGGTATTTCATATAGGTATTGTGTTAGTTCAGCACGTTTCTCATACTGATTTGTAGCTGTAAGAATTCAACAGATCTGTAAGCTAAACAATAATGGCTTGAATAAACCAGCTATAAGAATTCAGTTTGACAATTAGATATGAAAACCTTATTTTAGTGATCAGCCCAGTTATCATCCAGCAATTTGATAGCAAAAACAATGACACAGAACTGGTTGATTTAGGGACTATCTTTCTCTTCCCTAAAACTCTGGTCACTGTTTCCCTGCTGCCTTGTAAAACACAGGATATACAGACTAGGACAGTCACTTTCAATACATCTGGTGCAGTCCAGGACAAGACTGCTCTTGAGGGCAGTATTTTACTGACTGTTCACTCAGTATGCTGAAAGAGGCAAAAATGATGACTGAAAAAAATCTTAAAACTAGCAGCCTCTATCATCTGAGGGTTGTATAGCCCTAAACATGTACTTTGTGTCATAGCCCTGATCATGTGTATTGTCAAATCAAAAATTGCAAGTCAGTGCACCCCAGTGATACACAGAGAGCTGGAATATAGAGATCTCTGTCCCTTCAGCTCAGGAACTTACTGAAGGAGAGAAAACAGCTGTGCAGAAGGAAAGGGAAAATATACTCTAGGTAGGCCTCTAGCTAAATTCTAAACCTTTACCATTTTTGAATATGTTCTAATGGATCATAGTCCTTTGCTTGTGATTTTTTAAGGGGAAAAAAAAGATTATGTTTAAAATCATCTGCCTTCTTCTCATGCAGACCCCTTATTTATAGCCCCATTTGTCTCATATTACTCATAGCACTAGGGAAAGGCTCTGATTTTCATGACTCATTCCTCCCAGCTGCTACTTCCAGCAGCATTTCTCATGAAACGAGTACCCTTCAACTTTCAGTCTAGCTTCTTACGCTCCTCATATCTTTGGGCTTCACAGTATTCTCAGCAATCCACTGGCCCAGTATCAGCCAGTATAAATTTATTCTATTATTCTTCCCTGTTTTCTCCTTATATCTTTTCCGTTCTGAATTCCTTTCTGCCTCTGTAACCCTTAATCACTGTTTGTCAGTAAGAGTTGTCTCATTCACATCATCTCACCACCCCTCCCCAATATTGTATGCAATCTCCATCTCTAACTTCTTCCTGTGGAAGTTGTTTAAAGTTACTTAAACTCCACAAGATCTGGTGAAAGGACAAGTCAATACATTACTGTAATTTACTGAACTATTAGCACATCTGGACACATTCATAGTACACAGGCTTGTTCTCAAAGTTGCATGAGAAAGTTGGTCAGAGCCAAAGGGAAACATGCTGGTCTTCTTAGCTTGTCAGAACATGTGTGGAAACTAAAATTCAAATGTTGGGATGAAATAAAGAGAATTGTCAAAAATCAAATTTTTGCTATCACCACAAGGAAATGTACTGCCTGTCACCTATGGCCTGGATGGCCCAATAAAAAATTATACTGTAACTGCTAGTAAGAAAACTAATGCTAGCATTGTAAGGCCACAAGAACTGGTGGGCTGTTAGTTTTGTTATTAGCTTGAGTGAATTTACTCAGTGCAAACTGAAATTGGGTACCAGGTGTCTTATGATGTAGAGTCTGAGTGTGGGATAATACCAGAGACCTTGAAAATATGTGCACAGGCAAAAAACAGAGGCCACGGGACTATAAACATCTCGCTTGCAGTCTGCTTCTGGTCCTTGACAATTATAATCTTAAGTGCTGAGAACATTTCTTTAGACATCACAAGGAGGATGAGGAAGCGATCAACAGAAAATGCATGTAGATTATGCACTGTTTATGAATAAGACTGATAGATTATGTGGCCATGGGAAGTTAACATCCCCAGAATTTCAGAGTATATCATCCAAGGAAAACAGACCAGAGAATTAAAATTCACTGACAAAGTCAAGTTTTTTTGAAATGTACTAGTTCTTGATATTTGAAAGGAATTGCTGCTGGAAAATGGTTGTTATCACTGGATTATCATGGAATTTTCTTCCTAAAAACTATATCTGTTTCAAGGACCAAGGCTCTTCAAATATCTTTTATCATGCCAGTCAAGTTTTAGGGCTGTATAGAAGTCTGTGTCTAAGTACAAACTACATGCACTGGTTGTCTCAAGATCTGTAATTCCTGAATAAAGTATTACTGCATGTAAATTCAGTTTGCCTAGTGTGATAACTATCAGTGTGACAACCATCAAACTGACAAGCCATGAAATGGTCAAGCAATTGCACTAAACAATCACTGTAGGTCCCTTCCAGCTGAAAGTATTCTGTTGTATTCTCTGTATGCTTCTCATTATTGTCTGTAAATACATCCATCAAATCCCCAGTGTGAGTTGGCTCCTCCACTGAAATAAAAGACAAACCTGCAATGGAACCAGGGTTTTAGACACAGGAACACAGTTTCACAGAATATAATGTCGGAATTATTGTGCCCTGACTTCTTTAAGAAGTGTTAGGAAGGGTAAAACTGCCTGGGTTGGAAAAGTTCACAGTTATACTATTATTATTTGTTTCTTACTTTAGTGCTTTACATTAGAAATATTTATATACGTGTATATATATATATATATATATATATATATATCGCTGTGTGTCATCTTACCTTCCATTCTACTGCTTTAATACCAAATAATTAAAAGCACAGGGGCTCAATCTTCTCTCATTTTTAGGCTATACTACACAAAATGTTATTATGTCATTGCAAAATTATTCCAATTGTGTTCTGGAGGCATTTTTTTCCTGCATCTTTACCTGATGACTGAACAAGGAACTTGCCCCAGGAAAGAAGGGTATGTCTCTCTTCTGTGGAGCTGGTGGTAAATGTTTGTGCAGGAAGAACCTAGAGCACCTAAGGAACTAAAAGAACAAACTGGGCTTTTGGCCTCGAGCCATGTAGTTTAGATGGAGAAATGTCTCATGGGGTAGGTTGTATATTACAGTGTAAACTAAAATTCAGTGAAATGTAACACCATTACAGTCTTGCTTCAGATATTACAATTTAGAAACACTTAAGGAGTTGCTTTTTCAATCAGCAAACTTTTGGAGTAAACTTCATTATAATTATTCTCAGTGTTTGTATGCAAGAAGTATTCAGGTTACATTCACAAATTGTTTTGCAAAGCCAATATTGAGTGTCAGGTGTTTTCATAAATCGCTAATTTTTAGTATCCTAAAGTTCAACAGACTACAGTATGGCTTTCAGCTCTATGTAATTCCTGAAATTATACTGTTTTAGCCCATATGGTGTACGTCACTAATACCTGCAGTACATATACCTTCTCTATTTTCTCTGGAAAATTTTCATAAAAACAGTAAGTATGCACTACTCATTACATACATGCAACCTTTTCTATAGGGACAGTATTTTACTCAGATCTCTTTCTGTAACAGTCATTCAGCACCCCTAGAAAAGCTATGCCTGCATTTGTATCCACCTGTGACTGTAGTCAATGTAATTGAGCAGTAGAAATGGTTAGTAGGAGTTCTGTTGTCAGGAAACTTTCTCGTTTATGAGACAGCCTCAGGCAACTGACCTGTTTCTAGAGAACTGTCTGGTTTTATACGGATACAAACATTTTATATGTTTATATTGTCTTGGTCACACAAAGAGAAAAAAATTATATTTATGTGGTGTTCTCACCATAATTTATAAAATTTAATCCTTTGGAAAAGACAACATCCTTTTCAAGAGCCACTGGCATATTGCAGTGTATCACTCATCAAGGCCATTTCTGATTTTAAACTGAGGCAATTTCTCAGGCTATCTCTCATGTAGTATTACACAGTTTAGAATCTGCTAGTTGTGTTCAATCAGTCACTGCAGTCTGTCAGAAAGATGCAGTTCTCCTTGGGGAACAGTCAATATCAGCAAAAATAATTACTGTACTGGACCTGTGGTACTAACATTGTGTGTCAATGAGACTCAACTCCATATCACTCACCAAAACAAACAAGCAAAAAAACCCACTAGATATGTACCATAAACGTAACGATTGAAATGCTTGATTTTCAGTTCCGTTAAAAGCCTCACAGACAGGCCCAGAGTGTCACAAGTGTCAGTCAGAGGGTGTGAAAAATGCATATTTTATGATTGGCTTTTCACAAATGTTACAATGAATATTATATGTGTAATGTTAGAAACTTATGCTGTATTAATTCTTTTAAGTAGTGTGTTAAATGTAGTTTTAGGTTACAACATAATGTTAAAATAGAAACTCTGCAATATAGGATTTGTTACAAGCTCAGGCAGGAAGATGAGATAATCAAGAGATGATCAAGAAACTCTTCACACAGAGATGTCAGTGAAGAGGGCCCATAAAAAGTTACAGCTTCCTTATCAGAAAAGACAACAATTATTCCACCTTCTCTCCATCTTTTTGGAACCAGCAAGATTAAGGAGAAGAAGTTGACTAAAACCAGAAAAGTTCTTAATTTGCAAGGAAGTTATGCATCATGTATGAGATATATGAATATGCACCAGGCTGTTGCTTTTGTGGTTATTTTGTTCACCAGGGATGCTTTTCATGACTTAAGTGTCTGAGAGCATCCAGACATCTGTAATTCTTTTCTTTTTATTGTCTTGTAATTGTCCTAACTCTAAACTTTATTACTCTAATTGTATTACTATTTTTATAACCATTTTATTATTATTAAACTTTTAAAATTTTAAAAACCGATTAGTGTTTTTCACAGAAGGGTTTTGGAGTAAAATAATCTCAGAAGTGGCCTTAGCCATTGCTTCACATTTTACTACTTATTTCCACGTATCATGGAAAAGTTTTGTCTGAAACAACTCCTGAAAGGAGGGTGTGGTGAGGCGGGGGTCGGTGTCTCCTTCCGGGCCGGTGAGGGGACAAGAGGAAATGGCCTTAATGCGAGACATGGGAGATCCAGATTAGATATTTAAAAAAAAAAAATTGTGACTGTCAGGGTGGTCATGCACTGGAATAGGTTTCCCGGGACGTGGTGGAGTCACCATCTTGGGAATTTTAAGTCTTTCGGGTGCAGCGCCCGGCGGGCGCTGCCGCGGCGCAGGCGGGAAGCGCTGAGGGCGCTGCCGCAGCGCCCCCTGCCGGGGGAGGCGGCCCTGAGGGAGGGAGCGGCGCCGGTCGCTGCGGGGAGAGGGCGGGGCCAGACCGGGAATGCCGGCTCCGATTGGTGCGGCCTGGAAGAGGCGGGCGGGGAATGCCGGCACCGATTGGTGCGGCTGCGGAGAGGGCGGGGCCAGACCGGGAATGCCGGCACCGATTGGTGCGGCCGGGAAGAGGCGCGGCGGGGCCGGGAGCGGCGGCGCAGTCGCGGGCGGGCCGTGGCTCAGTCGCGGGCGGGCCGTGGCGCTGCCGTAGTGCTGCCGTGGCTCAGTCGCGGGCGCTGCCGTAGCGCTGCCGCCATCTCAGCATGGCTGGCGAGTTCGAGCTGTGCCCCGGGCGGCGCGTCGGAGGCGACCAGCCCTGCTTCATCATCGCCGAGATCGGGCAGAACCACCAGGGCGACCTGGAGATCGCCAAGCGCATGATCCGCATGGTCAAGGTGAGGCGGGGGAGCGAGAGCGGCGGGGTCTGGGTTTATTCCAAGCACAGATTGTCTGCAGGGAGAGCCTTGCGTTTGACTTTGCTGAAGGGTTTGGAGCGCTTCTCCTGTGAGGAGCGGCTGAGGGAGATGTGCTTGTTCAGGGTGGATGAAAGAAGGCTCGGGGTGACATCTTCACTCTCGAGAACTTCCCGAGAGGAGCTTTTGGCCAGGTGGGGACCGACCTCTTCCACTGGGCAGGGTGAGAGGACGTGGCCTCAAGCTGTGCCGCAGAGGTTAAGGGGGGACTTCAGGAAGAATTTCTTCACAAAAAGGCCGGACAGACATCGGAACAGCCATCGAACAGCAGCCCAGAGAGATGGTGGAGTCACTGTCCGTGGTGGAGTTCAAGGAAAGGCTGGACGTGGCACTTGGTGCCGCGGTGTGTTTGACAAGGTGGTGCTCAGTCGCCTCAAGGACTCGATGGCCTCAGAGGTCTTTTCCAGCTAATTCATTGTGTGATCATGGCTGCAGCCCCACAGCTGGGCCATGAGCTTATGTGGAATTTAGGAGGTATCAGGCGGCTGCTGAACCATCTCTAATGAGCCTCCAGTTAGACATCAGATCTGTATAGCAGTAAAGCTTTTGTCATCCAGTAAGACAGCTACACTGCTGTCAAATTTGATGTTATATTCTTTAGATAGAAAATCACACATCATCACTGCTTAGGGCATGGTGTATTCAGTTCTGTGTAAGTGGAGACTGCTCTAATCAGGATATGTCTTCACTGTGTGACTTTAAATTAATTATTCCAGGAGGTGTTCAAGAGGGATCTGGTGCTGGTGATGTGTTCTTGTGGTGATGCTGGGTGGATAGTTGGACTGGATGACCTTAAAAGTTTCTTCTAGCCTTGATGATTCTTTTTCAGATACATACTCCTTGTTCCACAGAATCCTTTTTTAATGTAGAATTATCAGTGACAGATAATCTGGGAAAAACACTACAGAAGCCAGCTCTTGAATAAGCATCATGCATAGCTAAGTAATTTTATAGGTTTAATATGATTTTTCTGAACCGTTGTTCTACTACATGATTCGGGACTTTGAAATAAAAGGGTTCATATGTGTGTAGGTCCACAGTAACTCTGTTCATTACCATTTCTGTGATTGCTGTGATGGTAATGTGAAAACCCCACAAGAGATGAGCACATCAGTTACTCCTTGCATTCAGAGTTAGGTGAGTGCAGGTTCACTTGCATTTCCACTCGGTGTACACCAGCCTGTTTTGCAGGACTGCGGAGCTGACTGTGCTAAGTTCCAGAAGAGTGAACTGGAGTACAAATTCAACAAGAAAGCCTTAGAAAGGCCCTACACCTCAAAACACTCCTGGGGAAAGACCTATGGGGAGCACAAGCGCCACTTGGAGTTCAGTCATGACCAATATAGGGAGCTAAAGAAGTATGCAGAGGAGATTGGCATTTTCTTCACAGCTTCTGGCATGGATGAGGTATGTAAGCCATACTGGAGTGATAAGGGGAGTCTGACTGTTGTGTCTGTTGGGTATTACTTAGGGGTGATAATTCTTACAGAAAAAGACTATATGGACAATCAGTTTCTAATTGAGAGACGTAATTTACCCTGTGTTCACCTGTTCACTGTGTCTCTACAATGGTTAAATATTTTGGAAGATTTGCCACTTGTGTTGAGATGCTTTTACACAATTAGGGATGAGACTTCATTTTGACCTTCATCAGCAATTGAGACTTTGAGAGTGTAGATCAAGATGGCAATAAGACTGCTCTCTGGTGTTGTCTAGTGTGTTGGTTTCAAGCATATCAAACTTCCTTCTGTATTTAAACCAGATTCCTTTCTTGATCTGATCCCTATTATTTCCTTCCTTTTTTCCTCTCTCCTTATTGTTTTCTAGATCCCCTGTGGTGTTTCTAAGCAGCAGAAGTGTTTATGCCTCTATTTCATTCACTAATCTCATGGAGGGGCTCAGCACCTTGTCCTGTTACCGCTGAATCATTTACTGACTTTTCCCAGTGGGTTCTTGAACAGTCAGTCACCAGCTTCACAACTCCATGAAACTCCTGCTGCTGTTCCCCCTGAGGATGTGTGTACTTGTAGCTGTTGCATGTCGCTTGCCTCAATAATGGTAGTGACAGTATTGACAAATGCAACATACAGTTGATATGCATAAGCTGTAAAGGTCAGGTAACACCTGAACTTCAGTATAGATGAGAGATTAAGGATTTATTTTTCTCTGTGGGCTAGAAAATTCAGAGAACCAAATGGAAAGAGACCCTACCAGAAGTAAGCTAGCCACTCTTGCATATGGCCAGCAGAGCAATGTCCCTGGCTTTCTGGAAGTAAACATATCCAGGCTAGGACAAGGATGTGGTTTATTTAATGTTTTAAGGCAATCTATTCACTGTCTCTCTCTTGCAATCTGAGATAATTCCTGATATATCAATGCCCTTTCTTAAAATTTGTTCTTCCTCTTCATCTGACGAGACAAATATGTTTTGTCTGTTTGTATATGGTAATAGCTCAGTGCCACGGATTCAGAAATAGATCTGTGAAAAGAGAGTGTGGTGATGTTTCTTTTGTTGCTATGTTCACATCTAGAAGACCTGCTGAACAACATGTGCTCCTTTAAGAAAGGAGTAAATGAACCCAGGAGTCTTGGACTTCTCTATCTGGGATTTTAAAAGACCCACGTGCCTTTGGGGAGGGAAAAAAACCCACATCCCTTCTTTGATGTTAAAACCTCTGTTTTCTAAAGGCTGTAGTGCAACACAGAACACCTTTTATAGGCATCCACTGAGACCACTTTCTGCTGCTGAGATCCCTCTTTTTCTCTGCTGTGCTCCTTTGTATGTGGCTTTATCAGCTAATTAACTGATAGAAGTGATACATATTTGTGCCATTTTTTTGAGCAGTAATTACATTACACAACTCCTAATATTTCTGGTGGCATTTGTGCAAGACAGGGGTTTGGAACCTAAAATATTGCATAAATTGGCATAAAAACTCTTGAAGAATACGTTAAACTCCTGAAAGTTTTTATACATTAACTCCTGTAAATTTAATGTAATCTCCAGAAGTCCAGTTATGTCAAAGAGGTTAAAGTATGTGTTTGACTATATGAGGAAATTATTTAAGTGATGTGTGAAATAAATAAAAAAGCCTATGAATAACTTCTTTATCTATTCTGTTCCCGTGTGTACTGGAGGCAAAGCAGGATCTCATTGAACCACTCCCTTTGATGTCCTTCCAGTTATTTTAATTTACTTCCTGGTTCTTGAATTTCTTAAAGAAGAGCTGCTAATTTTCAAGAGATATTTACCTAATGAAGAGTGGCCTTAGATGCGAGTACCTGTAGTATTTAATTTTTTGCCATCTCCTGAGATAAGATCTGTGCCTTTTAATATAGAATAATCATTGTCTTTATGCACAATGTATCTGCATAAATTATACTAAATAGTTAATAAAGAGATGTTATACATCACAGGTACAAGAAATTTAATCTCCATCATACTGATGATAGAAAAATTAGACCAAATAAGACGTGATTATCTTTGTGGACATAAGCATTCTTTCTCTGGCATTAAGTAAATGTAACTGCAATAAGGAAAAAGTTGAAGAAATTAAAAGTGTTTGTGGGTGGTTGATCGGGGGCATAGGTAAAATTTCATTATTTTCCTCAGAGGTGAATGGAGGATTTAAATACCTCTTGCATGTGATAGATTTGGAATTTAAGTTTTCTTCCAATAAAGCGCTAATTTTTAAAAGGCCACTTACTGATGTAATACCCGTTTTCAGGAAGCCTCTAATAATTCTTGAATTGTCTTCAATATAGCTCTCATATTTTTAGACAAAGGACAGGTATAATTAGCATTTAAATAAACAGTTTTATAGTCTTTGCTTTGGCATATTTTACTGTCTAGTATCTCTCCTAAAAGCAAACTGATTTTGGATTTCCCTTTCTGGGCACTTTTGGTTTGTTTTTTTTTTTTTTTCTTCTACTTATTTTATATACTCATACAAGTTTTCAGTGTGATGAATCTATTCTATCTACCTGTAGTTTTAAACACTCCATGGCTTAATATTTCTGACCTGCAGGACGTGTGTGGCAGGAAAACTGTGTGCATGCTTGTATTACATTTCTTCTTCAACAGCCAGACTTACATCTGCAGGTAATTGCTCTCTCTGGTAGTGTTTAAAAAAAAAGAGATAAAAGCAAGACTGCTGTGATAGACAACAAGTTCATATTCAAGCTGAGATGGAGCTCCCTAAGCAGCAGAATGTACAGCTGGTGTGACCAGAGACTGCCTTGAGACAGTGATCCCAGTCAAAACTCTGCACTAAAATAGAAGTATGAAAGAAGGCGTCATAATTCTACTTCACCTGGAGGGAAATCAGAAACTAAAATTGTCAACATAGCAAATGTTACTTCAGGAGCAGTGTTTTCTGGGAAGATGTCTATAATACCAACCTGTTTAATTAAGCATTTTGCTGTGTTTTAAAAGGTTGTTTGTTTCCAAACACAGTAGTTATTTAACCCTTTATCCAACTGAAGTGGAGTCGTAAAACACTATGATTTCTTCTCGTAGATGGCTGTGGAATTTCTACATGAACTGGATGTTCCATTTTTCAAAGTAGGATCCGGAGATACAAATAATTTTCCATATTTGGAAAAGACTGCAAAGAAAGGTAAGCATTTTCTTTGAGCTATCTTGGTGAACATCAGTAGCTCAGTTATTGCATTTTTCCTCCAGTTGATTTTTGGGGAAAAATCTGAAGTTTCCTTAAAAGAAACTCACCCGTAGACTTTGAAAAAGGAGTTTTACTCAGCATTCTTTTTTAGTTTTACTGAATTAATTTACTTAAAGAATTTAATTTAATCTTGGGTGGCTTTCTTGTAGACCTAGGACAAAACTTGTGCGTATTTTCTAATGGCTAGGTCGCCCGATGGTGATTTCCAGTGGGATGCAGTCGATGGACACAATGCATCAGGTTTATCAGATCGTGAAGCCCATAAATCCAAACTTCTGCTTCCTGCAGTGCACCAGCGCGTACCCGCTGCAGCCAGAGGACGTCAATCTCCGTGTCATATCGGTCAGTGAGTAACCCTGAGCTGTGGGTGGGGTAGCAGAGAAGGGAGGTGTCCTTTTACTGAGATACACTTCCAGCTCTTAAAGTGTGCTGGAATTTGCTTCTGCGAAGTTGCAAGGTGTATCATGTTCCTCTAATTCACACTGGAGCAAAAAAGATCCACCGGGTCCTTTTTTCGCAGAACTCATCTTTGAGGAGTATGATAAAGGATATTGCTGGAGTGTTCACAGCTCAACAGAGAAAAACATTACATATTTAACAAATTAACCCTGTGGTTTATAATGCTAAGAAAAATCATGTAGACTGTTGCCATTAAGAAGGTGCATGAAGTGAGAATGTAATTGTAAATAGGAAGCTAGACAGAAATTTTGTTTAAAAAGTTTCATGAAGTATCAGAGCCATGAAGAAAACTGATTCGACCCTACTATAGTTTCCTTCATTTGAAATGTTACTTGGATATGCTAAATAGTGATGTAAGAAAGTTTTCCCAAACTGTCCAGTGATCTATACACACATACTGTATTATTTTTAATATAACGCCACCTGGCTGCATTCAAGTGCCTTTAGGATGTGGTGAGTGTTCTCTATGCATGGATTAAAAGATTGCTTCAGATTTTAAGTACAGTGTTGAAGAAATCTGTTTTGGATACAGATTAAGTTTAACCAATCCACTGGGTTCTTGGATAAAAATAGGATACTATTACTGTTACTTAAACTGATAGAGGCTTTGAAGACCTTGAGTAATAGAACTGAATTAAAAGGAGAAACATAGATTGTAGAAGAGAACATGCTTCCTTTTTCTTGTCAGTATTGATAATATTAGTCAAATTTGGAATGTGGTGATCTGTAATGCAGTGTGACTTGTTGAATTTAAAAGGTTGCATTCTCTGCATAACCAACTGCTTGTTTTATGGCACAGTATTTGTCCACTGCAGTTACCACTGTTAAATTTGCTTTGTCTTTGAAACTGCTACCATGGTAATTCAGACCAACTCTGTCGTGATTCAAGGCATATCAGTCAGCTTTTCCTGATATCCCCATTGGCTATTCGGGGCATGAAACTGGCATAGCCATTTCAGTGGCAGCTGTTGCTATGGGTGCTAAAGTACTGGAACGCCACGTGACTCTCGACAAAACATGGAAAGGAAGCGACCACCAAGCATCTCTGGAGCCAAATGAACTGGTGGAGTTAGTGAAAGCCATCCGTACTGTGGAAAAAGCAATGGGTTCTCCAATCAAACAGCTCCTGCCCTGCGAAATGGCTTGCAATGAAAAGGTAACTAATTTAGACCTATAGCTGATAACTCTATAGTCAGAAAAATAGCTTGCAAATTGTTTATTGTACTAGTGTTTCTGCCTCTGCACTTAGAGAATTTCACACTGAATAATGTTGGCAGTTTTGACTATAATATAGAGTTCTATGTTTATAATCCAGTGGTTAACTAGGTTGAGTAACAGCATGGAATCATTTAGGCTGGAAAAGACCCATGAGGTCATTCAGTCGAACTTAATACTGCCAAGTCCAACCATGTATGTTCCTAAGTGCCATGTCTACACGTTTTAAATAACTTCAGGAATCATTTCTCAACTGCTTCCATGTTCTAGACTGAGTGCTTGATCACCCTTTTAGAAAATAAATTTTTCCTAGTATCCAGTCTAAACCTCCCCTGGCACAGCTTGAGGCCATTTCCTCTGGTTCTGTCAGTTGGTGTCTGACTACAAGCCCAAGACCCACCTGACTACAGCCTCCTTTCATGGAGTTGTAGAGAGTGAAAAGGTCCCCTCTGAGCCTTGTTTTCTCCAGGCTAAACAACCCCAGCTCCCTCAGCCACTCCGTGTAGGACTTGTCCTCCAGACCTTTCACCAGCTTTGTGGCCCTTCTCCAGATTCACTCCAGCACTTCAGTGTCCTTTTTGTAGTCAGGGGCCCAGAACTGGACACAGGATCTGAGGTGTGGCCTCACCAGTGCCAGGTACTTGGCAATAGTAATAGGAATAATATCTCTATGATTGTATATGAGCTGCTTTTACACTAAGCTAAAATACCAGTCATTCTAATCAGATTCCTTCCATTGTGATTTTGAAAAATTCCAGTGAGCCACTGTCCAGTTTCAGAAAACATCTGCATGTGCTTGGCAGCCTAGTTACAGTGAAAGTAACCATGCTAAATTAATCTTCATTTGGAATAAGTAATGGAGAAGGCAGTTCTACACAACCTGTTCTCAAATATCTATAGAATATTTTTTATAATTTTTTGTTATACTAAGCTAGCAATATATTTAACTTCAGTATTGTTTTTTTTTTTCCCTCCCTGTAGCTGGGAAAGTCAGTAGTGGCAAAAGTGGCAATTCCTGAAGGTGCAGTATTGACACTTGACATGCTGACGGTGAAGGTGGGAGAGCCGAAGGGATTTCCCCCAGAATGCATCTTTGATCTTGTGGGCCAGAAGGTCAAAAAAAATATTGAAGAAGATGAAACCATCACTGAGCAAGTAGTGGAAAATCATGTAAAAAAAGTGAAGTGCTAAACCAAAGCGCTCCATTCCTTATTTCTCAGTGTACTACCATGCAACATATTTGAGAATAGCAGCATGGTAGATTAGAAGAAAGGGGTGTAATTATGAGGGTGCAAACAGGTTAGAATTTTCAGGTGCTCATTAGCAGGAAGTTTCAGAAGCAAGGGGATATAAATTATGAAGATTTTATTAGAAACTGTATAGTATTGTGCCTAGGAAATGCCATGGTCCTCTCTTCTCCATTTCACTTAACCTAGATTAATTTGGAGTTCTGCCAAATAAAAGACCACAGTCTGTTGCTTTCCAGCTTCCCTTTTCCGTTAAGAATACAGTAAATCATGATAATTTTATCTACACTTTGAATTGTTCTAGCCCTGTACCTTTTCATACTCCTCTCTTTTCTGTCATTTGCTGAGCCCCTGTGATAGCAGGACTTTGATTGGAGTTGAATACAGATAAGCAAAAGTTTACATACACTGAACTGAAAACTACAAATGCAGCCTGGATGGATTTATTTTTAAGATCAAAGTCTTAAAAGTGTCATGATAAAGCATTGGGTTGCAGGAATCTTTATTCTGTGGGAAAATGGGCTTCTTGAGAAAGCTAAGTTCTCAGGAGACAGTACAAGGAAAGGAAGCTAGGGATATTTAGAAAGGTCCCATTTAAGGGGCAAAAGAGCCTTTCGTGATTTGAAAGGCCAAAAAAGGTAATCCAGAGAGATTGAGCAGGGATGAAAAGTACATCTGAGATGAATCAGTAGAAATATGTTTAACTTATGCTTCAGAAATTGTGAAAAATATCTGTTGCAAGTTGAGTGAAGTCTGGACTATTAAGTCGGTTCTGCAGAGCATTGGGTGCCTCTCTTTGGACCTGGGGGGCAGCTTCTCAGGTAGGAAGTGAAATGCTGGTGAGGTCTGAGCAGCTTTTATTTTTCTGTACTAACCAGCAAATCCCCTACATTGGGGTTTTTCTCCCACCACTGGTGTGTGAGATGGCTGAGGCTGATTGCCTGACTACATCACACCATTATGCTTCAGCATGATGGTCAGTACACGCTTTGTGTGGTCTGCTCTTGCATCCCAGCTTCTCCCTTTCCAAGGGAGAAATGCAATGCCACTCCTATCACCTGCTGCTTTTCCCTTTGACCAGAAGGGAGCCATATAGCTGCAGCTGCAACCCACTCCTTTTTCAACTACCTATGCTTAGCACAGAACTGCTTTGCAATAATTCATCTGCTTCTTTTCTGTGGTGGAATCATTTACTAATGATGGTTACTTGGAACATGCTACCTTTTTGTTGTGAGTTGGTGAAGTATCTTGAATTTGATGGTGAGTGGTTTTGTACCTGTAAACTGTTTACTTTCAAAATTTTCCCTTGTGCATTTCTGAAGAAACTGTATTCACATCTTTAAATGGGGAAGCAGAGGTTGAGTCATTTACTTCACCATATGTGAGCTGTGACTGATGCAGCATGCTTGCCTTACATTAAAAAAACTACTCAATTGTTAAAAGATTTGTTTTTTTCATTTCAAATTTGAAAAATAAATTTAGCTTATAAAACAAGCTCTTGTTTCTGCATTTCAGACTATGGTCAGCCCTTGCCTTTGCCAGCACTGGTGATGAAGGGCCTTAAGTATTTGAAGATTCATCTTACACTGTAAGAAGATCTTGCATTGTAAGATTACCTGACCAGTGTCAAGTAGTAGTGGTTTTCACTCTTGGCTGGTCCTGGAGACTGCTATAAACAAAAGCTCCAGAAATTTCCAGGACTTTAATTACTGTATTGTTGGGGGGTGGGGGGGAGAAATATCCATATACAAAAACTTGCAAGCAGTGTTCCCTAGTTTTATATGAATGTTGCAGACTGGACACAAAGATAAATGGGCCACAAATGCACCTCTGGCCTGATGTTTTCATTGCACCTGTGAGCCCTCCAGACATTTCATCTTCTGTTAGTGGTTGTACACAGCTTTTTCTCATGCTTCCACTCCATGGAAAGAATAGGGCCACCCAGAAGTCCAATTCAGAGTTTCTGTCACATACAAGACCAGCTAGTGACTATTAAATGTGGCCACAGAAGCTTCAGCGTCAGAAAAGACCTTTCCAAGAGTCAGTGCCAGACTTTGATTTTTCCAAGATGACACTTAAATATGAGCTACTTCACTTATTATCCAAATTATTATTCATTTATTATCCAAATCTGACCTTGTCAGTTATACCAATATGGAGCATATAATCTTGAAGTTTGAACCAAACTAAACCTGTTGCCATACACAACTGCAGCCTCTCCAGGCCGATGAGAGGAGGGAGTTCATTAAAAAAAATTTCAAAAAGTCAATATCCATGTTCCAGTCGGAGTTGTAATATGTTTCATGCAACCAGACTTCTTCCATTTTGCAAGTTGAAAAATACTACATACAGCACTTCGGGTGGTACAGCAGCACCATTTATAAGTCAAATCATCTTCCTCCATTGAAAAACACATATACATTTAAAAAATACAATGGTTTCCTTTAACTTACTTTTGAAAAAATATAATGGTTTCCTTGAACTTGCTGTTAACAAGTTGAAAAAGTATAACAGTATTACATAATGCACTTTGAGTGGTATGTCAGCATAATTTCCAAAAGTCAGGTCACCTTCCCTCATAAAAAAAAATACACATTAAAAATCACAAGTTGGTTTTCCTAAACTTATGTTACCTTTTAAAAGCATTATAATTACAACATTTGATACAACAGAGATTAATTAATTCAGATAATTGCTGAAGTGGTATTAGTAGAAAAAGCATGAAATAGTGGGCTTTATTTCATTTGTTTCTTATGTTAGTTTGCATGTTCTAATGGACCCTTCCCAGAGTCTCAGGGCTGGATAAACTGGTTCTGTGAACTTGCAGCAGAAGGTGTGCAGATGAGCCATGCCATCGCTAACATTGTAGAATGAAAGGATTCCTGCTTCATAATCTAGGAAAACGCCAATGCAATCAGGATCATCTTCTATGAGGATGGGGATTCTCTCTCCCTTGTGAAATGCCCAGTATTCAAAATCAAACTTCTTAAGGCACCAGGATGCTCTATTCCAGCCCAGTCGACAGGCTTCTGAGTCTCCTTTCCTGCCAATGGTCGGGTAGGCTGCGCCAATCCACCAGCCTGCTCCAGCCCGAAGCAGGTCAACCTCCCAGTAATGGCTCCCAGAAAGGAATGCGTCTCTGCTTAGCACTTGCCATAATTTATCAAATCTCTGCCATAATTTATCTACTCTGCGGGGTAAAATATTCTCCTCCAGATACAGCTTACTTCAAGACGGTCATCTGACAATTTCAGTCTCGGGTGAATGCTGTCGTATTCCCAGGTTGGTGATCGTGCATCTGCAGTCAAAGCCATAAACATACTTGCTACGTTTCTCATGACCTTTGGAAGAAGTCCAAGTTATAAAACACCTGCAGAGGAGCCCACAGTTGGAAGTATTTTGGAACAGTCAGCCTGCAGTCCCAGGAACACAGGCTGGAAAAGGCACGCCAAGGGGATCACAGCAGGGCACTAACATTGCTGCCTCCACACTTTTGTGATCTGGGCCAACCATGGTTATGGGGACCTCAGCCACAGCACCAAGGCTGCTTTGCATTTCGGGCTAGGGCTCAGCCAGAAAGGGACACTGGTCTGGAGAAGGCATTCCAGTGTGAGCAAGGCAGGGCCCCAGCACTGCTGATTCTAGGTTAGGTGGGGATGGGATTCAGCTAACCTCAGAGGACACAGCCCCGGGGACACTGGACCTGGAAAATACACCAAGTGCATGAAGCAGTGAACCAACATTGCTGTCCCCACACCTTTCTAACCTATGCCATCAACCACAGCACTGAGCCGCCAGTTGGGCTAAGATCAGGATTCAGAGAGCCACAGAGCCTTCAGCTCCAGAGACCAGGGTCTGCAAAAGGCGTGCCAAGGGAATCACAGCCGGGCACCAACACTGATGCCTCCACACATTGCTCATTTGGGGCTCTCATGGTGATGGGATAAGATGAAGCCAAACATCAAGAGTTACAGTCCTGTGGTCTGTTCATCCTGGAGGAGACTGAGGGGAAACCTCATTGCAGTTCACAACTTATTGTGAGGGGGAGAGAAGGGGCAGGCACTGATCTCTGTGGTGACAATGACAGGACCCAAGAGAATGGCCCAAAAGTTCTGTCAAGCAAGGTTTAGGTTAGATATTAGAAAAAGGCTCCCCAGAGGGTGTTTGGGCACTAGAACAGACTCCCCAGGGAAGTGACCACAGCACCAACCCTGGCAGAGTTCAAGACACAGAGTCCTGTGCAGGCCCGGGAGTTGTGCCCTAGTGATTTTTGTGGGTCCATTCCACCTCAGTGATTCTAGAACTCTAGCATAATCGTACTTACGTTTTAAGAAAAGCAACCGATCAATAGGAGTCATGGTTTTCAGCACTGTCCCAGGCTCCTTCTTTGCAGTGGGATTAAGGCTACTGAAAACATCTGGGCAAAGGTGAAAAGGGACAGCTTAGGGCGTCTGCCAGTTTTTCAACAATCATTTTCCAACTTCATGGACAAACTGTTACTTCTTCTGAAGAGGGGCTACTCACTCGTTATGCTTTCAGTGTTATGCTCTTTGGATAGCATGGAGATGCTGCACTGGTGTTGCCACAGAAATACATAATTGAGCACAACACCAAGTAATCAGACCTGATTCCTTTAAAAGTAGCATTTAATCAGATGAAAATAACCAGGCAGCTGAAGATAGCCGCAAGTGCTTGCTGCAGAGCACCTCCACCATGCTTTCTAGCAGTCCTACACACATCCTGCAGTGGTCTTTCACATCAGATCTGACCATTTGCCCCAACAACCTGCTGGTGTCTTTTTGGTGGCAGTTCTCTGATAAGGGATTAAAAGGCAGCTGGGTGAAATGTGGTGGCCAGTGTTGCCTGCTCACTCAAAGAGCAGCAGGATGTTCCCATGGTTAGTTAGTTTTGTGGCTCTGTGCCCCACTAGGAAAAACTCCTTGCTTTAATCATGCCAAAGGTCATTTAAGGATGAAATAACAGCTCAAAGACAAAAGGATTTCTAAACAGAACATGTCAGCTCAGCTTTACAGTACTAAAAATCATCCTTTCTTTTGATGATGATTGTTTTGACTGAGGCAGCTCACCAGGTACATCAATTAGGAAAAGTTTTCAAATTTTAGAGGTACCCCAGTGCCAGAGCACTTAGACTCAATTGTAAGTGTAATTGTAAGTAACTGAGACAATAGATAAATTCTATAGGTGTGATGGTTTACATTAAATTGTATTGAAATACCTGATAGAACTGGGGGGGAAAAAAGCCAGCAGACAAACCAAAGATAATTTTCAGAGTTGGAAGAGAAATCTCTTACATTCCTAAATCACCACTGCTATAGCAGCATTACACCCATGCTGTCAGAAAGCAGTACCTATGCCTGAAACACTGTTATTTCTCCAGATGATTTGGTAAAAAGTCATGTTCTTACTTAAAAGTACACTTTATTTGCAAAGAGAGCAGAAGAAAGCAAAATTCACAGCACTCTCCCAGGTACCTTCTTTAAGCCGGGCTTCCAATGGTTTCTGTAGAATGGACTGAAGAACTCTGATGAAGTGTTTATAATGGTTAAGTAAGTGTTCAAATGAGAGAGGTACTGGATGCCACTTTTCCAATGGTTGCCTGGATTCCTTAATTTCCTTCTCAATTTCTGTGTACTTCTGAGGGCAGAAAGCCAAACACTACAATTAGTAGAGACTGTGACATGAAAGGATTCTTCCATCCCAGCTCCCATACACGACAGAGCAAGGACAGCTCCAAACTCTGCTGAGATCAGCCTGCCTTTTAGCTCATTAGCCTGCCCATTACCTCCTCCTGCCAGTGGAGCCACACAAGACATGGAGAACCCAACAGCCATGGTTAAAGAGATCCCTCCAGCATGGAAAACAGTTTAGCCTGGCCAGGGCCCATTGTGGGAAATCCCATCAATGGCAAAATCAAACTATTAAGTTTTAAAAGCAATCTGAAGAATAAAATCCAACCTCCCCACAAAATAACCAAGAGCAGCTCCTGTATGGAGGCATGTTTCTAGCACACACAGCAAAATGCCAGGGCCATATCACAGCTATGGAAACTCAAGTCTGACACATTGCAAGGGTGCAAAAATGCTCCAGAGGAATCATCCTGTAAGAAATTGCATCTTTTGTCTTGTGTCAGGTCATAAGCGCATGGCAACATAATCTTCCCAAGGAAGGTGAAGATGTGTAGGTAAAAAGAACAACATTGTGCCCTCTGGTGAAGTGGAGGCTTACAGTGATTAGGATTTCTTGCAATTAAGGAAATGACATATTTTAACTTCCCTCCTGAGGTTTCCCGAGGGCTGGCTTTTCTCAAATCTTCATATTACACTGGACAAGAAAATACTTGATACAGCATTTGTCTTCAGGATTAAGAGACATGTATCTGTCTTTTCCATCTATGCTTAAAATTATCATGAATTTCATACATACCTGAAATCAATGCCATAGCAGGAAGACCATATAGCTCAAAAATCAGGAACCAAATTTGTTCACCAAAACACCAACACAAAGCAAATTAAAAAGCACTTAGGAAGTTGCTGCTTACATACAGAAGATCTACAGAAAGCATCACTAGAGAAATTCAGGACTCTCAGGGTAAGAGGTAGAAAGAGACCATACAATACCACCTCCAGCAAATTAATAGGATCACTGTCCTGTTGTATTTGTCTGATTCGATGTGTGAAGGTCTCTAGGGCTCCAAGCTGGTCTTGACAGAACCTCAAATGCTGATCATGTGCTCCCAGGGCTTGCTGAGTCTTTTCATCAATGAAGTTTTTTGCCAGACTCTCTTCTTCCCGAAGAAGTAACTGAAACTCAGTCATTTTTTCTGACAGCTGCCGTTTAATCATATCAGCATGTGCCTATGGATAAAGCAGAAGAATGTCTCCCCCCTTCTCAACCATAAACATTTCAGACATTTCTCTTTCAGGCTTTCAGTGCTATGTTTTGGTTGAATTTTACTGATTTTCTCCAATCTTCAGAAACATGTCTCTACTCCTTAAAGGAGCACAAACGTGATCTACCTGCTCATGTCTAGATGGAAAAGAGTGAGGGAAGATTCCAAGATGCCTATTTATGTCAAAAAATCTGTTTTCAGCTGAAATTAACAGGGTACCAATTGCAACAACAAGCAGACCTTGTCCTTCAGTAGCAAGACTTTGACTGCTTTTAAAGCAAGCTAGAGACAAGTAGCTGGTAGGAAGAGAAAGCCTCCAAAACAAAGTGGCATCAGACCAAGTCTCTAGAGCCCCCTCAAGCTCTTACTGACATTTCTGTAAAAGAACTGCCTAGCAATGCTCCTTAGAGCAGAAGTCATTTCATGCTCTATAAATGAGGTGCAGCTTAGCATACATTCCCATTCTTAAGACAGAATCAACAGAATTGTTCTTGTGTTTACTCAACTCTGAATCCAGAAAAATCAATAGTGCAGTTCAGTGCAACACAAGATACATAAGCATAGCCAGAATAACATAGGCAGCTGGGGCTACCTACTATTCCTCTGCATAAAAATTTCACCCTTGGTCTCCCAGAGATGTTCAGCTGATCAAGGAATGAGGACCAGATCTTTGGAGACTCTCCCTCTTCCCTCTCTTTGGTAGTGTAATATATTGTGATGAATACACTCTTCTCCTCAGAAGTAGCCACCCAGTAGATGGCTGGGTCTTTGAACAACTGCAGAGAAAACAAAATGTCTCCCCTTGGAAAATGACCATCCAGTGGAGAAAAAAAGCCACACTTTACCTTCACATCATTTACAGCCTGCTCTATGCTCCTTCTGTTGCCATCTTCTTCCTCTTTTCTCTCTTCTAGATTCTTCAAGCACAATGACATGAGTTCCTATACAACAATGAAACAAAATAAAACAGTTTCATAACAACATCTGTAAAAACCAGAAACAACTCTCCAGCTTGATTTCCATATAGGGGGGCACTGCAATACTCCATTTCAGAATCAGAATATTCAATATAATCAGAATTGGAAGGTGAAACTCTTAAACTAAAGGCCTTTTATGAGGCTTATTAAGGCGAGTATAGTGATAAACCATAAGGATTTCAGCATTTCACCTGGTGGGTATACTGGTAAGGTTTGAACAGCTGGGCAAATTAGCACCACCTTCTCAAAGCACAGGGAAACCGAAAGTGAAAAAAACATATTCTATGGTGCTGCATGTTTCAATTACATGCTAATGCATTTAGCAGCTGAAGGGCAACTAAGTACTTTTATTGAGAGAGTAAGTGGAAGGCTCCATTTAGCCTCAAAATCCAATTAACATTCAGGATGCTTCCCAGTGTACAAACGACCAGATACCCCAGTGTCACCACGGTGATGCTGCAGTCTGAATGTCTGCAACAGCAAACAGCGTCAGCATGGCTGGTAATCAGTGTCCGTGACACTTGTGGTGTGCCCAGCACAGCATAATCAATGTTCTGCCTGTCTCTTGCACCAGTTTCTTTCCTGCAGCCCTCTGAAACTGGCTGCCCTCTGCCCAGCAGGTTGAACAGTACTGGTGTGCCTCCTAAAGCATTTTTGCCATTAGAAACGTGAAGGATACAGTCAATGCTGCCCCATGCTCTCAGTGCGCCAGTGCTAAACCAGGCCCTCGGTAAATACCAGGTAAGCTCGAGCCAGCTGTAGCTGCTATCAGTGTCCTCTTCTGCAGCTGAGACCCAGCCAAGAACACCTGCATGCACATGTACCAGTTCACTGCAACAGCCCCAGGGCAGCACAGCATTTAAACTCTGCAGCCTGGACTAACAGAGCATGAAGTGTCGCTTCATGAACAATGGTTTGCATTGCTGATGTGTCTCCTGAGAAAACACATGCAGTTAGTCGTTTCAGTATGACAGAGTCAGAAGAAAATGGGCTCCCAGCAAAAGCCAGACTCTGCATCTGGAAGGCCCTTGGCACAGGTACATCTATGCAAGCAGGTAAATGTTCTTGAATAGAGCAAGATATCCATGCTATTTATTCCAGCCACAGTTTTCTAGTCTTGTCCCTGAAGAACCAGAAGAGTTCCACAGCAATAGAGGATTCAGGAATTCTACCAGGTACCAGCCTTCCTTAGTTTATTTTGCAGCCTAGACCTCATTTCTTTCCTCAAAGATTGGCAAAGACCACGGAGAAAAACCCAGTCTTACTTCTTTGCTAGGAATACACATCACTTTGTGCACTCACAACAGGGACCATACACAAATACTTACATTAATCCCAAGTAATTCTGGTTAAGCATTACATTCTTTACAGAGGTACGTGAAAGAGCTCCTTCCTACCAATTGAAGACTGTGCCAGCAACCCATGTCATTCACCTTGAGGAATAGACTGAAAATCTTCCTTTAGGGATTGCCTGGGTGCTTTAACTCATTCAAATTAAATCACTGTAAAAGCAAGGATTTCTGAGATGACACTCAGAGTTCCAGCCAAGCTCACAGGACACATATCAAGTGCAAAGAATGCTGATCCTGTGTGCTGCATTCAGGAGCACAGGGAACATCCTTTTCAATATTTTTAAACAATCTCTCCTCCAGGGAAGCAGCTGATGGATCTCGCACAATGGTTTTCATGTCTTCTGAGCACTCACAGCTAGGATTTGCTGAAAGAGCTGTGGAAGATTCTCAGTGCAAGAAGTGCTGCCCGGTTGATGTCACGTCACAAGGGCTGTACTGAATAACTGCTCACAGCAAACAAAATCACTAGTCATAATACCATGTCTTAGGCTAGAACTATTGATAGTTTGTGCCTAAAATCACAAGCACACCAGCAGGCAGGTGCAGTGCCCTGCATTGCTCAGACCTCGTAAGTAGTTTTACCTCTGTGCTGCTGTTTGTGGCAGCCCAGTGCACAGCCCTCTGCCCGTGTAATGCTCTCTAACATGAAGTGCAACAGACTGCTCCAAGAGTTTATCATGACCTGTGTACGGACTCACAATCTGTGTGAACTTCCAAGCAGGAAGTTCTGTAGGAACTGTTTCTTCCTAGTGTTTTCTGTAGGAAACCTCCTACACTACTAGCACTACTACTAGCACTGCTCCAAAATATCACACAGGGTGTGGGGAGGAACTTTCTGAAGCTGTAGAGAAAAAAGAAAGAAAAAACAAGCAAATGAAAATAAAGAAAAGGAAGAAAAGAAAGGAAATAAAGGAAGAAAGGAATAAAGAGAGAGAGAGAGAAAGAAGAAAGAGCAGGAAAGAGAGAGAGAAAGAGGGAGGGAGGGAGGGAGGGAGGGAGGAAGGAAGGAAGGAAGGAAGGAAGGAAGGAAGGAAGGAAGGAAGGAAGGAAGG
>QUSF01000046.1:295239-313480 GCA_003676055.1 Chloebia gouldiae | reverse complement strand
CTTCGTATGCTAATCACTCCAAAAGCTATTCAGCATGTGTGCTTTGTTCTTTGAAATGGATCGGTGGTCCCTTTCATGGGGAGGGGTCCCAAAATGAGGAACTCAATGAAGTCTTCCTCATGAAGTAGTTCTGACCTTTCTACCTTTTCAATACCAACATGATAAATGAACTCTTGGTAGAACTCCCATTCCTTGTCTTCAGTTGGTTTTGGAACAGAGGAGGCCCACAATTGTCTTATGTTCTTAAAAGCTATTTGTCAGTTTCTATATTCTTCATTATAAACCCAGCTAAATAAACATTGTGCTGACAAGCAATCAATTATTAGTTAGCTACTAACTCTTAACTTCATCAAGGCCTACTCATTTATTTTAATTAACTCTAATAAGGCTTATCTCTACCTAAAATCTTAGCTCCTCTAAAATCTCTAAATTCCTTAAAATTTACGTTTCATTGGCTGTGGCTGTGGCCATGGCCCTGGCCGTGGGGGCGGAGGGCGCTGGGGCCCAGGTTGGAAATTAACACATCTGTGGAATTTCAGCAGTGTCGGTGTGGGGTGGGCTTCAGTGTCATGGCTAAGTGTCCCAGACTGAGAAGCACGATGTTTTCTATTTGCCATCTGTGTAGCAGATGTCTTCTTTTAAAGTGAGCAGCTTTCCTTATCTCTTCCACAACCAATCCTCCCTCCGGGGAGACATCTGCTGATAATGGGTATTGAATGTCACTGCCTGACTGGTAAGAACTAAAACATCCCATTGTGAGATGCTCTGCCCACAGGGAGGAGCCAAGCATTCCTACCTGGATATAATCTGCATCCTGGGGACAGCAGCCTTCCCACAGGTTCCCAAGAGGAACAGCTGGGATTTTCCACTGGACCTTCAGAAGAAGACTACTCCCATCTACAGCATCACTGCTCTGACAGAACCACATCTGCCACTCCAAGAGGACTGCAGCCACTCCAGTTTGGACTGCTACCAACACTGGTCAAAAGTGTGTCAGGTTGTATTCTGGCTCTGTCAGTGGTTTTTCTTTTGTATTATTGCATGTATTTTGGTTTTTTCCCCCTTTTCCTAATAAATTGTATTTCCACCTTAGAGTCTCTCACTGGTTTCACTTTCAAACCAGAACACTAAGAACAACATTTACCTGATACAAAAATGTGGGGGGAAATTGTCTTCAGGGTATATCCTGTCACTTTCTATTTTTCAATTAGAATTTTGTGCTCTGAATAGTCTCATTTATAGAAATCAAAATAGAGTACTCATGCTCTCACAGCGTTTGCACACTTACTTTCATTGGCTGTAACTCTTACCTACATTCAGCTAAATTCATACTAGTTTTTTAATACGCTTTGTTCTTCCTGTGAATAAAAGCAATACAGAGTATTTGCACACACACACGTGCACACACACACACATGTGCATACACACACAAGATGTGAAAAAAAGGAAGATATTTAAAAACCAAGCATTTTGGTGCAACATGTGGGAGTCAGAATATATATTAGTGCATAAAAAATGTGGAGTACTGAGGAACAGGGGTAGTCATGCCAAAACCAGGCAGAATTTCATGCCTGCAAAGATGCTGCTAACATAACCAATGATTTAGAAAGTGCCTTTTGTACATACAAAAGTCAGGTTTTTTCCTTGGAAGTGTTTCTTACAGACCCCAAGCTACAGTCATGGAATGTTAGAGATCATTATGGATATCTGTAGATTGTTTGTTCTTGTTCTGCGCATTCAAAGAAAAGAGCCAATGTCTGCTTTAATAAAATAAGAGTTTCACATCCTCTTTGGGGCAGTTTCACCAGCTCTGATGCTTGACCTCAGAAAGAAAGATTTTCCTACTGTCAATCAACACTTTTCTCATTACAGCTGGAGCCATGTTGTGCCTTTCCAAGGGGAGTTTTAATCTCATCTTCTCCATCTATGCCCATGCAGGAGCTGCAGATAACACTCTTTGCTATGCTAAACGTTGACCTCTTGCCTCAGGCTCTCAGCCAGAGCTCAACCGGAGCTACCTGCACAGAAAGGGCTACCTGCCCCTTTTTTGGATTGATTGTATCTGCTAATATATTAAAAGGGAAAAAGAAAGCTTTCACAGCATTTTACACTGTCCTTACTTACAACATTATTACAGGTAACAGAATTAAGGCTAACATTGTTGTCATAGGGTAGAAATTATTAAGACAAGATCAGGAAAGATTATTGAAACTTTTTTATTGTCCAACTAGTTAATCATTCACTACTTGTTGGATATGAGACTGGTGTATCCAGTTTTCCTTATACAAAATTTTAACAGAAAAATTAAAAGGTTAAAGAACACAGAAAGAGTATGGTCACTCCCATTTAGAGTCTAATTTGACTTTTTTTTGTGAGAATATCTTGCTTAGCCCTACATCTGCAAGTTGTGTATAATTTACTTCTATTTCAAGTGGGCTGTGTTGATACTATTGTGCATACCTTTTCCATTCTTTGAACCCTTTCTGTATTTTATATATAAAATACTGGGTCAGGTGTCCTTTTCCATCCAGAAGGCTCATTTTAGCTGGAATATAAGTTCCTGACAGAGCTGAATGTCTTCCAAAGAAATTTCTGCCAGTGCCATGGATTGTGATGGAACATTCAAAACATTCCACAGTGCCAAATTTAAGGTTTGTGGCCATTTCAGGTAAGTTCAAGTGCATATTTTTTGTCCTGTTCATCCCCTCTACTTATCCTGAAGATTGTGGGTGATACAGTTAGATGTAATTTTCTCTGTGTTCTCAAGGACTTACACAACTCATTGTCTATATTAGCTGTAATATGAGCACCCCTGTCTGATTCAATAGACTTTGTAAAACTCTGTATTTAGGTTTAACTTTTTAAGCTAAGGCCTTTTGTGCTCCTCTTGTGCCAGCCCTTTTTGCTGAAAAGGCAAATAGCTTATCTGCTATCACTGGCAAATGCTTACATGCAGCTGTAGGTGTCCAGACTCTACCTGTAGTCACTGAAAAGGGAAGTAGATGTGTAGTTAGTCATCTTCTCTCTGAGCTTGGTCTGATACTTGAGAACTTCTGGTAGACTGGGAAGCTGTTTGTGATCCTTCTTGCAGTGGCATCAATTCCTGGAGCTGCCCATTTTTTTTTTATTTGGCTAGCTGTTGCCTCTGCCTCTCCACCTACTTTATTGTGAAACCTTATAGCCACACAGATTAAATATCTCTTTGGAAGAGTTGGCTTCCCCTCTGTAGACCGCATTCCATCATAATCTTGTGTCACCTCCCACTTTTCCCACTCTTTTTCTTCTGTTGAGCAGTCCTTCTCATACATGGGCTTAGGGTCTCTCAAATTTGGCCATTCACTCTGGCTAACCAGAGCCACAACAGCACGTTCTCTATCATCAGGTAGAGGCATTAGGCTCACTGGATTCTAGGTGCTACATCTTTTTAATATTATCTGCCATAATGAAGATCAGTTCATATCTGTGTGCCCACTGCAGTGTTAGACTTGGCCTGCAGACTGTCAACAGTACCTCCACATCATGTGGGATAGGAACTGTTCAGGATAAGGGGAATAACTCATTTCTAATATTTCTGCTGTTGTTGCCACTAACTTAGGCTGGTGCTTCTGCTGTAAGTGAAGCTAATTTAACTGAGTAAGATGCAAATGGTCTCTGAGAGGGTCCTAAATTATGCTTTACTCCTCCACTGGCTATTTGTTTACATTCATGTGCATACAGATTGAAGGGGTTTGTATATACAACCTAGGAGCCCTAGACCAGGAGCAGACACTAGAGCTCCTTTTATTGCTGTGTAAACTTATTCTTTCTCCAGGTCCTATGCAACAGACTTTATGTCTTTGCTCTTGGTTTCTTTCCTCAGACAGAGGCTTAGTCAATTCCTCTCCTGCAGGAATATATGGCCAACAAAATCCCACAGCTCTGAGCAAACCTGGCACATGCTTTTTGTGACTGGATGTGAGCTGTCAGAGCTCTCCTCAGAGCTCCTGAGGTTATGTTACTGCACTGGGTGCCCCATGACACCCATCTCTGCCAGTCTGGATGCAGGGATCTGAACCCAGCACCTGACTGACTGGTGGAGGGCAGGGCAGTCATTGCTCATTCATTTAGAATGGTGCTTACCTGTTGCTCATGAGGGTTTCAGCTGGGTCTCTGGTTACAAGTATTTTAATCCTGCTGTAGCAATGAAGAGTTTGAGCTGGTGCCTTGAGGAGAAACCCTGAACAAAGGATTACCTGGGCATTTATACCCTCACAGTTTGTATGACAGAAAGTCTGGGGTCTTCCAACTGAGTCTTCAGCTCCTGCTGTGCCTCAGTGTCCAGTCCTCAGCCTGCTGCCACAGGTCCCTGTGCCTTTCCTGTTCCAAGGGTTGGCAGTTCATGGCCTCTGGCTCCCATCCAGACGGAGCCTGCAGCTCCCATTGCAACTGCACCCTGAGCTGCCTGCACTGAATGCGCTCCTCAGCACATGGCTGGTCTTCATCACCACAAAGCCACACAATGCTGATGGAAGGTACCCAGCTCAGGACTCTGGTTCCTTTTCTGGAAAACTTAATCCCCAGCCTGTTGGTGCCTAGTGTTAAATGTTGCAGAGTCACTCCATGGGTTGGATAAGCCCAGACACGTCTTGATCTTTGTGAAGTTTATGTAAGCTTTGCTTATCCTCTGTTTTATACCCTCTTGTTTGTAATGATAGCAAACTCTGAGGGCATATTCCAACCTATTGACCTGGTTGCTGATAAGGCACGTTGGGCTCATCTTCTGTCCCAGAGGAATGGCACTTGTACCCAGCTGCCAGTTCAGCTGTTCCAGCCTATCTATCCAAACTCAAGGTTGTCTGTAAGAACATTTCAAGGCCTATTACCTGCAGCATTAGAATTTGCAAGTTATTAGTACCTAGGGCATTTCCCATTACAAATAAACTTACTGAGCTAGATTCTCTGTGCTTTCTAGTGTTTTAAATTGTTTATTGTGGAGAAGAGAGTTGTGATAAAACTAAGTCTGTTTCAGTATACTGTTTACAGGTCTTGGTGCAGCTCTGGACATCTTTGCAGCCATCTACAAAAAACCAACCAACCCACTCAAAAACAAATGGAATCACCACTTCAGCAATGACATTGAGGACTGTAATCTGAATTGCACTAATCCACCAGCACTAGCACCCGGTGTTCTAAGTCCCAGACAGGACTGAAGCTGCATATCCAGCATGGAGATGCTCACATCAAGGAAGACTGGTTTCATGTGGTTTAGTTGGAAGAAACAGCAAGGAAGAGACAACAGGTTTCAATGTAAACACACTGATGTGTGGATATGCAGCTGGGAAAGGGATTGCCACTTAAGGATAGCAAATGTAGAATTTCTGCTTGGTATTCTTAGCTATGCATCCCACATGCCCACTCACCCTATTTTGTACTGACATAATTTTATTTTCTTCTTTTCTCTTCCTTTTTGTCTTACTTCAGCCATGTGACTTCTGTGACATCCTGTTTGCTACAGAGAATACTCTAACTGGCAGTAAGGCAAAGATCTTTTTTCCCCTTGTATTATCTTTTCCTATCTACCTCTATTTAAGGCAACATTCTGATTTCACTTTCTATTTCTTCCTACTTTGCTTGTTCACCAGGTTATTGATTAACATTAGCATCAAAACACTCTCCCAGGACAGCCCTGCAAAGGTAGCACTGAAATCCATCTGCATTCATTGGGAACTAAAATTTTCTTAAAATAGGTGTTCCCTGATATCTGCTTACCCATATTATCCTGGTGATCAGTTCTTTGTAATATTTGCTCAACACTGCCAATTGCAGAGCAGGTGGTTCTTGCCTGAGTAAGATTGTTGTCTTTCAGGGGCCAAAGTACAGCAGCTGAAGTTGCTACCCAAAATGCACGTAACACATCTCCCCAGAAAATTTCCAGGGCCCACCAAGCTGTGGCAGACAACAAGCTGCAGATTTTTGGAAAAAGAGTCCAGGAATATCAGCAGCTATGTGGGTACCATTTATGTACCATCTGAGGTGCAAGAGGTAAGTTACTATGTAATAATGTAATTATTCTATAATAAGAACAATGTAATTATTACTGTGAAATAATGGTAGCCATAGCTGCATATACATACTTATATATATATGCATATACATACACATACAGTTCAGCCCTGCCTTACTTGTATTCAAAACCACACTAATAAATCTACATCTTATCTGCCATAATTTAGATGCCCTGTCAATGAAATTATGCCATTTATGAACAACTCACATGGAAACCACCCTTTCAAAATTAAATATGCTCCTGCACACCAGTTTGCTTTTCACAGAGTCCGTTTTTCATGGAAAGTGTTGGTACATACAGGGCAGAAAGGATGCCAAGGAGAACACTCCCTGTTTGAGGACTGTGCCTTACGCAGTCTGCTTGATGCCAATTTACAGCCCATTTTTGCCACAGTGATCCTGTCCCCCTGCACAGCCCACTGCGGAGAAAACCACTCCCAGTCTCATTCACCTAAAAGCAATGCTAGCAACATCTCTGAGGTGGAAAGGTACTACCTAATGTCATGGCTGTGCCACAGAGCTCCAGCAGGAGTGTAAAAGATTCAATGCTTTCTGCAACATTCACAGCACCCTCCATGGCATCTAAGAGCGAGCTCAGAGACTGGTTTCCCCCAGCAGTACCAAGTGTCTGCACAGCTCACAAGGAGCTTGTCACACTGGCAGCAATATCGTCCTTAGCTGTGTCTGTGCTGTGCTGTCATTGTCACAAGGGGCAGGAAATTGGTTCAGCTTGGCAGTAAACCAAGACTCCTGCCACTACTGAAGGGGAAACACTCCATGTGGGGAGGTGGGGGAAGACAAAAGGGAGGAGGAGGACTGGGAGTATGTAGAACTTGCATTGCATTTGAATGTTTTGTCTTCTGAAACTGCAGCTCTGAGACACAGCCGGGTGCACAGGGCAGTGGAGGCAATGCAGAAAGAATTAGTTTTTGAATTGCTACCATCTGCAGTTCCTAGGGAGACTGGAAGCCTTCTGCTAGTGAGTGCATTTTGCCTCATCCAACAGGCACAGAGCAGCAGGGGCTTCTTTTGCCTGGATGGATAGAGTCTTCTCAACCTCTCTCTGGCTTGTTTTTTCTTCCAGGTCCCGAAACAAGAACTAAACGGAAGTGTATCTTTACATTTCCACTTTCCTACCTAACAGTCCAGGAAATGAGGGTAGAAATTCTAGCCAACAGACTCAGCAGTGTTTCTAAAGCTCAGGGATGCTGTGATATGTATCACTTGATGCTGAGATTCCCTCTAGCATCAGATCTTGCAAAATCCATCATAAGCAAAATTAAGGGCTCACTGACAATCCCCAGGAAGACCAGAGCCTGAGGGTATTTGGTATAAGTGGATTCCCAAGGAATAGTCTCTTCAGGCTTGTGCTCGAGGGCCACACAGGGCTGGAGTGGGGCTTTCCCCTTCGCTTTAGGGGCTATTTGTGAGAGCAGTGAGCCGGTGTGTTGTGGGTCTGGGGCAGGGCTTCCTCCCTCACTGAGGAGCTGATTAAAAGAGACATCAGAGGGCAAACAGGAGTGTGGCACGCTCCAAGGGCACGGCAGTTCATACAGGCAGGGTTGCAGGGTTTCTTGCTAGTAAGTTTCACTGTTTGTTGTGCTTCCGTTGGCTGGTAGGTTTTAATATTTCTGGTAGTAATGGTTTGTACACAATCAAAAACTGTAGTTAGTACAAGTGCATGTAATCAGATGGAACCCTCGAAAAAGGATGAGTCTGTCCAGACCCATTCCTGTGAGGAGTGTTTGAGCTTATCTGTGGTTTCATGGGGCATTTCAGTGGAAATCTGCCTGGGGTGTGAACAGGTGAAAGACCTCCTTCCACTTGGAAGGAGATTAGAGAGGCTGAGCTTAGAGAGGAAGGTGAAAGTCTAAGGAGGACTTGGGGAAAGTGAAAGGGAAATCGATTGGTGGAGTTCAGCCTTTCCATCCTTGAGGGAGGCCCACCAAGAATCAGAGAACTCTCGTGCCTTTTGCTGTCAGACAATAGAAAGACACCTGGTAGATGACGAGGAGTATAAGTGGGCACCTACTAAAGGAGGTAATAATAAAAATTCCTCCCAAGCCAGGTGCCATACTTTATAACAGGTATGAACCCCTGGATCTAGAGAATCAGCCAGATGGTTTAGAAGAAAATTATCTGCCCAGTGAGCTTCCCAATTATGATTAATCTGTGAGAAGATTTACCACCTCTAACATCAAAAAGAAGGGTAATAGTGGTGGGTGATTCCCTTCTGAGGGAACAGAGGGCCCCATATGTCAACTGGACCCATCCCACAAGGAAATTTGCTGCCTCCCTGGGGCCCAGGTATGAGACATTACTGAGAGACTTTCTGGGCTGACTCAGCCCTCTGATTATTACCCACTGCTCATACTCCACACTGGCAGTGATGAGATTGAAAAGAGGGCAATTAAAAGGGACTTTAGGGCTATTAAAAGGGACTTCAGGGCACTGGGACAAGTAGTTGATAGGACAGGGGCACAGGCAGTCTTTTCCTCAGTCCTTTTGGTGGCTGAGAAAAACAGTGAAAGGAATAGGAAAGCTCATTATCAATAAGTGGCTCAAGGGTGGTGCCATCAGCAGAATTGGATTCTTTGATCATGGGGCAACTTTTCAGCATCCAGCCTACTGGAACCAGATGGGCTCCATTTCTCTTTAAGGGCAGAAGAATTTTAGCTCATGAACTGGCAGAACTCATTCAGAGGGCTTTAAAGTAGGTTTGAAGGGGGAGGGAGATGTAGCTGGGCTGTCTGGAAGCAGGCCCAAGGGTGGTAAGCCTGAGTTAGGGGTGAAATCAGCAGCCCAGCTGAGGTGCATGTACAGCAATGCACGCAGCGTGGGTAAGAAACAAGAAGAGCTGGAGGCCATGGTGCAGCAGCAGAGCCATGATGTAATTGCCATCACAGAAACAGGGTGGGATGACTCACATAACTTGAGCACTGCAATGCATGGCAACAAGCTCTTCAGAAGAGACAGGAAAGGGAGAAGAGGTGGAGCAAAGTCCTTTATATTATCGAGGCCCTGGGTGCCATAGTTATTGCAACTAATGATGATAGAGCTGAATGTCTATGGGTGAGAATTAGGGGGAAGGCCAACAAGGCTGACATCCTACCGGGAATCTGTTACCGTCCACCCAACCAGAAAGAAGGGTGGACAATTCATTCTATAAGCAGTTAAAGAATGTTTCTTAATCATCAGCCCTTGTTCTTGGCGATTTCAACCTGGCAGACATTTACTGGGAACTCGATACAGCTGAAAAGAAGCAGTCCAGGAAATTTTTAGAGTATATGGAGGACAGCTTTTTGTCATAGCTGGTGGGTGAGCCCACCAGGGGAGGGACAATGTTAGATCTGTTGTTTGCAAATAGAGATGAGTTGCTGGGAGATGTGGTGGTTGGAAGCTGCTTGGTGCACAGTGATCATGAAATTATAAAATTCTCAATATTTGGTGAAGTCAAGAGGAACATTAATACGACTTTTACACTGGACTTTCAGAGGGCAGACTTTGGCCTATTCAGAAGACTTATTCAGAGGGTTCCTTGGGAAATAGTCCTTAAAAACAAGGAAGGGGTCCACCCTTCAAAATGGAAATCTTGAGGGCACAGGAACAGACTGTCCCTGAGTGACAAAAGACAAGTCAACGAGGCAAACATCCAGCCTGGATGGGCAAGGAGGTTTTGAGTGCTGTGTCCAGTTCTGGACCCCTCAGTTTGGGAAGGACACTGAGACGCTGGAGTGTGACCAGAGGAGGGCAACAAGGCTGGTAAGGGGCTTGGAACACAACCCTGTGAGGAATGGCTGAGGGAACTGGGGTTATTTAGTCTGGAGAAAAGGAGATTCAGAGGTGACCTCATCACTCTCTACAGCTCCTGAAAGGTGGCTGTGCTCAGGTGGGGTTGGGCTCTTTCTCCAGGCAGCACTGATAGAACCAGAGGACACAGTCTCAAGCTGCGCCAAGGGAAATATAGGTTGGCTATTAGGGAAAAGTTTTTTACAGAAAGGGTGAAAAAGTTCTGGAATGGTCTGCCTGGGGAAGTGGTGGAGTCACCATCCTGGATGTGTTTAAGAAAAGATTGGTAACACTCAGTGCCAGGATTTAGTTGAGGTGTTAGGGTGCAAGTTGAACTCAATTATTTTTAAGGTCTCTTCCAACCTAGTCATTATGTGAATTCTGTGTGAATTAATTAGCAAATAGGCTCCTTAATTCAGAAAATCTCGTCTGTGCTCTGAATTTCTCATATCCTGAGAAAGACTTACCAAAGCAGATCATTGTTTCTTTTCTTAAAGGGTTCAGACAGGTTGTACCTTTCACTTCAGGTATGGAGTTCTGTCAAAATAGCACTCCTACCTGCTACTTCAGGATGAATTTAGCAGCTGAAGGCTTGTGCTTCTGGCTTTCATCCCCAGCCCCACACCATGGTAAACTGAAGTCACACAACAGTTCTTTATCTGCTTCACTCTTCTTGTATTAGTAAATCAATGAAAGTTGACTTGTTGAGGACATTACACAAAAATGAGGGTACACAGAATTATATGACCATACAAATTCATTACTGTGATTGTGCTCCCTGTGACTTCCTCAGCATCTGGTATGGATATTTGTGAATAAATGTCAAACCCTACAGAAGGTTTCCTGTCCTTTCATGTACACTTAATGATTATGCATTGTAGAAGCACATGCATTTGTTGAATGAAACACCGTTAAAAACAGACAGATGGTTTGGTCACAGAATTCATTTTAGCATGTGAGTGAGCAAACCATCCAAGACCAAAACTGCCATCTTTAATTTTTGATTCTGTGTCATTTGTAGTATTCAACTGCATTCACCCCTTTTCTAGCAAACTGATCATTCTCCATGCTGAAATCTTAAAGACCAAGTGCAATCACTTCTTTTCATGCTCTGCAACCTCCTTTCCCTGCTTTGTTTCCTTAAATCTGCTCATGCTGGCCCAATACGCAATGATACACAGAGGAAGATGAAAAGCAGTTTGCAGTAACAATTTTTTAAATTTGGCCTTGCTCTTCAGAAGGAAAAGACATAGCAAAATGAAACCAAAGTGCTCCTGGCCCTGCATGTTGGACTAAATCTGGGTAGAAAGGAAGTGTATGTTGCAACAGTAGTAATGACCTCTGTACACAGAACGGATGTGGTCTATGATCAACAGCAGGTCAGTAAATTACAGAGCAAGAGCAAGCTGAGAGAGAGAGAACCAATACTTCAGATATTGCAAAAACATGTGTTTTAGCAGCACCAGTATGCATAATTACTTCTTTCAATTAGCATGATTGTTTAGTGAATTTTTACAGAAATACTTCCTAATTACTATGCAACACTATCACAGCGACTTGCTAAAGATTTTTTTGAAGATGGTAGACCATATAAACATTATGGTCTATGTATCTCATCTCATTACTAGTCTGTTGCACATGAAAAAAAATTCCATTCCTTGTTTTGAGTACAGTTCCTTCTCATTTCTCTTGTTGAACTAACAGATTTATATTCAGTTTTTAAATAAGACTATATGATGTTTCAAGCTCTTAGTACTCAAATGAGCTGTGAATTGCTGCTTCTCTCTCCATATTCTTCCCTTAAGCACCTCTCAAAAAAAAAATTAAACATTCCCCAAATGCTAGCAAACATGGTGTGGTGAAAATGATTCTCATGCACAAATCTATGGGAAGAAACAGTGAGACAGAGGAACTTCGTGGGCTGTCTCCCCAGACTTTTATAATGGAGGGAATGTGCTGGTTTGGGCATCTGCAGAACTGTTAACTTTAGACTCTTCTAGTGGTGCCAGGATGAGCCTTTCCAAGATGTCCATTTTAAGATGAAGATTTGCTGAGTTTTATTCTAGGGACTAGAAGTCTGATAGTACTGGAGTTCTCTTACAACTGGAAACCACACTTTGAGACACAGTGATGTGTTAAGTGGCACAGTGCAATCCATTGCAAAGGCCACCATGTGAGACTGTGTTAGGCAGAATATTCATTTCAAAACTCACAAATAAGAGTATCTGTGTGTTTGAAAAAGCACTGAGCTTTGTGGCTGCAGTAATTCACAAACTCATAGAAAATGCTGAGTTGGAAGGGATCCATCAGGATCATTCTGTCCAGCTCCTGGTCCTGCACAGCACCATCCCCATGAATCACACTATTTCTTGAACTGTCAGGCTGTGACCACTTCCCTGGGGAGCCTGTTCCAGTGCCCAACCACTCTCTGGGCGAAGGATCTTTTCTGATCATGCAACCTAAACCTCCCCTGACTCAGGTTCATGCCACTTCCCCAAGTCACTGGTCACAAGAGTCAAGAGATCAGTGCCTGCCCCTTCACTTGTGAGAATGTTGAAAATCACAAAGAGGTTTCTCATCAGTCTCCTGCAGGCTGAACAGCACAAGCGACCTCCAGCTGCTCCTCATACGGCTTCCCCTGCAGACCCTTCACCAGTTTCACTGCCTTTTGAGCATTCTCCAAAAGCATAATGTCGTTTTTATATTGTGGTACCCAGAACTGCCCCCAGCACTCAAGGTGAGGCAGCCCCAGTGCAGAAGGGGACAGTCCCCTCCCTTGCCCAGCTGTGATGCTGTGCCTGATGCACCCCAGGACGTGGTGGCCCTCCTGGCTGCCAGGGCACTGCTCACTCACCTTCAAAGTGTCAATCAGGACCCCTAGGTCCCTTCCCATGGAGCTGCTCTCCAGCTTCATTCCCATCTATACACAGACACAGGGCCATGGCCCAGACACAGAATCTGGCACTTTCCCTTATTAAACTTCATACAGGTGATGCCTGTTCAGCCCTCTCATCTGTCGAGGTTTCTCTGCAAGGCCTCTGAAGGACAAGACAGCTTCTCCCAATTTAGTGGTGTTGGCAAACGTACTTAGTATCGCTTCCAGACTTGTGTCCAGGCCATTTATGAACCTATTGAAGAGCACAGGTCTGAGGATGGAGCCCTGTGGAACCCCACCAGCGATGGGCCACCAGTCTGATGCCACCCCATTCACTGTTGCCCTTTGTGCCTGATCCCTGAGCCAGCTGCTCACCCATCATGTGATGTGTTTATCCAGCTGTGGGCTGGATGTTTTGTCCAGAAAGATAATGACAGAGACAGTATGGAAAGCTTTACTGAAACACAAAAAGATTACATCACCTGGCTTCCCGTGCTCAGCTAGGTAGATTATGTTGCTGTAGAAGGAAATCAGGTTGGACAAGCAGGACTTTCACCTCATGAAGCCCTGGTGGCTGTGACTGAACACTGGGTTGTTCTCCAAGTGTTTTTCAGTACTCCCAGAATCATGTTTTCCACAATTTTACCTGGCAGTGAAGTGAGACTTCACTGTAGTTTTAGGAGTTGTCCTTCTTTTCCTTCTTGAAGACTGGGATAAATGTTCACTGGCTTCCAGTCAGCTGGAACCTCTCCAGATTCCCAAGACTGCTCAAAAACCATGGAGAGAGGCTTTGTGATGACATCAGCCAGCTCTTGGAAGGATTCCTGGATGAATCCCATCAGGCCCCATAGATTTGCAGGGAGCCAGATGGAGAAGATCCTGCACAAAAGGATCTTCAGTGTCAAAAGGGAATTGATCTCACAGTCATGGTCCTCCAGCTCAGGGCACTCAGACCCCCTTGGGGGTCCATCATCCGTGGCCCATCATTTATGTTAAAGACAGAGGCAAAGAAAGCATTGTACACCCCTGCCTTGCCCCTCTCCCTGCTTGTGAGGTGACTTTCCTCATACTCCAACAGGCTGGTGTTATTTCAACACTGCCTTTTGCCATTAATGTAGTTGAAAAGACTGTTTTTATTGCCCCTGTTTCTGGCCAGCTTCCACTCCAGTTGAGCTTTGGCTGCATAATTTTCTAACTACAATGGGAAGCAGCATCTCTGCATTTTCCCTATGTTACTTGACCTTCACTGGGCACATACTTTACTTTTTCCCTTATTTCCAAAAGAAGATGCCTCACCTGACTTCCAGCATTTAGGAATTGCCTGTTACTGTGCCCTGAGATGATGTTTAAAAAATGACCAGCACTGATGGACTCCAGCATCTGCCTGAACATTTTCCCAGAGGATTTTACTTACTAGTTCCCTGAGCAGTCTGCTCTCCTCATGCTCAGAGCTGAGGTTTTGCTGGGATTTTCCTTCACATCAACGAAGATTTTAACCACTTTGTGGTCACTGTGGCCAAGATGGAGCCAATCTCCACTCACAAGATCCTCTCTGTTGACAAGCAGTAGGTCAAGGAGGGAGTCTTTCCCAGCTGGCTCCCTTCACTTCTTGTAAAGCTGTCACCAAGGTTTTTAAGAATGTTACAACCTGGGTTGTACCAGCTGTGTTATGGCTCCCAGTTGATTTCTGGCAAGTTGAAGTCCCTTTTAAGGAAAAGGGCAGTTGATTTGGAAGTGTCCCCTAGTTCCTCCAAGAATCAAAGACAAGGGAAGATTCTTATGCTGTTAAATAAATACATCTTCCAAGGTTAGCAAATGCTAGAATTGGACAAAAGCTGCAGCAATGCCACTGCTCCTGAAAAGCCAAGCCTGTCTATTGTGTATGTGAGACTAAGTAAGAAAAGCAAGCTGTCATTCCTGAATCAGTTGATAAGCACTGTGGCATGCAAGTCACGAATTTGCAAGGTGAATCAGTTGCAAGGAAATACCACATCTGAAAGTCAGATGGTCGTGTGCACCACAGTGCGAGCTGTGGGAGAGAGAGGGTTACAGCAGCCACATGAGACAGAGAACGAGGGCTGGAGGCAGTAGCTGAAAGCAAGAAAGGAAAACAGAATCACAAAAGAGTACACAGGATGCAGTATCTTGTGGCAGTGATATGACTTACTACAAGTTAGCAACAGAAATTGTCAGCTAATTAATGAGAATGCCAGGAGACTCTCAAGGAGTGGTAACACAGGCTTGTGAGCAAAGACACTGCACAGGCTGAGGAAGCGACTGAGATGCTGTGACACAAAGGTGGGGAACACAGACCAGATCAGGAGAGAGGAGCACTAGTGATGATGCTGGAAGCTGTTCTGCTATATACTCATGTGCAAAAATGTGACTTTGCAAGTATCTGAGCTCACAGATTGATACCTTTCTCTTTTCCAACACTTCCCAAATCCAAAATGTATGCGTGTGAACCTGCATAAGGATTCTCAAAAACATGAATTAATCTTCAAGTATGTCCGAGTATCTAGAACACCTGCTATAGATGCAGCTATTAAAATGTCTAATGTAAATGAAAACCTCTTAAACAACTACATCTGTCAACTTAGTTAACATTATCTTAAAACCAAAATCACACAACTCCACTTTTTTTTTTCTTTCTTTTTGATTTTGTTTTACTACCAGTTTCTTGTGTGACCCTGGTTAATTAAACCAGCATAATTCAGGATGCATCACTTTCTAAGTTAGGGCACTGCAAGAGTGTAACACATCTCTTCAGATGATTCACAGTGCAAACCGTATGCCTAAGAAGCACTTTCATCCCTGCAAAGTTTCTTCTGGCTAAGTAAATAAGATCTTTTCAACACAAGACTTTGAGTATGTTGAATTCTCACACTCAGAAATATGGTACAGCATTTCAGATCAGTTTCTGAGACTCTCTCAACATAAGGATAAATAAAAAGTTGTGTGCTACAGTTAAGGTGGCAAAACACCTAAAACACAAGTGGCTGCTGACAGTAATACTTCAATTTGCATGATGATTCACAGAAATATGCCCAGTACTAAAAGAAAACCATACACTCCTCAGAGAAAGAACAGAACAAAATTGTATAAGTGTACATCATACATTTATTACTGAACAACTCTTTCAACTCCAAAATTGGGCACAGGGATTAAAAATAAAAATCCACTGCACTACCTAGTAAAGCATTACTAGTAACTCTCATAAAAAATGTACAAATTTTGTTAAAAATTTATCAACCTTTCAAATGATTTGGTTACAGATATTTATAACAAATTTAAAACTACATGTTAAATGATACAATAGCATATGATTTAAAGAAAACACTTAACAACATAACCATAAGCTTTCATAATAATTAGAAAGTCTGAAACACAAGTAGCAAAATGAGGTAACGATGTACCAAAGGAAAAAACCACAGCTTTTACAAAGGCCCAAAGATAACTCAGTTGAAACTGTTTTCTACAATTAAAATTAGAACAGTTGTTAAGTCTCATCCCAAGTATTATGCATTGTGTTAACAGCTGTGAAGTCACATTCAAGTGCCTGTATAAAATGACATCTAACACATGGCCTTACTTCTTTTTCTAAAGAAAGCCAAAAAATGAGACACTGGAATTATCTGTAGGCCTTGATATCCACCAAAATGTCAAATTAAATTGACAGTTTATGCAAAAAACCACAGTAGTGCCAATATGATAAAGCAAACATATTGGAGGTTGGGTATTTTTGTTTTGGAGAAATAAGTCATTGGATGGCAGAAAGGCAACAAACATAAAAGAAGTGTTGCTGAATTCAGGTGCTATCAGGCACCACGGCAGCTGTGCATAATACATGGCAGTTAAGAGCTCAACATAAATCCCCTGCCCTTGACAGCCCACCACAGATGTGGTTGTGGCCCGTCTGAGCTAATTCAAAATACAAGCATGTGTGCTCTTTGTACACACTAACCACGGGAAGCAAGTCCCCATTCACCCAAGCAAACCGAAGAACCTTTCCAGAAGAGACAAACCATAACAGTGCAACGATTAACTGCAGGATTTCACCTACTCAGACCATCCACCTCCTTGATCTCCCACTGTCTCAATTAATTTTAGTGGGGAAAAAGGGACATTTCTCCAGTTCCAGAAAGAGAACTACTTTCCCTCAGCTTCAGAAGTATCTGTCCTGTTAACATATATCAAGTTTAGAAAAAGTACCCTCTTTCCATTCTTTGAACTGAATACTAAACACAAAAATGTTAGTCATATTTAAATCTGACCATGGATTCTTTTTCTTTTGCAGTTATATAAAAGAGGCTAAGTTTTGTAAGACATACGTGGCATATGCTTTTTAAACATAATCTTATTTGTTAAAAAAATAAATTTTATTACATGTAATTTAACCTGCTATTTTCCTATTGTGAAAAGCCTTTTCTTTAACTCCACTGGAAGAGAGGAAGAAGAAATTCTAGTATTTTGAAGTGGAATGAACAGCATTTTTATTTATTTAGTGTTCCTAAGTAAGGACAGGTGTATAAAGCGCCACTGTTTTTCAGAACTACCTGCATAACTAAACAGAGGGAAAAACAACTGAAACAGGGCAAAATTGTGCTTCTACTTAGCTGCACCAAGAGCTGTGACTGATACATTAATAAAGTAACTTGTAAATCAGCCATTAAGAAATCCAGACTTTGTAAGGTATGATAAAATCCCCAAGGTTACTCATGTATGAAGAATGAATGCATTCTTTAGTGGTACACACTACACTTAAAGCCTCCAGTGAAGGGGAAGCATAACAGCTGTTTGAATAGTTATAATAGTTATGGAATTGTTATACTAACAAGTGTGATTGGAACTCCCAAGGATTTTTTTTAGCTTAATTTTTTGTGTGCACTGACATTCCCTGGGTTTTGTGTGATCCTTCCAAGTATTGCTGCGAGATTATTGTGGATGTGATCTTTTAGCATGTGCTTTTATATAAAAGAAAAAGAGAAAAAAAAAGTGATAGCTCCAAACAATATAGCAATCTACCTTACATAGATCCTTCGGATACTGTGAGTGGGGATGAATGGTGTGAGTGTGTGTTTGCCTGAGAGGGTGACTGAAGTGTGCTTGTGACCGGGTGTGCCTGCGTGTTTCAGAATTTATATACCAGTAGGTACTAAGAACGTATGTGTGCAGTAATAATTATGCTGCAATGTATAATCTTGTGTGTTATTTAAACAGTACTAGTACTGTACACTGGTTCCTCTCCTTGTGTTTGCACAATGCAATGGATGCAGCAATTACAGACATACAGTATTTTGTCCCAAACGTATTTACAAGTGTAAAGACCTTTCTATCCCCTAACTGTGAAGACTAATTATAAGCTTTATAACTGATTAAGTCACACAGTGCAAAGTAAGGTCCGTTGACCCTTTTGTGTAAAGGGTAGGCTGGAAGCCACATGGGTAGGTAAGTTCAATAGAGAGTTTATATATACATGTGTATACATATATACAGAAACATATATTCTGTGTATACATATATACAGAAACA
>QUSF01000046.1:0-295229 GCA_003676055.1 Chloebia gouldiae | reverse complement strand
CATATATACAGAAACATATATTCTGTGTATACATATATACAGAAACACCCAAACCAGATTTGTGCTCTTGGATTGGTCATTCTGAATCACGATGCACTTCTGAAGCATCAGCTCTGCAAATCGGGCAGGTACGATTTGCCTGTAAAACCAGAAAAACAAAATAGGGTTAACCAGACTGACAAATACATTGTTAAAGTAATTTCTATGTGACATTGACATCTGTGACTGCTGAAGAGCAATTCAAGAGAAGACAAAATGTGCTTATGTCTTTTCTTAATTTGTTTTGTTATGTTTGAATGGGTGTGGTGAGTTTGCCAATTCAAAATTACATTTACAAATTAATAACTGTGCCTTTAATCTTTAAAGCCAAAGCAAGATAACAAATAAGGCTCTAGCTAAGTGATGGTGGTTTCATTAATGTAGATTCACAATTATAGTATATTGCAGTCAGATGGATGCAACTAACAACCTGTACTGTATGCTGAAGAGAAAACCACCAAAACAAACCGAGACACCTTGGGCTCAAATAAGCATTTTGTTTGAAAATATCAAACTGTCACAAATTGTACTGATCAGGAATGACACCATACTTCGTTTATTCGGTTGTTGTCACAGAAATACATTATACAGCCTTGGTCAAAGCTGAAAGAAAGCCGGGGAAAAGGGAGGGGCTTTAAGTGAAGGGAAAGGGGAATAAAAAAAATAAAGAAAGAAAATATGACCCGACCTAGCAGGTATTCAAGTAACACACAGCAGTGGGTCTAGATTGAACTCTTTAGTAAACCACACTGAAAATATGTCCTGTGACTAATTTTCTTTTCTACTCTATTTACATTTCTACCTTCCCTAAAAAGTAAGACAGATAAGCTTAAGCTTAAGCTATTCCTTAAGCTACTGGGAAAGTATTTCTGCCTTCTCATTCCCCTTTTCAAATACTGGCTAATTCCATTTTAGTAAATAATGAGAAAAAGCCCCAGAAAAATGAGTCAATACTTCCCTTGCAAAGGTAAGAGTGAAGAGAGCTCTTCCCTGTCACAAATTTTCTATTTCATAGTTATCAAAACTGCCGGACCTACCACTGTACTCCAGGTCCTCTAAGGCAAGAGATTTTTCAATGAAAATACAAGTGAAGAGCATCAAGAAATATGACTCTGTAGGCCAGAATTCAGAATTCTTTGTCAAATATTTTAAATCTGAACAATAATTAATCAAATTAAAGTACGATGTTATTTATTACTGAAAAACATTATTCAGTAATTGAAGTTACAGTTTATTTTTCCTGTCAATTTCCCTGCTGTCAACTGTTAGCACTGTCTGTACTTTTTATTGCTTTGTAATTTTTGTAAATCATGGATTGGAGTACCAATTAAACTTGTATTTCTTGCTCTTTCACTAGTAGTTTCAAAATATACTTCAAAATGACCTTAGTAATTTCATTTAATGTGCCTGTTTCTAAACATAAGCTGTATAATATAATGTTTAAAATAAAAAGGTATGTTCTTAAACATTCAGTGGATTAATGAAACAAAAGCTATTTGGTTAGGCTGGTGCTGAAGTAACAATCACTTGCACCACAGAACACCATTCAGTATACAGGAATTGCAGACACAGACCTACTGTGCCAGGATAAAATGAATACTCATGGACACCATGTTTTTAAAGTAACTTTTCAAGATCCTACATGAACATCTGCTTTAAATTTGGTTGCATTATTGTGCCTTTCAGGAAATGAATTTCCCCCTCCTGGCATTTCATATGGCTCTTTGAGACCAAAAGAGGAGTGAGGGGGACATAATATTCTAATACCGACCTTCTAACTTGCCGCTCTTCCAGGCAGACTTAATTTTGTGCTGTAACTACAGAGTGCCGCACAATGAATTGATTTTTAAAAAATATTTTATAGAAATTGATAGATAAAGTGAACTGCATTTAGAGTAACAAAACTAGGCTACTAGAATCTAGAAATTCTAGCCCTAGAAATAGGGCCACTAGAATCCTCTTAAAACCATTGCATTATTTTGGTGTTAGTCTACCAGAAATAAGTTGAAATATAGTTACAGTTTGTCTTTCCTTATATATAATACAGCACTTCCTAGTATGTTAAATATAAAAGCAGGTTGTCCTTTTAACATTGTTCTCAACCCTCAAGGTGAAGACAGGTCATGGTGTCAAGCTCTCTTTTGGAATGATGACTTTTATTTTATAGAAGAACTCATTTCTCCTGTGTTCATACTTGACTAGAGGGTATAGGGTTAAGAAGGAGCAAAATACTGTGAAGCATGGGAACTTGGAATACTACAAAAAGTGAAAGAATAACCTCTCTCTTTTTAGTTCTTTTGTTTCCTCCACTGTATTATATCTTCTCTATTTATGTCTTCCAGTTTGTTTAAATAGGGGAAGTATTTTAGGTGAAGTGGGCAACTCAATGCACTGTTATAGAACATTTCCTCTTACTTGCCCACCACCTAAAAAGATAGTACCATCACATTCCATGCATACAAAAAACACAAGCCACAAAACATTTTTAGATAGATTTTTTTCCTTTGGCATCATCACCAACAAGCAGCCCTAGAAGAATATTTTTGAAGTACTCAGTTGAATCACTAACCTTTTACTTTTATCTTTCACTACAGTGACATATGACGGAACTTAAAAAAATTAATTTGACTCCACAGTTCTAGAAATAGTCCTAGATAACAAATACATTCTTCAAAGAAATGAGATTAAATTAGTAAAAAATAGAGACTGATAATTTTTTGCCTACTCAGTGGAATAACATTACAAATACTGAAAGCTACAATTTTAACTTTCTCTTGTAGAACTCATGAATGTGATGTTGGCTGGATGATGTGAATTAGGTAGATGAGGACATAATTATACAATCAAGATACATTAAAAAAAGCTCTCAAATTCATTAAAAATGGACAGAAGCAAAACTAAAGCACAAAATATTTTCCAGTTATTACCACTTCCAGATGCTAGCTTAAGCGCAACCAAGTTTAGACAGAAGCAGTGAAACAACCTGGTGTTACAGGTTATTCATTACAACTTCCAAAGCAAAATAGTACTTATTTGCATATACCGTCTTTGTGCCACTGTAACTGAGCCCACATGGTGTAAAAGTAGTGTCTTAGTGAACATACACTAGGATGGTTTAACCTTGTCTATCTTATTTTGCACTCAGCACTGAAGTAACAATGTCAATGCAAGTTCTACTAGGTTTAACTGCACCCCTCTACATTTTGATTGCACATCTTGCACCTCATTCTACAGACAACCTTTAGAAAATACTACAGATGAAGATCTGTTAGAAAATGGAGATTCTAAGATGGGACAGGAACATCAGCAAAACTATTTCACTGCTAGAACAGTACACTACGATTATGAAAACTGACTAAACTATATTTGTTTTTTTTTCACTTAGCAGTTCTATTGCCACTTCATTAGCAATTGAAAGAACTAACTTTTAAAGAAACACACTGAGTTCAAAAGAAATTAACTCAACATGCTTGTCTGACTCATGAGTGGGATGTCAGGCAAGAAAAGAGCATTAAGAAAAAGGCAAACATGCATGGTACTTTCTTGATGTGTTCCTCTAACTTCCAGAAATCTGCAGATCAGGGGGTCTATGAATCAGAGGTATATATTTTTTTGCATTAATGGCCTGGAAAGAACTGTCTTTAAAATAATCCACATAATAAACCTATAGCATCCCCTATCTCACAGGCTATGTCAAATGACTCTTTTTTTTTCCCCCTTTCTTTCCATAAAATGGAGAGAATACTATCCCTGATACTCACTGTCCGCACCACAACTGACTTATGAGAGCTTCATGCAATGAAACATTGACACATGTAAAGTGGATGCTACTCGAGAAGAGAAGGGGGACATAGAAGACACCACTTTGATATATATAGACTCTACTCTTAATTCGCAGTAAGTGAAAAAAACTGCATACGTCTAGCAGAGAAAAACTAATAATGTTTTGTGGAGTCTGTGCAAGTGGCTTCTTAGTATAACAATAAAACAACCAGGTGTTTAGATTACTCTTGCTGGTTCTTGAGCATGTATGTGAATTCAGATACTTTTGGACCATTTCTATCAAAAATTATGAGCGTTACAAGCAGTTACACTAGTGCTAGATTTTGTAAGAGCTTTAGACTTAGACTACCATGGGTATTGTAGCCAAAGGGCAATTTGACATGCCCTTTTTTCAAATCCTTCTCATTATTCTTGGGACCTTTGTAGGAAAAAAATACTGTCAATATTGACTTGATTTTTTTCATTGTCTGCACTGCGTATTTTAGCACTTGTCTAAGATATGATACCCTATTTATGATACCACAAAGGCAAATGGGTTTTATTTCTTTTTCCAAAACACCATCTATAATTTTCTAAGGACCACATCAACACAGATCGCTGCAGTTTCCAAGATTCCATACAACAGACTAAATGGATTAAAGCTGAATAGAATAAAATAGTTAAAAAACTGAGGCAAGATGAGAATCAATACCTTGCTGGCAGTAGATCTGGCTCAATGCAGACTGTAGGAATGTCTGCCATAATCTACTTGTATTTCTTGTTCTTCTTACCTTCTGCACAGCTGCTATTTAATCAGGGCTCTTACTGGGCAGTCCTGACTCCTGAGCCTTTCTTTTTTCCTCAAATCCTCTTTGATTACTTACTACATTACTTTGTAAAACTGTAGTTTTTATTTGTATATATTACATTTCTGTGGATATGCACATACATAAATGTACATATATAACCCACTTCATCTGCCCCAGAAACCAACATTAACAGCAAAGTGGGGAAGGAAATGTGTTGGTACTCATTCTTGCTAGGCAAGGTATGTAAAACAGTTGAAGCTACCAGCATCAAACTTGGTATCATACCTCCTGTATAATTTACTTTTTCTCAAGTCTTCTTTAAGGCTGTGTACTACTCAAATGCAGAGTTATTGTTTTAAGCAAACAGAAAACACAGTAAGAGCAGTCTATGAAAACAACTGTATTCCTATTCATTTTCCATTGTGCCAAATATTATGAACAAACAGTCTTCATAATGATTAGAATAATATAATATCTAGGCAGTGCTTCCATTCTGCTGGCATTTCTAAGTATCAGAAACACAAAACAAGATGAAACAAAGCTTAACAGCAAAATATCCCCACCCACTCCTCCAAACCACATAATCAATTTCATCTAAGATAGGATTACTTTTTCTTACCTTCAGCCACTTATCAACACACTTGGCATGGAACTCGTGGTTACAGGGTAAGACTCTAAGTAGCTGCCTTGACTCAAAATCACACATGCACACCACACATCTAAAAAAGACAATGAAGTTCAAATGTATCTGCTATGTAGTAACAACAAATATGCAATCCCATACAAAACCTTACAAGTATGATTTCAACACAGTTGTTATTTTACTCCTTAAGTAGCTACAGTGATCTACATCTGACACAGGAAACTGAGAACTGACTGTGGGTTCTATGGCTGTTTTGTTGGGCTTTTTTGTTTACTGTGCTTTCACATCACAAATCAAGTATTCTTGCTCTTCTCACCTAACTGTGACTGCAAGTTAAAAAAATGAAAATCAAGCCACCTAAATTATGGATCCTTAAAAGAGACCAATATACTTACAATTTCTGCTCTGACTGGTGATTGTTTGGATTGAACCTATAGGATGGAAGCTGCTCAATGTCTGCTTTTGTTAATCCCCGTAGTTTGGCTTCTCCCAGACGTTCTGCCAAGTTCAGCAGTGCCTGCAAAACATGGAAACTAGACATTTAAAAATTCACTGGTCAAACAGGCTCTGGTTCCATTAGTCTTGGGTACTGCCATCACATTTGACTACACCAGCTGCTAGCTCAAAACACCTTTCTATCAAGAAATGTTTAGAACCTTAGATCTCCCACACAACACAAACTCCCTGGAAAGTCTTTCAGAGCTTAACCATCTTTGTAATTATGTAAAGTATTATCTCTGGGGTTTCAAAACCCACTTCATAAGGACCCAATTTCCAATTCGTCCTGTGACTGCACAGGCAGCTCAATAAATGATTAGCTTCTGAGGGATCGCCTCTCCCTGCTATGAAATTAACAGAGCTGGTAACCAGAAAGAAATTGTCAAGTAAGTTCCTTCGTAAGAGTATGTGAATTTGGTCTTGTGAGAGAAATCATAAATTTAATGGGACAGTTTATGATTCCCATTCCATATCGTGGGCTAGTTGAATTAAAATACGGGGATTTTATCCTCAATCTGGAAAACAAATACCTATCATCAAACATTAGGCACTTTTTTGGTTGCTAATTTTTATGTTCATTTTCTGTAAGCCAACTACTGCAACTAAAATCCTTTCATGTATATCATTTGTTGTGTATTTAACTCACACTGCTTCATGAGGAGCCTAGGAAACAGCATCGGTGTGATACACAATCAATGCACATTAAAGATCCTATGAAAGCTGCAAATGGTATTGATTTCTTACACTACTGAACTTAGGGCCTAAATTCTCAGAAGACACTGCTGCTTCTGAACCACCACAGAAGTTATTACAGGAGTGCTCACTGTTAAACTGAAGATGTGCAACTACACAGATATATTAATGAGAGCACAGGCAAAGAGATGCAAAAGTCATGCTAAGTGATGACTAACTCAACAGAAATCAAATGGAGTCCACTAGCTTCAGAACCAGCAAAGAAACAACAGCTGGAACAGCCCCATGGCTACCTGGGATATTTAAGTGGGTTCTGCATTTCTAGATATGAATTACCATCCCCTCCAGAGGGCAAGAAGAAAAGGCAATAAGGCAATTTTATAAACATTATGTTTAGATTAATTAATCCTATGATATTAAAACTATTCTGAAAGTTACACTCATAAAACCAGTAACTTTCTTTTGTAAGTGATTCACTTCTGCTTGGCATTTAAAATCAGTTAAATTTTGAAAGGAGAAGAGTAGCATGGAGAACATAAAAGTTGAACAGTTTAATGATTAGTAGCCTGGAAAGGTGAATTCTGGGAAAGAGCAATAGACATGAAAGAAAGCACTTCTAATATTCAGTATTACAAAAAAAATCTGAAAGGACAATTTTTGGAGTCTATCTTCATAGTCACTACATTTATTCAAAAAGCAAAACCAGGATTAAAAACTAAATATAATATAAAATTTTATCTATTGCTTGAGCTAACATCTGTTCTTTAAAGGCAGTTGTAGTTCACACACCAACCTCATAGTTTTCCACCTCTCCATCTTCCACATCCAACTCAAAGCTGAAAGGTGGTCCAACTGCCGGTGGCACTGGGAGCATTGATCTACCACAAGAGCAAACAAGGATAAGGTTCAGCATCTTGCTGAAGGAAAGCAGAGAAACATCTGGCAGAGGTAAAGTAATCTTCCTAATGCCTCTCAAATCAACATGCTCTCAGAACTGGCAAAAATGTTATATTTGAAGTCAAGAACAGACATCTGAAGTGAAAGAGTCACAGGAAAATGCTTTTTTTGCTACTTTTCTTATACTGGGAGTGCTGACTTATTAACTACATGTGTGCTTCAACTTGATACTTTTAACCAAACTCAGCTTTATTACAAAAATTAATTTCTTAATTATCACAAACTATGGAGACCTAAAACTGAAAAAAAAATTGACATTCTGGTTTTAAATATGTTTTATTTTCTTAAGTGGATAGAAGAGGAATACTAAGTCCATTTAGATCTCCAACATAAAAGTCTTGCAACTTCTGCAAACCTAAAACACACAGTGAAGATAAAAGAGGATTTGCTACTGGACAAACCTATCCTGAAGACAAGCATAAATTCACTTTCTCATGTACTGTGATGTTGGTAAAAGCAGAAGCCCTTCAGACTGAGAGAATCAAAGAGATGTTTTTCTAGTTGTATATTCAGTAAGTCTTTTTACCACCCCAAGTTAGTGCAATGGGTCAAAACTTCATCCACAGACATGGAAATCACAAATTTAAAAGCACTAATATAGTAGAGTCAGGAATTACTGTGCCACATCATGTCCTCAATGAATAGGCAAGAAGCTATGACACTACTCTCAGACTGCAAGATGAAAAGTTGAACAACTTCTCTGAATCAGATTTCTGGTGCCATTTTCATGCCATGTCTGATGTTGCACAGAGAGAATCTACAGATCTGGGGTCAATGCTTGATTATTTCTTTGTCAATGTCACCTTTGCCACCAGAAACTTAATCTTTGTTTTCCATACATTTAATTCTTACTTCTAATACAGAACACAGAAGACTAATACATCTCATGTCACAGACCCAAACTTTCTTCCATAGAGTCTACCATAACACACTACAGATAATTCCTAAATGTTAATTGTCCCACATCTTTTCCACAAACAGCTAATCAGAGGAAGAACAGAAATGTGACAGAGTAGCACTTCACCCAAAAAAGAGTAACACATCACAGAAGTCCCCACTCTTGTGTTTTATAATTAACAACAAAACCAAATCAATTTATTCTGTAAGTGAAGACTCTTACAACTTGATCCTACAGTGTAGCTATGCCTCTGTAAGAGTATCATAGATCTATGATTTAAAATCTGCTGAAGATCCTACCAAGAGTTCAGAAATAAGAGGCTACTGTGCTTCAAAATACCTACAAAACTACACTGGACAAAAACAGTTCACTTGTATTTTTCCTTGCTCAGTGGTGTTGGTTATTAAAAAATTTACACAGAAATGGAAGTTCTCCTCTGAGATAGGTGTAATATGCCTGGTCTCTGGCAGAGTCCAACCATAAAAAGTGTCAAGATGCTTTCTGACTTCTTAATAGCCTACATGGAAGCAAATGTACTTTTCACTTACAGCACATAAGGTAATAGGCTGGGATGGTAAGGGTGAGGTGGTATTGGCTGCTGTGATTGGTATCTGCTGCGCCCTGTGAGTCTTCGAGGCATAAAAGGTGGGTAAGGCTGCAAGAAAGAAGAAAATAAGCTTCAGCTGAAACTTGTGTCCAGTTCTGGGCTCCACAGCATAAGACAGACATGGACATACTGGAGAGAGTCCAACAAAGTGTCATTAAGATGAGACTGAAGCATCTCAAAGGCTGAAACAGCTGAGCCTGTTCAGCCTGGAGAAGAAAGGGCTCGGGGGGATCCTATCAATGTATAAAAATACCCAAAGGGAGGGTGCAAAGAAGACAGAGCCAGGCTCTTTCCAGTGGTGCCCAGGGGCAGCACCAGAGACACTGGGCACAGACTGAAACACAGGAGGCTCCGTCTGAGCATCAGGAAACACTTCTTTACTCTGAGGGTGACTGAGCACTGGCATAGGCAGCCCAGGGAGATGGAGGAGTCTCTTCCCCTCATGGAGATATTCAAAAGCTGGCTGGACATAGTCCTGGACACCCGGTTTTAGGTGGCCCTGCTTGACCAGATGACCTCCCGTCCAACCTTATCCAATCTGTGAGCCCATGATTCGACATTTTCTATTCTTAATCAGTAGTGAAATAATTAAATCCACTTTCAATACAGCATTGTTTAAAAAATCCAGCCTCTGCTAAAATCTGCTAGAATCTCAGCCTCAATTTGAAATTCCCATTAATAATATAGAATCATACCAATTCATGTGAAAAAGTGGCAATATACAACAGAAACCCTCACAAGTTCTTGGTGTGTTTAGTCTGCAGTCAGTTTAGTTTGGGAAACAGGACATGAATTCCTGAACCTCTTGTACATATAAAAGGCTGAGGTGCTATTATACAGGCCCGTGCATAAGCAGTTGAGTAAAGAAGCCCTTAAAAACTCTTTAAACATGAGAATTTTAAAAAATCTGTAAAAAAACCCTCTTAATTTTTAAGTACTGGTATATACTTGTATTTAGGCTTAAAGGCTTGAAGCCTTTCAGGTGTAAGTAGAAGTTTAATCAGTACAATTTCTGCAGCTGGACCACACATAGAGAGATACTCAAGCCCAAAGGTTCAAGGCATTCATTCCATGGATAAATCAGGGTGCTTTTTGTCATCTTTTACTAAAATGTTTGTTTTTTTTTTCTTTTTTTTTCTACAACTAATGTTTTTGCATTTTCTATAATATTCATATATCCCTATTAAATTCATATTTGAGGGCCTTAGGACTTTTTTTTTTTGAAACAAGGAACACTTTAAGCCTTTATTAACACATTTTTCTTCTTACATGTTTGAAATTTGAAAGCACAGGAGCCCAACACCCCCAATGACTAACCCAAAATCCCCTAATTTCGCAACAGAAACATGATAATTAGGTAGCGACAGTCATACATAAAATTAACATATGAATATGAACATAAGAACACTCCAAAAGAGCCAGGCTCCTTTTGGTTGAAGTCTCAAATTGAGACATATGAAATACTGATTTTACTGCTTTGTGAATTCTGCAATCCAAAAATGTAATTAGAAACTGTTATGTTCACTGAATGAAAAATAATTAGAAACACAGCTATTCCATTCTAATGTTAATGCAAATAACACTTTGTAAAGATTTATTATTACATTATAAAAGGCCACATAGTTACTTGTAATACATCTCTATTTTACTCCTTAGCAATAAACAACACAGAGCTGAAGCATCAGAAAGGACAAATGCTACTATCTGCAGAACATGGTTATTATGTTCCTTATCTACTTTAACAACCAAACTTAAAAATGAGAAAGTCTGACTCCAAGCAAAACATGTATGATAAGACAAATTAATCTAACAAGCATACTGAATAAAATACAAGCAGTTTATGGAAGCTTTCAAGTGTCCTGGACTCCAGAGTGTCTTAGAGTACCTGAAAACTTTATTACAAATCTGTACATCTTTAGGAGTAAGTTGATCACTGTTTGAAATAGTGGACATTTACTTGAACCTTTATGAAAACTGCAAGCAACCATTTGACTAGGTTCTGTGATTTCAAGAATAATTGAAAACAACATATCTGTATATTCCACAGCTGCAGGGCCTAAAATTTAATTATTATTTAAAATTTAAATAACAACATACCCCTAAAACCACTGACAAAAATTTATGCACCTAAACCTGGGATCTAGCCATTTCTCCCAGCATCACACAGGCAACAGAGGGGGTAATTTGGTTTTTTTAAAGAAGTGACCTGAACAGAACAACCACCACAACAACAACAACAACAAAACCCTGACGCATTACAGGACTAGTATAATTGCAGATTGAAGTACAAGACAAAGATCCTAGAAGCAGCACCACTGGACACACCACAGAAGCACAAAAGATTCAACAAAATTCAACACAGGCTTTATCCTGCACCACTTTTAATTTTATTTTGTGCTGCTGCAGTTGAACTGCCTGTTAATCCCCAGAAAGCTGAGTTAAATCAAGCTTTATAACATGGCTATCTTTAAAACATATGGTGTAGTCTAAATTATGGAAGCATTCTACAGCTGCTTAAAAATAACTGTTTTTAAAGCATTCTGGCTTTCCTGTGAAAACTCAACCTATGATGAAGAATTAACTAAAAGTGACAACAGTTTTCCTGAACTGTACTGATACCTGCAACAGAAGTCCTGGACAATGTGACAACATGGAACGTTTTATAAGTAAATGCTGCTGCACTCTGCAAATAATGTTACTGGAAATAATTTGTTGGTGCCATTAAATTACCCTTAACTTGATAAACTTAGGCTTAAAGAAAATGCCACAATACGCAGCTATTCCAACAATGGAACATGACTGCATTGGTGTGACTTTTCAACAAAATGTACTACAGAATAAAGAACAAGAATGTCAATGCAGTATGAAAGAGAATGTAGCACAGAAAACAATACTTACTACCCCAAATGATACCTCCTGGTGTAATGGATCATGGGCTAAGAACTGAAGAGGAGCTGAGGGAGGCAACGTTGGTGGATGGGCTGAGGGAGGGTATGTAAAACCTCCTACAGGAAGATGTTCTCCAAGCAATTCTACATCATTTTCTATTCTTTGAAGTGGCTACAAAAAAAAAAAACAGAGATAGTCCTTGTTGCAATAACAGAGATGAATTTTTTTCCCCAATAAAGAACTGCAGTCCCAGCTGTATACTGTGTGCTGCCATGATCAATTTTATAGTAACTATGTGAGCAATTCCTAGGTCATTAACACTACCCAAAAAAGCAAAGACAACACTACACATTTGATATAAATTCACCTTTTCCAGCTAGCCAAGACTATAGACCAGGAATTTATGATATTTAGCAAATATAGGAGTGGTCGTAATTTCTTGTATCTTGCATTTTTCAGGACAAATATTTGTTCTCCTTGCCAGGCTGCTCTCACTATATAACTATGCAAGAAAAAAAATAAACAACCATAGACAAGAACTGAAATTGTGCCAGAAAACTGAAAAGTGGAGGGGAATCATGGTGGTTCCAGTAGATGAAACTGATAATGATATCCAGGAAGCAAGCAGATGCTTTCCTAGGAGGGTTATGTGAGCAGTCCTAACAAGCAGCCCTGAGGTTTCAGAAGCATAGGATTCCACACTGGTTTTGTTGCTAGTCAAATCTCTTACATTAGTCAGGTTCAAAAGTGCCCAAGAAACAACCAGGAATTTTAATTGTTTCACAAATACACCATTCTGTTATTGACACTGAACTCCACCATTTCAAGAAATTAATCTAAGAATGCCACCTTGTGGAACCAACGAAATAAACTGTTTTCCTGTAATACAGAACAAGATATTCTCAAACCACTATGATGCAAGGTTTTTGGCAGAGCTGAAAGCAGACAGGCAAGCCCAGTTAAAAACCTAAGCAAGCAACTCAAACTAAAACCTGAGTCCATTAATTTTCTAAACCTAAGTCTCAGAAAGATTTCTACCACAAAAAACGACTTTGTTACGATGATGGAAATTGATCTCTCATCACTGTAATGAAGTGACTACCATCCTATCCACAACGGAGACATAGCATGAAGGTGTCTCAGTAGTGTTTGCAATAATAAAGCTATATCCTATTTCTGTGTTACTGAAATATCTGCATCTTTTACTCACCAGGGCAAACAAATGGATAAGTGCTCAGATAACCACACAAAAAGAGTGGGAGGACAGAACTGTAAACCTGTTTTCTCCCTAAATCCAAAACAGAGTCACATTTTCCTATGTTTGCATCGTCCATTTCACTAAGCCAAATCTGCTTAAGCAACATCAGTAACTTTCATAAGAGTAAAGAAAATGTGCTAGGAAAAGGACCGGCTATTTAAAAATTAATCAAGTAACACAAAAGAAATGTACTAAAAACCACACTCTATGCCTTTTTCTTTGCTAGGTTTTTCTCTGAGAAGCCTACTGTGCTTACACAACCTCCTCTGGATTCTATTCTGCTTCCTGGGAAAGAAATAACTGATGGTGAAGGAAATACCCATCCTTCTGAGAGAAGTAAAAGCTTATGGACAAACAACACAGGCAATGACAAAATCTGAACTGAGAAACTGAATTTCAGAAGTATTTTTTCATTTTCATACCAAGCAGCTACAATTTGAAAGAAAATCCTTGTTTCCTCAATCAGGTATCAGCACCATGTGCCCATCCAGCCCACCAGTTCTACTGAGAGTGGGGTAAGAAGCATTTACTTACCGACCGTGACTGCTGTGCTTGGAAAGGAACAAACTGCCCTGGAGGAGGTAAGTGAGGAGGGTGGTGTGTATGGATATGAGGAGGATGCAAAAGGAATGGGGCACTAGAAATGAGGGGTGGAAATGCTGCATATGGTACAGGAAGGTGCTGGACTGAGCATGCCTGAAGCATCTGAAATAAAATGAAAACAATACATTTTTGTAGCAAACATTCCCTACATAAAGTTCCACATTCTATGTATTTATTATGCAAAGATATAATTGTAACAGAACGGTTCTTTAGCCTTGCTTGAAAAAGCCTCTAAAATACACATAAATAATAACTCGTTCAAATACCCAACAACAGTGATTACTACAGAACAGGCTCTAGGAAGCAGCACAGTGTGACATCTGCTAGGTACTCATGAGGTCACCAGGAGACTGGATTTTCCATACTCCAGGACCAGACAGGCTCCTACGTGATGAACAGATACAGTTATCCTAGTTTGTTTTATTTTTCCCACACATCATCATCAAAAGAACATGCCAAAGCAATGGTCTTGCAAGCACTGTAAGTTCTAGATGCAGGTAAGGGATTCAGCTGTCACACTGTGCCTAAAGACCTCTGTTGCCTCACATACTATGAGCAAGTCATATGGTCTGCTTCATTTTGCAATTTTGGGCAAGTCCTATGCTCTAAAAGCAGCTCCCTAGTGACAGATACTACAGGAAACAGCTCTTTTTCTCTCCTCCTTTAAAAAGCTGACAAAAAATCAACTTTCAGCACTAATGTTTGAACAATAAAATGCTGAAAGCACTGCAGGGGAACAGGAATGTATTTTGTGGCACTGTTCAATTTTACTTCCTATATTTTACTTTCTATATGAAAGAGCAAGGAACCTGCAATCTCCTTTTTGTTGCACTTTGATCCATTATGAGAATGTCAGGCATTTCTTTTACGCGTTTAACAACTACAAGAGTACTTAATTAAGATATTCCTATCAAATCTTGAAAAGAAAGATCACCAGTTTTGGTATCTTTTTTTTTTCTTATTAGTAATGTCACACATCATACATTTACATACTGACTATAATAGCTTAAAATGGTAAATGGAATTAATTTAAAACTACATTTCAGTAGTGGAAGTGAAACGATCTTCTCAATTCACTATGATCATGACCAAACAAACTTCCAAATGCACCAAAATACTAGTATATTAATTTGATCTAACTACTATTTTTATTTAAACATTGACTACTCTTTTCTCTCAGTTACTAAATAATTTTTCTAAAAAATAAATACCATAAACAAGTGTTTCTATGGCTATATTACATTTTTGTTGTATTTTACTAAATTTAAAACTGTCCTCTGAAATAGCTGAAGATAAATTTGCAGGCAGAACATCTCACAGTTTTCTTCAAAACATGAGATTCTTTGGGAAACAGTGAAATAGGATTCTACATGGTAAAGATTACCATAGCTCCTATATATGTTCGATTTGTGCTATGCCCATGTCACTTTTTAAAGCCAGAGCAAATGAGGTGACACTAACTTCCAAGCAGAAAGAAATTAAAATTACCTATTTATTCATCAAGCTTTTAAAAAAGTTATTCAGTTTGGACATACGATAAAATGACCTGGGTTGGAAGGCATCTTAAAGATATTTTGTTCCAAATCCCCTGCCACGGCCAGGAACACCTTTCATTAGACCAGGTTGCTCAGAGCTTCATCCAACCTGGCCTTGAACATTTTCAGGGATGTGGCATCCGTAACTTTTCTGGGCAATCTGTTCTCCAATGCCTTACCACCCTCACAGTAATGAATTTTTTTTCCTAATGTGTAATTTAAACCTACACTTCTTCAGTTTAAAACCAGTTCTGTCACTACACGCCCTTGCAAAAAGTCCCCTTCTGTCTTTCTTGTAGGCTCCCTTCAAGTATTGGAATTAGGGCACCCCAAAGTTTTCTCTTTTCCAGGCTGAACAAACCCAATTCTCCCTCAGAGGAGAGGTGCTCCATCCCCCTGATCATCTTGGTGTCCCTGTTCTGGACTCACTCCAGCAGTTCCATGTCCTCCCTGTGCAGGGACCCCAGGGCTGGATGCAGGGTTCCAGGTGGGCTCTCACCAGAGCAGAGGGGCAGAATCCCCTCCCTGCCCTGCTGCCCACGCTGCTTTGGATGCAGCCCAGGACACCTTTGGCTTTCTGGGCTGGGAGTGCCCATGGCTGGGTCATGTCCAGCCTCTCACCCACAGCACCCCAAATCCTTCTCACAGGGCTGCTCTCCATCTGCTCATCCCCAGCCTGTGCTGGTACAATCCAGGTGCAGCACTTTATGTTTGGTCTTGTTACACCTAGTGAGATTTCACATGGGCCCATTTCTCAAGCTTGTCTATGTCCTTCTGGATGCCATCTTAGTCTTTGAAGAATTTTTAAAACTCATGAAGTTATTTAATAAATGGCATTTATTTACTTCATAGTTATGCAAGCAATGAGATAGACAAATACTGTGAAAGTAACAAAAGGAAACTGGGAAGTTCACAGATCAAGCTGGTGATCAAGCTGATGTGCTGGAGGGCGTGTGCTACCCTGAGATGTATTTTTATAGGGTGGAGAAATTGGCCGACAGGAACTATTTTATGTTCAAAGGCAAACATAAAGTCTGGCACTGAAAAAGAGTTAACTCCATAGATCAGGACACTCTGAGACTAATTGGCTGCAGTCTGATTTGCAGAAAAAAACCATGGGGTTGTGGTGGACACGTATGTAATACCCATAGTGTACTCAGCCAAAAAGGCTTATGGCATGCATGGCTAAGAAAGCAACTGGTGAAACTAATGAAGTGATTCTGCCCCTCCATTCAAAAACTGTGACATTTATCTCAAGTCCTGGGCCCAATTTTGGGTTGTCCCCGTGCCAAACATAGACAATGACAACATGATGACAAGGTTGTGGTGAAAGTCACGATGACCACTGACTTGGAGAGAACTGCATCCAAGAGATGGCAGAACTAACCTTGTTCTTCTTTAAAAAGAGAAAATAAGCAAATACCTTTCACCCCTGTGTGTAACTACTTCCTGAGAGTGGACAGGAAGAATTGGAGACCTCCTCAAGAAGCGAAGTGAAAGAGCACAAGACCAATGGGACAAAGGTGCAACAAAGAAGACTTAACCAGACATACAGAGGAAATTCTTTATCACAAGGACAGCCAAACACTGAAGCAGAAACTTAGAGGCATTGTGAAATCTCTATACTTGGAAGTTGGTACGGCAGCAGGTGACCACTAGACAACTTCCAGAGTCCCCTCTTAAATTAAACCTATTCCTCAATTTTATGCTTAACAGAAGGAAGCATAAAGTCTACCTGCTGTAACTACAGAAATCTAAGTGTTTATATTAATTTGTACTGGATCTTTTCTCTCAACACACTTGATTAACTGTTGTGCATTTAAAACAAAAAACAGCTTTACTCCTATATGTATTAAAAGGAAAACTGCATTGTTGAATTACAAAACCTTTTATGAATTGCGCAGATAATATACCTATTCAAAGCATAGGGTAAGATTATTAATATGGATTGGATGGATTTCCCTAAGTCCCAGTACAGTTTCAGATTTTTCTCTGTTGTTTCTCAGGACATGCTGCTTTTTTTCCTTGCTGAATTTACTATGTAAGTATTGTTCCAGTCTGTGGGTACTCATTCTGAGATTGCTTTGCTCCAGTACCACCACCAGTAAACAGAAGAAAAAGCCTGTCTCTCGTGCTGCTTCAGGGATACACATCTTGTGTAACAGATTTTCACCAACTTGACAAGTAAGGAACAGATTCTTACAAGTACTCCAGACCAGCCAGCACCAAGCTGCAGACCTTGTTGCCTCTCTCTCATGGGGATAAATGGCACCTGGGCATAATAAACTCAAATTACCCTTACTCTTCAATGAGCAGCCTAAAGAAATAGATGGGTCATATCAAGGGTGACAGGCTTATTCATGTCATAGAATGCACCACAGGAAAAGCAATGTTACACACTGCTGGCAGAGATCAACATTATACCAACATCAAAAGCGTTCACTCGACGCTGTATATACTACTGTGTATGACATTTTAGATTTGTACTAGAAAAACAGGTTGAAGCTGGTGTAGTTAGAGAGACCCACTTACTGTAGGAGACACACTGCAGACTGGACGGTGATGGCCACTGAAAACCACTGAGCACCCTGCGACCTGCTGCGTGCCGCGGGCTGGAATGTGCTGGCCTGTGCAAAGGGGTATCCCATGTGGAGCCACAGTTGTCACTGCGTATGAAACAGGAACTGTGCCCTGATGGATCTGCAGCAAAAAGAAAAGAAAATGCATTTAGTAACTTACTGCAAAGACTTGACACTGTTGTACAGCACAACAACAAGTTTAACTTACAGATCAGAAAAGTAATATATTCACAAAGGAAGTGTAATAGGAGGTACATGGTTGTCATTTCTGTTCATTAAAATGTTTTAATCAATGGAATGTTATTTATTGATCAGAATTTCTGGGCAAGAGGGATCTCTCAGCTTAACATGTTAAAACTTCAGTGGCACCTTAGTCACTCACAAGCACGTCAGACTACTAAGCCTCCCTACCCCCTTCTCTCCCCCAGGTTAATTATGAAATTAACCTTCCTATGAAATAGGAAGATGGTAACTCCCACATAAAAAGCTAATCTACAAGTAGCTCAAGAATTTTATCAGTTCTGAAGGGACTAATTCAGTATTAATTCAAGAAACTTGTACCTTTAAACAACAAAACAACTTTCCAGATTCCCTTTCTTCGTAAGAGACCACTCTCTTGATTCACTTTCAGGCCAGCACTTAAGCTAAATTCCTAATTTAAGTAACAGAACAGCTAACTAAAAACCTGAAAACCAAATATTAACATGACTAAGAGGCAGCAACCCTAACTCTCCAGATTCATATTAGGAAAACCACTTAACCCAATTTTCTAACTAGTGGCAATCCCTAAAATTTAATCCTCAAACCAAGATCCAAAGGTATTATGAACCTAGAAACCACATGGGATGTTTGTTTAAAATTTTGTTGCTGGTTTTGTTGGATTTTTTAAACACTGAATGATCTTTTAACACTTTCATGTTCTAATAAAATTGAAAAGGCCTAAGAGTCAGGCAGCACAGATTAATTGAAAGTAATTATTTCAAAGCTCTGTTCCTTCATGATCAGCCAAAACAGAACCTTCTTATTTAAAACGGAGCAAGAACAGCTCCTCATGAAAGTGAGAATGAGTAAAGAGGGCTGAACTACCAAACTGGTAGCATACAGCCAGATAAAGAGACCAAAATACAACACAGATCACTGAACACAGGTTAAAAATCATCAATAATGACAGAAAACAGGCTCAGGAAAGACAATGAACGTGAACCAGTTCTGGCTCTGCTACAAAAAGCTGGGCCTAACTGCAATGTGGGATGTAATCCTGGAATGTTTGTTGCTCATAATAATGAATGACTTCTCAAAATGTTCATGCCTCTGAACTGGAAAGCAGCACCACGGAATACCTCAGTCAGTCTGGAAATAATGACATCTGATCACAGACGGTGTTTGGGAGTGGGATGGAAAACTCTTCAGCCAGACTTGTCATGAGCTTACAACATAAAGCAAGAGCATTACTGGATCTCCAGCGGAAAAACGCTTAAAATATAAGTTTGTGAGACTGCTAGAATGGCATTGGCTTCCATCCTTTCACTTGGTCCCAAATGCAAGTATTTCCCTGCTGAGAGCTGCTCTGCACACATAGTATGACACACCAGTGCTAGGCATCTGCAGTGAATGCAAAGCAGCTGTTAAGCACAGGTGTTACAGCTGCATTCTGTGCGTGTGCAGCTTCTGATGTGGACATCTACAGTCCATTCACTGCTATGCAGCAATTAGTGTACGTGTGCTGTGGCTGTTAATTGGGTAGACAACAACAAAGGTTACCTCAACAGGATCACAGAATCATTTAGGCTGGAAAAGACCACTGAGGTTATCAAGTCCAACAACATTAACCCAGCACTACCATCCCTAAATCATGTCTGTAATTGCCACACCAATGAAATTTAAACACCTCCAGGCATGGTGACTCCACCACTTCCCTGGGACGCCAGTTCCAACACTTGACAACCCTTTTAGTAATATTTCATAATATCCAACCTACACCACCCTTGTGCAATTTCTTCCTGTCCTGTCACTTGTTACAAAGGAAACTAATACCCAACAGGTTGCAACCTCCTTTCAGGTGGTTTCAGCGATTGGTAAGGTCTTCCCAGAGCCTCCTTTTCTCCAGACTAAACACACCCAGCTCCCTCAGTCACTCCTCATATGATTTGTGCTCCAGACCCTTCACCAGTTCCACTGCTCTTCCAAGGATGTGTTCCATCAATGCAATGTCCTTCTTGTAGTGAGAGGCCCAAAACTTCTTTAGAGGTCCTCAGTTACAGAATTCTATACAAAGTGCTGTCACAGAGAGGAATTATTTATTTTCTGGACTAACTCATACATATATTTTTTCATATAATTTAAGGAGGAGTTGATTAGGCTTGGAGAGTTAATTTAGTTATGCAACAAAACTACTGTGAGTTCTGCTGCTAAGTAGACAACTAACTATAGGTACTGTGAATTCTACCTCTAAATAATACATTTTAACTATTTAATAACTCCTAAGATACGGTTTAGTAATGTGAAATAGAATATGTAATTAGTAAGTATCATATCACATTTTTATTGCAAGAAACTAATTTAAAAAGCAAAATAACTGCATTTCAGTAGTTTGAGACAGAGACATAGAGACATATGCCAATTCATGCACTGACAAATTGTTAAGTATGAATTGTTAAGTATCAATCTTCTTTATTAAAAGTCTGAACTTTTTGGTTTTTTGTCACTGCCTACTGCAATGCTTCATACACATAATAGTCAACAAAAACCACTCTGTAAGAAGTCAAATAGAAATTAGTGCTCTGTGACTTACATTGTCAACTACTGAGATTGAGATGATTTGGTGAGGTGAGAGATCCTGAAGATGGTGGGGAAAACTCCCTAAAACCAAACACCACCTCTTGAACAGCCTTCTGATTGTGCTCTAAAAATTTTACCTGATCATGAATGTCAACCATCACTGCATTCTGCTGTGGTGGGTGAGCAGCTGGGTGTAAGATACGAGGAGATACATTCGGTGGGTGAAAGGCTCGAGGCTCTTCTATTGCTTGCTGCTGTCCATAGGAGAGATGGTGATGATAGTTTTCATCCTGGCTAATGGAATTATGTCTAGACAAACGATCTCTCCTTGTTCTCTGTCGTCGAACAGGAGGGCTGGAAATGCATTAAAAAAATAAGAGGTTATATAAATGGCACAAATCCTTCTTAATAACTAAAACCTCAAGAGAATCAAATATCAAAGTTATTGACAGAACTGCTAGAATCCTTATAAATGACTCTTTTTCTTAACAGAGCATAACTAAATGCTGTTAGGGAAACCAAGAGAACAACAACTATGTAAATATCACCTTGTGAAAAAAATGACATGTAGACTGCCACAGTAGTGCTCAAAAGTCAAGACAGCAATCTCTATGATATTCCCATGCCTTTATTCTATCTAGGTAAAAATCCTTCATTAAATGATCACAGATTTCCCCAGGGTCTTTGTTTCAACCATGCCACAGAATGATTGCTTGCTTAGTGAAAGCAGAAAAAGCAGTAGACTTCTTTGAAGAAACAGATTAATTTTTCAGCTCATGTTCACTACTTAACTAAGTGCATTCTAAAATTCTCTCCAGGAGATCCCAGGAAATTATGGTTGTGGTATTGTTTCTTTTCCAGAATGGAGAACTTCTATAGCTATACACTTACACCAGACCATATACCTGTTTGAGCAACTGATCTACGTGTGTAGGATTTGATTATGCATTCTTATATAGTTGTGTGCAAGTTCTGAGTAGTGCTGCAACTATCTTGAGCCAAAACTTCTAGAAATCAGAGACCAAGGGCTCAGGTTCAGCACTCAGAAAATTATGCACACAGATGTGATAAACTCACTATGAGAAGTTTTGAACAAGTCACTTCTCATTTATTTGGACGGGGAAAGCACTGAAAACACAAAATGATCTTGCAGTACTTTCAGCACATGTCTTTCAATCTCCACAACACACTCAAGTTACAGGTCCCAGAAGCAACAGCATATTAAAGCTACATGGGGTGAAATGGTTTCCCATTTATGAAACAGGCTAAAGGACCTAAACTGCAGAGAAGAGACAAAAAGGATCTGTGATCATTATTAGAACATGTCCTCTCCAACACTGTATGCAACAGAACTTCTGCTATTACCACATAAAAATCATATAAACCTGCAACCTGTTGGCAAATCCCAGATACTTCTCAGGCAGAATCCACCTTTTGTGCTGCATGAAACAGACATACTCGGGGAAAGTGAGATCGCATCACCAGCTACCCAGATGCAACTGTGAGCATATGATACACTGTCTCCAGCCTCTATTTTTCTACCCTACCTCACAGAATTTTTTTGTCACTATTGCCTCTCTTAGAACTGAAACAAATGGTAATTCTCAACAGGTCAGATAGAAAGCGTAAGGCCAGGCTGTAATACAGCAAAGAAAAATCTAAATGAATTTAAAAATGAATAGGTGCCTTTATTTTTCTAAACCATCATAGCAGAACATACAGGCTGTGTTTCCTTCTAACCACTAAGAACCTAAATTTTAGTTCTTACTAATGTATTTTAAATCCAGTTTTCTTTCCCGGAGTTTTTGTTGCATTCTACATTGCTTTATTACTAACATGATACAACTGCTACATTCTCCTTAGGTAAAATTGGCATATATAATTCTAATCATGGAACTAGTATTTCAGAAGATGCTCTACTGTCTGGAGTACTCAGTTGTTTTAAATTTGCTATTTCCTGCTATGAAACAGAAATGGTCTGAATATTTTAACATAAAAATACCTATGTGAGGATTTTTCTTTGGAAAAGCTCTAAAAATAGAGGAAAGTTACAAAAGACAGTACCAGTGCTTCAGAGGAACAGAAATTCTCTTAACTGCCACTAGCACTTAGAAAAGGTGACTCCTCAGACAAGGTAGATCTCATAAAACTAGTTTTGCCTCTGTCTTGGTTACAGGCCTGGTTTTACTTTTCCATGAACCCAGAATTATGAAAAAAGCCAACAAAGGCTGGCAAAACTTCTGGAGTGTCTTTTAAAATGAATTAATAAATATCATTCTGTGGAAAAAGGCAAAGCTGGATTTTTTTCCTGTGCAGAATTATAAATATACTCTCAGCAAAATTCAGAACACCTGGATACATAGCTTTATTAGGTTCTGAATTATTGGAAATTACTTCCGAATAATTGCCACGACATGGGCCTAAACTATTATTAAACTTTAGTAACAAATTTGTGCTTGAAGTCTTTAAAAACAGCCCGCCAAAAAAACCTCTGTTATTACATGCACAGTATAAACATGGTAAATGCCAGGTTAAAACAAAAAGACAGGAAGAAAATGGTGAAAAAATTGCAGGCTGCATCCAACCTAACTGTTTCTGTCAGACTAAATATGGCTTTGCCATGACGTTTCTCCCTCTTTGCAGGTGGCTTACTTGCAAAAAGCCACTGGATACTACTCCATTAGAACTTGACTGCATCTGAACATCAAGACATTTGTCCCATGCACATTCAGCTGCTACACATTTCTATTCCTATCCTCCATCCCACAGTATATCCAAACTGTCTAGATTCTGCTATCTAGCATTTAGCTAGCTAGATAGTTAGGCACGCTGTTTAACTCTGCAGATGTTAATGAACACTGCAAAGAAATCTGAGTAAGCTGACTGGACACCAAACAAAAAATGACTGAATGCGCATAATCTAGGCGTGTCAGTTCAAAACATTTAAAGTCAACATTTTGTGGGCCAAATGCCCCTAACAGAGCATCCTTGTACCAAACTATATGAAAGGTCTTCACAACAACCCTTTTAAGTTCATAATTTAACCTCTTTCCTAAGTCTGACAAGCTGCATTGAGAGCTGCATATTTTACATGCCACTGACTGAAGGTTTTCAAATTCTTGAAGCAAAGATACAAAACTAGCACGCTCTAAGCACTCTTGCTTTAAAACTACTGGCTGATCATTGTTGACAAATTTGACTTGTGGAATCTGAAGAAAACTAGCTAAATATATCTTAAGCCTAAATTTCATATTAATGAAAAAGGACAGACACTTTTTTTTTTAAGTACAAACCAAGCCAAAACAATTCTTAGAAGCAAACAGAGACAGAGTGTTTTAACTTGCGTAAGATGACTCAGTATTTTTGAGGCAGAATGTGAGGCAATGAAAGCTTCTGTTTTGGAATATTATTTAACTAGAACAGCAAAAAAATCTGTAAGTTTATGTTTTGCTAGAGTATCATCCAGTTCCAACTTCTCTCTTCCATGACCACTGGAACTTATTCCAAAATCTCTGGTTTGAGAAGTTATTGAGCTACAAGCTAAAACTAATATGAAAATCTAATTATTGCTACATGTGAATCAGCCACCTCAGCAAACATTTGACACTATGCTAACCTTCTCATCTCCCCAGCTGCTGTCTCTCACCTTTATTTTGATCGGTTTAAAGTACAAAAATAATTGTGACTGTACTGAAAACGACAGTATCACATTACATTCTTAACACCTTTAGAAGTACCCCAATGAGAAAGATTTTTCCTTGCACTTTTCTACATGCTTTGCCTCAGTGCAGAGTAATAGAGAATTACATTTATAATAAAACATGTTTGGAGCACTCCTTCTCTCAAGCTGACTTTTCACATAAATCACAAGCCTGAAATACTTCCAGTAGCCTTTTAGTCACAACTGCAGTGTGACTGCAGCTCAAAGGAAATGTTAACATGTTTACCACGTGTAATCTACTCAGTGCCACCCAAAACACACCTTCCCTGAGCTAAAATCAGAAAGAATATGAACTTGTTTCCCAAGCTACACAGCTTGCTTACCTCCTCCTGTTTCGTGCAGGTGTGTTGCATCGTTCCCCTGAGAAGTGGTGTTGGCTGGGTCGAGCCAAAGCAGGCTGCCTATTTGGTGTCATCTCCCATGGTCGCATTGGTGGTGATGGGGCTGGTGATGCTGCTGTGTAGTCGAAGACTGAATGGGAAAGGCGTTGTCGCTTGGGACTAGGACTGTCTTCACTCTACACCAGTGCGAAGAAAACAAACCAAAACAAAAACAAAACCAACCTCAGGTGAGTGAATTGCAATCCATAATTCAGTACTGCTTTGCACCTAGCATTAAGAGTGAGTCATTGAAGACACCATTAAATTTAGTACCTGCAAGTGTTCACCTTCATATTGTGTTTATGAACACAGATTTTTTATGGTTCCCTAACCCCTACAAAAATTACTGCTTAAATTACCCTTTAGCAGCACTAAAATATTAAATTCCAACATCCATGCAAAATCAAAACTCTATCAGAAAAGAGTAACATGAGGAAAATAAGGCATCACCTACTTTACATTCCTCCTGCCTTAGCACTTAACAGGCTACGGAAGCATGGCAAGATGTATAAACACAGCCTTCACAGCAATGGAATCTGTACTAGTTAGTAGGCAGCTGCCACACTGAGCTTGCTCTCTGCATTGGACCTCCTTCCCATCAAGTCTGTACTAGCTGATCAGACATGTCCTCTGTACTGCAGCCGTTTGAATTCTGCTAACTCAGCACAGAGATGCTTCATTCTTCTACTTATTCATGTAATTACAACTATTCATACACATAATCAGGGAAAAAAAAAATCATCACTCTCCGGTTAAGTCTGTCTACTTCATTAAAAGCTACATGGCATACAAAGTCCCTGAGATTTTCATTGCTAGTGATGTGAAGGTCATCCACCTCCAAGCAATGTTGGTTATGAACACAACTTTCACTGTGTCCATGCTATGAACAATTTAATAGAGTTGTCATTCTTCTCAGAAGTTCCCACCAATGCCTACGAAGCCAGCAAAAAATGCAATAAATATCCCCCCCGTCCACCTCACTATTCTGCCAAAATTAAAACACATCATGCTGTTAATAGACACGACAACTGAAAATACAGGAAATTTCACATCATACTTCAGAGATCAGTAACTGAACCAAAAACTAAAACCACATGAACCGCCACTGGAACTATCCTTGAGTCTAAGCATCACGTGAACTTCTCTGACAGAATTCCTAGTGCAAGCAAACTTGTAGTATTTAGCTGCCTTCCAGCTTGTCCAGTCACTCCACCACTTCCATTTCAGACCACCACCACATTACTTCAATTACATTTGCATATAACTGAAGATACCTGAAGCAGAGAAACAACATAACATATCTGCAATGGCTTTGCATTCTAGAACTGCCCCCTCTTAGAGGTCTCACTTCAGACTTAACTGTAGACTGGACTATGGACCTCTCCTGGCTCTTGGCTTTACAGGGGCGTTTTATTTCCTGAACTGTATTCAGCTGCTTCTTGGTAGGCTTCCATCAACACATAATTTGTACTCCAGCATTCTTTCCAATGCAATGACACACCTTTCAAGAACTAGAAGTTTTGTTCAGGTGCTCAAGAGACAAAAGGCGTTTTCCTGTCTTTGACTTGTGGCCATTTTTTACAAAATTTTAGAGCTTTTCAGTCTCTTGTCTTCAAATACTTTAACAGATTGTAGTTTCCCCTACTGTATCTTATCTAAAACAGTCAGCTTCCTTAGAGAACTAGCTTGATAATGCATGCATCTGCTTGTTGCTCCATCTCTTTTGAACTCTTTAATCACCTGCACTTTAATTTTTTAAAGAAGAATAGGTCAAAAGGCAGGTAAGCACTTAATGGTTCAGGACAGCTGTTGTCCAGGTAAAGGGTGACTCTTCCAGAAGGCTGCTTGCCTTGAGAAGCTAAACACCAAGCAAAAAAAAAATTAAAAAAAATAAAAAAACCCCAACCAACCAAACAAAAAAACCACAAAACCAAACAGGAAGAGATACCCACTAAGTGCCTTGAGAGCACAGCTTCTGTGAAAATACATATTTTATTAGATTTCAGAGAACACTGCCAAAGGACAAATCTTAAAGGAACTATGCTACAAGAGTCAGAGAAGGATTATTTGTGGCCCAGCTTTTTACACCATGATGACTAAGCCTATTCAAAGACAGGTAATAAAAATGCTGGTAAATTAGGTATGCTGGGATTCTGTGAGTGCAAAATAAAAGGTGAAATGGAGGAAGGAAAAAAGTGGATTTAGTGAAGCTGGCTGAAAACAAAACCTTGAAAGAAGACAATAACCACTCCTGTCCTAATACAATCTATACATACCTTTGGCTGGGGACTTCTGACTGCTACTGCCCTAATTTAATTGTGACACCCATCCCAAGCATTAACACTAATATTCCTTGCTCTGCAGAAAGCAATCTGCTTTAGAAAAACAGTTCTTCTCTTATTTTTTAACTTTTGCATCAGGAGCGCACTGTTTCAAAGACTGCGGAGATGTAACTGCTAAGCAGTTTGCCTTCATCATCACTCCAGATTACTAACTCACAGATATTTAAAACCCTCTAAGTGCTAACTCTTCTCTGCTGCAAGCAACAATAACTTTACTCAAAATTGTTTCCTAGAAAGTTAATAAAGGTAAAATAATGTTTTGGAACTACATCTACAGAGATTTAAAATGTAATTGTGTCTTTTTCTCTACTGAAAAAGAAGTAACCTAAAAGTAAGTTCAACTTATTTGCAAACAAATGTTATAAAAGCCCCAACACAAACCTAATTAATTGAAGACTTGCTGTTTTGTCTTAAGTTTTTATTAAGAAACCAATTCTCATGTGGTAAATGTATCAGTGGTTAATAGCACCATGCAGGAAAAGTACAATGAGTAGTAAGATACACATATCCTGTGTAATTTTGTTTTCAGGTTATTTTCAATCAGCACGTGGAAGAACTATATATTGACAGTATGTTTTTTCAGTCTACAATACAATTGCTCATTAAGTTCTGTAGTTTACTTGTGGAATATGATACTTTCCACAATGACAAGAGCTTTCCAAATAGCTCTTACTGTTTCTTGTTAGTACCCAAAATACTTTCTAGGACTACTGTTACTTTTTCCAGCCATACGCTGTTTATTTTTATTATGTCCAACACACAAAAAGAACAGACTGGATGGCAGTTATCAAGAACACTCTACCTAGCTTTTAAATAACTTCTTTAAAAAAACACTGAACCAAAAGAGCACGATGAACAGGAATACAGATTACTTTGTATTTAAAGGAACCAGTATCAGGACAAAGTCATCAGACCATTACTAGTAAAAGCAGCAGCATATGTCAGGCCACTAAAACCTACAATCTCGTCCCTAAAAATCAGTATTTCACCGACATTTCCAAAAGTTATCATTTCACTAACATGCATAGTATAGTTGTCTAATTCTCATCTGTGTACCCCATAAACTCTCATAACTGTAATGGTAATAAAGGTGAATACAGAGTATGCCTGTTTGTAAAACCCCCTTTTAGAAGTGTTTGTTCTATTTCTGTATATGTTTCATCTGAAAGCTCTTCCATTTTATTTGGGAAAAAACAGGTATTTTCACTGAGACAGCATCCTGTTAGGTTCGTTTTCTTCACTGTCCTTTTCCAGTAAAATTATAAATATTGCAGCCACACACTGATTATTAACGATCACAGAAGGGAATTACTACCAAAGCAATTACTGCAAATATCTGAAAATAATTTTCCTCTCCAACTCCTTATATATTTCCACTTAATGGTCCTGTAAAACACAAGAAACTTCTCCATATCCCCCACCTGAAATTCAGAGAATAAATTACATCTATCCTGTAGCCCACAAAAGACCTGTATCTTAAAATTAAACTAGTACTTCAGGAGTATTCTCATGCACAGCCCATAGAAGGCTTTACATAAGGACAATCTGATGGGTATGGCCTATAAAACCTTACCACAGGCTGACTAGAAATCATCAGCTACATGTTTCCTCTTCATGAATGCATACTGAAATTATTTATCCCCATGACACGGAAGCCTTAAGTTTTAGCTTTCATATTTTTCAGATTCTGTGCTGCATAAGTGTGTAGTTCTGAGCTTCATATTAACTGTTGTTAAGCACTCTTCACAGAGTAGCTAGAAAAAACAATTCCTTTTCTAGCTTGGGACCTTTCCTAGCTAAGGACAACTGTTACAAGTTTCAGACCCAAGAGCATAAATGACGGTGAACTGAAGAGACAAAACTAGAAGAACGGGACTTCATAATCTGAAGTTGTAATTGGACAATTAACCCCAATTAATATGCAAATGGACCAAAACTGAAGGAAGCGTGGGACCTCGTAACCAGTCGTCCATTTTGGGTTCATATTGGGTGTAGCCTGGGCCAGGCTCTGACACTGCCCAAGGTGTATCTTTAAGGCCTTTTAATTTATACCTACTTAATTCTTTAACTCTGTCTAGCCTCTGTTCTAGGTCAGCCTTCTCAAGGCATCAATAAAAGCTGGTAAACATCAATATTTATAAGTATTTTCAAATGTAATTATAGGCATCTAATGGGCTAGTAAACTGAGTATTCCGCATACTCTATCTGCTCCAACAATTCTGACAACTGTAATTTGAATTACATTTTAACATTTCTGTTAGTCTGACTGTATCTACAATAACAGTAAGTTCTTGGCTGAACAGACAGTTACATCCAAATGCACTGTGGCTTGTTCATAATCCAAGACCAAACTAATTGTAAACACATTTTTTGGCCTAGGTCGAGTAAGTTCTGGAAGAGCTGTCCCCCACAGCCCTAAAACCAAAGCAAGGGAAATCACTTATGTGACAGATGGAGTCACTGCAGGCCAGATGGCTTTGTAAGCATTACTGTCTTCTTCCATCTCTCCCACAGAAAGCAGTATCTGCCCAAGTTTAACTTTGGTGTGGCATTACAAAGTAGAGTTTACAAACTCACACAACTCTGCTCTAAATAAAAATTCTGTAGGAAACTAACAAAGTAATTCAGATACCTACAGCCCCTCCAGCTCCTGCCACCAAGAGCCTCACTCATTTCTACCGCTGGCACTGCAAACCTGGTGGTTGCCAACATCTCCAGTGAGACTCCAGCTGCTGGCCTAGTTCCCACTCAAACTGGTCTCACCTAGCCCCTGCAGCACTTACACACATGGTATAGAAAGTGAAATTACTTAGAGAGGCAGTTAAGAAAAGAGCTAATAAAACAGGACAGACTGCAGAAATCAGGCACAGGGCTCGGCCAAACAAGCATAAAGACTGGCCACAGTTTATCTGCATCAGCCCTTTTTCTGTCTGGACCTGTTTTGTCCCTTTTTCAGCTCCCTTCCCTTGCAGATCACCATCTCAGATGGCGTAGTCTCACTGACCTGCCCCAACATCCTAGACTCCCAGGTTTGCATCCTGATCAGACACAGAATCCTTGTTTGCGTGCACATTTCTGATAGCTCATCAGTCACTGTGACAGACCAGGTTTTGTTTCTTGTCTTTGTCTCCATGAAGTTTGCTGGGTAGGTTTGTGTGTCTCTCTGTATCTTGTTTATGGCTTCCTCCTTTCTCTTATAATGCCATGTGATGAGGTCTACGATAAATAATCTCACTGAATTAAACATTGCTACATTCCACATACCCTCTTCAATTACCAACTGATCAGGTTTCATCCTTTTATCTGCCTCCCTTATTTTTTGGTTCAGAAGATTTGTGCCTTAAAATGTTCCCATTTATTATTCCTTTTCTTTTTATTCCCTTATGGCACTCAAACGTTCTTTGACCATTCACAACTTACACAAGCTGATGTCTCTCCTTCCACATTCCCTTACAGACCACAAAACTCTTTCACGAACAATACTGAGCACAACTATAACCACTCTGTCAGTCCAGACAAGTGAATGAAGATTACTTCTGAAAACAATAAAAACTAAGAAGACTATGGGAATAAACAACAGTCCTTCACCCTTGCCATAAACAAGAACATTTAATGAAAATCGAAGGGTTTGTGTAGGGGATGAGAATTTGTTATGGCAAACCAGGAAAGTTTGTCTCTGCCATCATAACCCAGTATAGTTCACACACCCCCATCTGTATGTACTTCAGCACTAGTACACATGACAGATGCCAGCTGCAGATCTTATAATCCAGACAGCAGCACCTGCACTCATCAGCCAGTTCCCGAACGAGCAAAACAAGATATTGTGTATTCATTGTGTACTAATAAGCACAGGTTTTATCATCCTTCCCTGCTGTACCTTCCCTTAAGCTTCATTCCCAATCAGGTCTCCATTTGATCAGCACTGGTGTCCTGGGGCACCCACAGTGGTAACTCTCAGCTTTCATGAAAGCCAAAGCTTTTACATGTTCATTGTTCTACCTTAGTTCTGAGGGATCCACATACACATTTTATGTAACAGTGAGGGGAAAAAAAAAAGAATAGGATGAAAAAAGTGGCATCATATTAACTTGTAAGCTGACACATGAAAAGCTCTTGGGGACCATGAAGTTTGACATTCCCTTTACACACATTCTTAAAATTCTAGCTTTAAATAAAACCAGGAAGGAACTACTATAAGAAGCAATGATGGGGAAGTAAATTAAAAGCCCTGTGCCACAAGTGGCAAAAAGTAACAGATTTTATGAACAAGTGGACTACTTCCAAGCCTAACTGGTGTGCTTTTTTCAAAATAAACAAGGATTATCCAGTTGGACTCAAAGCTGCATGACAAAGGACTGTCCATGTATAAAGATTTGCCAGCAGAATCATACTGTAATGACACACATCTTTCACTGGCAAAAGCTCTTCAGCTGACAAAATAAATACCAGGAATAAGAATCTTTGGCTAGTATAATTGGATTTGCCCAAAGAATTTTGCTGGCTTAGCTGCACTGGCCAACATAGTGATATTTTTCAACCTGCCAACTGTGTGCCAGTCCAATTAGAGCATATGACATTGCTTGTTCAACTTCTGCAGGGTAAGCAGGATTCAGAACCTTTGCTTCAACTCACCACCATTCACATAACCATTACACCTCTTTTCATGAATAAGAGAACATCTGGAACAGATACAGTGACTTCTCTAGTAAGACCTGCAAGTTGTTACAGCTGTTGACAATGCATACAGTCTTGGTATAACACAGTTGTGAAATCAAGGTAAATGGGTACATGTGAGAAAACAAGAATTCTAATATTTATGTCCACAACCTCCATCCTCCAGGCACTAGATAGAAATCCTAGAATGTAAATAATGCTTCATGGTTTAAATAAAAAATAATCAAATTTTACCTAAAAACCTCACTATTAGTAATATTCAGAACCATTTTTTTCTGCCAGGCTTTTATTTCAGAATTGTGACCAGGACACAACTTGGAAATGTGACTGTCTGAGCACATGCTAGACAACTTCCTGATGAAAGAACAGTAAGGGAAATCTGAATTTGGTCTAATAAAAAATTGGCAAAGACATGCAGACCCTCCCAAATCTGCAATCTGCTTCAATAAAAGCAGGTGACTGAAAGGAAGGCCAAAATGAGCCAAATCCTTGCAGAGTCCTAGGAGACAGCATCTGGAGTCCTGTGTGCAGTTCTGGGCTCCCCACAAGAGAAACACTGACATACTGGAGAGTCCAATGAAGGGCCACAGAGATGATGAAGCACCTAGAGCACCTCTTGTGTGAAGAAAGGCTGAGATAGGCTTGGACTGACTGATCAGCTTAGGAAAGAGAAGGCTCAGGGCTATCTCATCAGAGAGACACAGCAGGCTCCATCTGAACATGAGTTCCTTGACTGTGGAGAGTGACTGAGCGCCAGCACAGGTCTCACGGAGGCTGTGGAGTCTCTCTTCCTGGATCATCTCAAAAGCCATGGTCCTTGGCACTTAGCTCTACCTAGCCCTGTTTTAGTAGAAATGCTGGACCAGATGACCTCCAGAAGTCCCTTCCAACTTCAGCCACAGTGATTCTGCAGTTGATTTTCATGTAATGCTAAATACAAGGCTTTTTGAAGCCTTTTTCCTGTGAAAGAAGCAAAGTGTAACTCATATAGGACTTCAGGGTAATTCAAAATGTACCCGAGAGATTAAATATCCTGATATATACAGCTCCCCACTGAACACTAGATACATCTGAATATTCAAAAAAGGAAGATAATTTCTTTCTGCACTTCAGAACTTTTTTCTCAATTTTTTTTGTCTTAATTCTTACACTGTCAAGAATTAAGAAAATGAATCTGTAATTAGCACTTAGGATGAAAATTCCACAGAGAACAAAAAACACTAAGCATGACACTAAAAAAACCTAAAAGAAAAAAGGCAGTTAAAAGAACTCGCACTCCTGGTGACATCTCTGTTGATTTATGAAGAAAGTATATCAATTTGGACAGAATAGTGCTTAGCAAGGCACATCATTCTGAAAGGAAGCCTACAACTTGCTTTTGAAATATGATTATGTGGTAAGAAGAAAACTAGTCACTACATCTTAAAATGGAAACCAATATTCAATAGCCATGTCAGGTTGCTGGTACAAAATCTTCTGTAGCAGCTTTATATATAAATTAGGTTCTTAGCAATTTATGTGAATTAAAGAGCCCTTCTGACAGTGGAACAGCAGTAAAAGGAACACAGTTGGTAAAACAAGAGCAATATTACCAGAGGTGGTAAAAAGAAGATACAAGTTTGTATCTTTTTTTTTGTCTTTCAAAGCTATGATGGTATGTATCAATTATGTGGTATGTATCAATTATAGCTGTAACAACTGTACCAAGAATGTGCCTCAGTAATCTTTCTGGCCATCCATAATTCACTTCTGGCTAACAGCATTAATTCATTATTTACTGACAGCAGGCACAAAAGCCCATTTGTTCTTCAGCAATCAGAACTGAAAATGAATCCTTCATGTAAAGTTTGTCTTTGAAGATTTGAGGCATGCAATAGCAAATCACACAGCAATTGTACAGAGCTGTTTTAAAAAAAAAGCAGGTGACTGAAAGAAAGGCCAAAAAGAGAGAAGTCCTGCAGAAGTCCTAGGAGATAGTCTCTGGAGTACTGTGTGCAGTTCTGGGCTCCTACTACAAAAGCAACACTGACATACAGGTCAGTCCAATGAAGACTTACTCTACTTATGGCCAAAACACCATTAATAAGCTGAATATTTGATTTGTGTCTTATTCTACATCAGACTGTCACTTCTGTGTTTTTCCCATGTCTTCTCTGTATCAGTTTCTTTGAAATGCATTTCTCACTTAACTGAATGTTTAGGGTGGACAAAAAACAAGATTAAGAGACAGCCATATCTGCAATGCTGAAGTTTCACACAGTAAGTACTTGAAACAGTCCTAAGAATTTGATTATTAGTTACCAAATTTTCATTCCAAACACTGTAATATTACTTTGCTGCACATGAATTTAAAATACACAAAGGCATTGGAAAAATGTAAAAATATTAGCATTGCAGGACTCAACAGCATTAAAAAAAGAAGGAGAATGTTTTAGTAAGACTACATGTTTCTCATTTTCAAGCTCTACTGATCATACAAAATAGACAGTAAAATCCATATATCAGAGGTGTAGCATGTCCTTTTCTAACACTGAAGCAGGTTTAAGAACCAAGGCAGCACACAGCCATCTCAAAGGTCTTAATATCAAATTAGTATTTGCAACTCCCTGCAGTACTTGCTGCATGCAAACCATCCTTTGAAATATGAAAAGGTTTTGCAATCATTTTTTGCAGGAATGAATCAAAGCACTTTAAATGCTCCAAACTCACAAAGATGTTAGCAAGTACTTATTTGTGTATCACATCATCGTATTTCTTCTGAATGGGAATCTTTAACTCTCAAATCAAAAACACCAACCAAATATCAATATGGGAAGAAACCTCAGCTATACCTCCCTATTTAAAAAAATCCAATTGCTGGAAGAATATTAATTTTACCTTAAAATCCTACTTTATGGTCTCAGTTTTCAACTCAACTTTGTCAGTGGTATGGGTGATAGAAAATGGAAAATAAAAATTGTGCTATTTCTGCAGATGTTCCCTGCAATTAGTATGTACTATGATAGCAAACATTTCAAGCTTTCTTAAAACTGAAATTGAAAGAGTTATGCAACAAACAGTAGTGGTATCCAAAAAGACATAAAAAAATTATTTTCCAGTGGTAATTTCTATCAATCTCTGAATTGCCTGTCAAAATCTGGGGTAAAGTGTCTATGTTTTGACACCTGCACCACCTTACACAATATAGAAAGTATTTTATTTCAGGTGACGGTGTTAAAAGCTATCTCTGGGGCTCCACAGAGTCCTGATCCCCTCTTTCATACGTAAGCAGAAAAGAAATTTTAAATTACAGTATTACAGACGTAGAAAGAGAACTCATTTTCCTATATACAAAGCTGAAACACATAAAACTTTGCACAGGTACCATTAAAATGTATTCATTACTGTAAAGGAATTTCTTTAAATGTCATAAAATGTACTGAAATTAGCATACTTAAAAAATGCCAGGGCAAGAGTGATGTGGGAAAATAAAGACAAGGTGTTCAGGTATAGACACATCTGAAAAAGATCACACCTTTAATTTTAAACATAATTATGCTCCTTCTCCTTTGATGGGATGGGGTATCTGAAGAGAATCTGGCCCAAAATTGCTTAACAGCAAAGTCTACTCAATACACAGTTTGCAGATTCAGTGTGTATTCACTAATGATTTTGCCATTTAGACATATGAAATTAACAACACAGGTATCTCAGTGGAAACAGGGTAATTAGGATATTCATTACAAGTAAAAAACAAAAATCACACTCAAGATTTTTTTTCCCTGTATTAAACTACACATATATACATGCACACAGGTATGCACACATATATGAAACACAGCATATGTAAATGGACAAGCTATCACAAAATCTTTTATTTGTGTTAATGGATGTTATACTGACCGTATTTGTTGACAAAGCATCAAGAGAACATCCAAACATTTATACCAATAAAAACACTTCTCACACTACTATAACTGGTGTTCGCAATAGGCGCAAGGACAAGTTAGCATTGAAATCTGTTCCTAGTGAGAGGATTACAGGCAAAATAGCTTAACCTCTATTGTGGTAACATGTATTTATACTTGGCTGCCTTCACTGTTGCTGCTTGTCATCATAACAATACTGAACTGCATTACTGGAAGATGGAAATATCTGGTCAGTAAATCACACTGTTAAAAATTTCTGTGTGTAATGTAGTTTTACATGTTCTCAGTTCATGCCACAATTTTTTCTCTACACTGCTTGAGTCTCTCTGTATTGTTAGAAATTTCAAGCCCCAACAAATACTCTTCATCTGTTTCAGAAACTAGACAATGAATCCACAAAAACCTACCTACCTACTTACCTAATCAGTACAACCAAAATGTCATGGTAACAACAGAATGTTCTTCAAGCTACTCACACTGATATTAGTGTGGAAAAAAAAACCCAAAACAAGAGAAGCCAGTTTTAAAGGATACAGCTTAAAGGAGCTTCATTTAAACACAAGCTTGAAAATTCAAAGGTCAAGATACTTAGGAATAAGGCACTTCAAGTTCAACCTTCTTCGATTTCCTTTTTCTATGGGGAGATGCCATGGAATGAGGAAGAAAACACATCCCAAATGTGCATCACCGAGCATGACGTTATGATTAACATTTTGTTAAACTATTTTTTAAAAATTTGTTTTCAGGAATTTATTTCACTACGGAGTACTACATGTTGATACACTGCAGAAAGTACAATCTAGGAGTCCGCGTCATGGCAGCTCATGGCTTAAAAAGATGTCCTCTCTCCTTGGTAAAGACCTGGCTGCATGGCCCAGCCTAGAAAATCTGGTGAATGGAGTTATATGCAGTTGATGCCTGGTGACAAGTGGTGTTAACAGGACCCAGTACTGGGGCCAGCCCTGCATAACATCTCTACCAACAAACTGGACAAGGCGATCGAATGAATGACTCCTTGGTAAATTTGCAGGTGACACTAAGTTGGGCAGAAGTTGACCCGCTGAAGGCCCTGCAGATATATCTGGACTGGACGTAACAACACGCCAAGGTCAAAGTTCACAAGGCCAAGTGGCAGGTCCTGGCATTGGACCACAACAACTCCACGCAGTGCCTAAGGCTGGGGCAGTGTCTGGAAAAGCGCCCAGCAAAAAGGATCTGGGGCTGCTGGCTGACACCACAGGACAGAAGCCACGAGTGTGCCCAGGTGGCCAAGGCCAGTGGCACCTGACCTGTGTCTTCCATAGTGTGGCAAGCAGGACCAGGGCAGGGATTGGGCCCCTGTACTCAGCACTGGTGAGGGCACATCTTGAGTGCTGTGTCCAGTTCTGGGTCCCTCACAACAAGAGAGGTTCCAGCACTGAGGTGTTGGAACATGGTGGGTCTGGAGCACAGGACATATGAGGAGCAGCTGAAGGAGCTGAGGTTGTTCAACGAGGAGGAAAGGAGACTCAGAGGAGACTTTCTCTCTCCTCAGATACCAGAAAAAACAGGCTGCAGCAACGTAGGAGTTGATCTGTTTTCCAAGTGACAGTACAAGAAGAAATGACCTCAGTTTGCACCAGAGATAATTTAAATCAGGTATTAGGAAAATTTTCTTCAGCATATGGATTGTCAAGCATTGGAACAGGCTTCCAAGGGAAGCAGTTGAGTCACCATCTCTGGAGGTAATAAAAAAGATGTATAGACACAGGGAGGTCACTTAGTGCTAGACTTGACAGTATGAACTTCATGGCTGGACTTGATGATCTTATTGGTCCTTTTCAACTTAAATGATTCTTTTACTCTTTCCAAAGCTCATCTGATTTAGACTATGTGCTACATAGAGACTATCTGATTTAAATACATACACATAATTTAGTTTTTATTAACAGCTTGGATAAATTAGTAAGAGCTGCTTTAAAAAGCTTAGGGGAAAAAATGTTTTTCTCTAGCTGGGATTTCTCTAGCTGGGATTTAAACACACCTTTTATCCTTAGTAGCTTGCAGAACTTCCTATTTCACATGTGTCACAGTAAGTACAGGCCCTGTAAACATATTAACTACTGCAACAGTGGCTGGTTCCTCTGCCCCTACAAAACCCACATGTTGGGAGGCTGTCACCAAACAGGTCATGTAATGGGTAAAGAACTCACTCCTCAATGTAAGCAACAAATTACTTGAGATTACAAAACCAAGAAAGAATTGGCATTTTCTGCTAAGTTAATCAAAACAAGGAACATAAGAGAAAACACTGCAGGTTCTCAACTTCAAAGAAGAGCTTCTACTTGTGTAGATCTTTTCATTCACTTTAGAAAACAAGATTATTCTCACACAAAGTCACAGGAAGGTCAAAAAAAACAATTCACACGATACACATTAGATGATAGGCAAAGGAACATGAGCTTCGCTCCCCCAAACACACTCAAGCAGTTTGCTGACTCCTTAAAACTCCCCACATCTTTCTCTTTCATAAAGAGAAAAAAATAGGCATTAAGAACTTAAACCATGTAAGAAATTTAGTGAGATGTGTTCTTTTTTAAAACACTCTCAAGTCCTGCCCAATGTTGAACAAAACATGAATATTCACTTATCAAAAGCAGGCCCTAAGAATACAAACACTATACTAGGTCTTAATCTGAATTTGAGAAGAAGTGCTCTGGCTGTTCTCTGATACAGTAAGGAAATTAAAAGATGAAGAAAGCTTCACGTATGATCTGTAACCCATGCTCAACAGAGTTTCACATACAACATTACTAAATGCCTATTGGTCTTACCAGGTCCTTTGTGCCCACATCTGAATGTTTTTCCCAAAGCCATACTCATGCACTTGAAACTTACTTGTCTTCACAAATGCTTCAACACTATTTTAAATTAATTTTCTAGTCCTTTATGTATCTCTTCATTTCCCATCTTGCTTTGTTTTCAGTTCTGATGTTTTACCAAGACACAAACACAGAAAGCAGATCAAAAATGCCCTCCCCATCAATACCTGTGAACAAAACAGTCTTAAATCTCTTTGCAAGACATTAACTTCCAATAATTAGATTTTGAAAATGCAGATCATCAAAAATATTCATCACACCACAAACTGTTTAAAGAACAGTCCAAACACAGGTCATCTAATAAGGTCACCTGAATAAGGAAGAAAAGTCCCGAATTTTTGTCTAGAAAGCCATCTCTGAAAGCTTTCATGAAGACTGCCAGACAGAGCATCTGCTCAGCAGCACCATAAATTGTGCCATGAATGTTCTCACCCCGTCTCACACAATTTACAGTTACTGCAGTGTGAAAAAAAAAAAAAGGCCACTTATGTCAGAAATTAACAAAGCTGGCAAAGACAGACCACAAGGCTAAGGAAAGAGGTTCTGTACAGAGAATATAGCAATTCCTTAGTTTTTCTAGGACAGAGGTGTTCACAGATTTTGCAAAGGAACAGGACTACAAGACTGATAAAATGAAAGAGCTACTTAAACAGAAAATAAGCAAAGCACAGCCTATGTAGTGGTCCTCACATGAAGCACTGGTTATTTTTTGTAGTATCTGAAGTACTAGTGGGAAATACAAAAAAAAAAAAAGCAAAGTTATTGAAAATAAACAAGAAGATAAAAAATTCTGAGACAACAAACTTGGAATGTATTTACTGAGAACCAGGAACTGCATACATTAAAGAAAGAATGTCCCTATTTTCCTGAGAGAAGAAAAGTAAAGGAATCTTTGCTACAATGCTAACGGAAGACAGTATGCAAGTCAGATATATGCTGCTTACCTACTTTTCTACCAGGTGAGATACAGATCCAACACAATCCAGACTGTTTGGAAGGCACATGGCAAAATACTCAAGGTATAAAAGGGCTTTTTTTCACTCTTCCCCCTTCTTTTAAAGAGCAGCTGTTGTCAGCACTCAGTGTTATTAAAGGCCAAAACCAGCACCAGATTTCAATGTTCTGACAGACAGACATCAGTAGAGGGCACCAAAAAGCAAAACAAGTTTCCTTCTCTTTAAAGAGCTTAGTAAAAGAGGAAAAAATTACAACCATCATGTTAAATCACAGACCTCATCAAGTTCTGCCCACATCAGGACGCAAATATTCTGTATTAGAATTTAACTTGATATAAATTCTTATATAGAAAAGGAAACCACAAGTTCTACTTCTATATTAATTGATTCAGTCAAACCTGTATCTTCCACAAGTTTTAAGAATCATTCCCCCACAGGCAAAACATCTTTCTGACTAAAAACAGGAAAAAAAAAAAGAGTTCTGAATCTTTCCTCTGCCCTTATTTCCACCTTTCGAATCCTTCTGAGGCCAAGTGGGGATGGTAAAGCTAGACACAAAGACTACCTGAGAAGTCTGTAACTCAAAGACCTGCTCTGTACAAATTCTCATTAGATCCCCAGCAATTCAGTCCATGTAGTCTCTACAAACATGTATGACATATCTGACTTACAACAAGACCACAGTTTCATAGTACAAGACTACAATTCAATAGAAGATAGATCTGAAGAACTAACTTCCCTCCCTAACTGCACAATTTTTATATTTTAGCAAGACTTTGCATAAAACCCATAACAACTCTTAAAAGACTTTTTTAGCAAAGAGTTGAAAAAACTTGACTTCCTCAAGAGTCCACTTTAAATTACAAAATTTATCTCTTACTATAATGTCAATAAACCATATTAAAAAACATATGGAGATAAGCTGACACATAGACTTGACAAGTAACAACAGTAACTAATTCACCTAATATCAGCTTCTGAGCCAAATCCTTGTATTTCAGAAGACTATTATATACTGTGACTTCCATACCACTGCAGGTACAAAGCAAGGACTTAACAACATGCAACTTCAATTCAATAATTATTATACTTTGGTTAATTAAAAAAGCCCACAAAGTGAACCACATAAGAATCAAATGAAGCTTAACCTACTCTGTAAGTCCATGAGGTAACAAAGTAAGATTCACAAAGGAAATAATGAAATCTTTATTTTTTAAGACCCTTATTAACATACAATTTTTCACAATTGATACTTTTCACAAGTAGTGTAACTCCCAGCAACAATTCCCTGAAGACTTTCTTCACGTTATTCTATGTATGCATGTTTTTCGTTTTTTTGCCAGCTATTTGGTGATTCAGAAGATCAAAAACATTATGAACTATCACCAGCCATGAAACCTGCCACAGAACCTACTCGCTCTTCCATCCTGGACTTATTGTCTAATGACTGCACCCTCCTTTCTCTTACTGCACACACTAGTATCCAAACAGTTTTTTACTCTCTCAGAACAGCAAGTCTCTAATATTGCAGCCACAATACCCCCTCGAAGGTAAGAAAGGCAATGTAATATAATGCTGTGAAGCATTTAAGGAGTCTGTTGGGTCAGCAGACAGCACGATCCCCAACATGTGGATAAATAACATAAATTTGGCAAACGAAACCAAAGCAGCTGCTTCAGTGAATGGCATTTAAGAATGAGAACATCATCAGCGACACCAAATCAAATTATGATGTAATTGTATTCATTACTTGAATAACAAAAACTTCTATTAATCCTGTTCATCTTACCATTCCAGTTGTCCCACTCTAGATGTGAAGAACTTATCAGAAAATGCCGGTTTGCTTCAAATACCGCCTTCAAAAATCTCTTTCAAAATGCAAATGGTATACATTCATAAATATTGTCATGACTTCCAGTTCAATAAACTTCTGTCTAAGTAATAACTAAGCTACTTGCTCTAAACAGTTAAAATTTGAAATTGGTGTCCTCAGTTAAGATCTTAGTGCACAGTCAGTTTAAAAACACACTTCTTGAAGAAATAAGATTTAACTTTACAGTTCAAGCATAAAAAAAAAAGGAAATCCCGTTTGTGTTGTTTAGGAATAGGAATTAACTCAAGTGCACTAAGAAATACCGAATGTCCTAACGTGTATGCTTTCTACATCAGTGTTTCCTTAAGCACCTAGGACTTAGAGATACCTAGAGATGTAATTTTACTACATGGATGGGAGGACGCTCAGTGCTTCATACACACTTGCTACCGCCTTGCACGTTAACTTGAAGGCAGCACAGCAACTCAGCGTAAAGCCTGTTGATTTTTCAGGTTCCAGCTCTGCCTTTTGCAGAGAAAGCCACTTTAAGAAGACAGGACAACCACCTCCCTTCCCCAGCTCTACCCCACCTGGCGGGGGCCGCCCGCGCAGACGGAGCTCGGCCACACGGCCTCCTTCACCCTCTACCCGTACGGAGAGCGGCCCGGCGCCGCCGGGACATCGCCCCTTCCTTCCCCGGAGGAGCCGCGGGCAGCCGGCGAGGCCCCGCCCCGCCCCGGTACCTGCGGCGGCGCCGCCTCCACCTCGGGGCCGCCGCGGGCCGGGCCCGTCCCTTCCGCCGCCGCTTCCGGGAGCGCGCCCGCCCCGCCCGGTGACGTCACGCCCCGCCCGGTGACGTCACGCCCCGCCCGGTGACGTCACGCCCCGCCCGGCGCGAGGCGGCCCCGCCGCCCACCGCGGCCCGGCCGCGTTTTTACTTTCGCTTTCACCGGAGCGGGCAGCGGAGAGCTCCGAGATCCTGCGGGCCAGACCGTCATGCTGTCAGCCAGACCGTGGCTCCGGGTGTCACACGTCCGGTCGTGCCCCGAACGCCTTCCGCGACCGCGGCTCCAGCGCCGCGCCGGGCAGCGCGGTCCCGTGTGTGCCCGGCCCTGAAGAAATCCTCCCTCGCGGCCAGCCCGAGCCTCAAGGCGCAGCTTGAGGCCACGTCCAGTGCTGTCCACTGGGGAGACCGACCCGTACCTGGCTCTAAGCGCCTTTCGAGAGTCACTGGAGAAACGGGACCCGCCTTCTGCTGGCGGTGCCACACGGGCAACAGGCTCTGCACGCAGCCCTGAGCAGCAAAGGCAGCACACACAGCTCTGCCTGCAGCCCTGAGCAGCAAAGGCAGCAAACGCAGCTCTGCACGCAGCCCTGAGCAGCAAAGGCAGCACACACAGCTCTGCCTGCAGCCCTGAGCAGCAAAGGCAGCAAACGCAGCTCTGCACGCAGCCCTGAGCAGCAAAGGCAGCAAACGCAGCTCTGCCTGCAGCCCTGAGCAGCAAAGGCAGCAAACACAGCTCTGCACGCAGCCCTGAGCAGCAAAGGCAGCAAACGCATCTCTGCCTGCAGCCCTGAGCAGCAAAGGCAGCAAACACAGCTCTGCATGCAGCCCTGAGCAGCAAAGGCAGCAAACGCATCTCTGCCTGCAGCCCTGAGCAGCAAAGGCAGCAAACACAGCTCTGAATGTAGCCCTGAGCAGCAAAGGCAGCACACACAGCTCTGCCTGGAGCCCTGAGCAGCAAAGGCAGCAAACACAGCTCTGCATGCAGCCCTGAGCAGCAAAGCGATCTCTGCCTGCAGCCCTGAGCAGCAAAGGCAGCAAACGAAGCCTCACAGAACTGATTTACTCAAGCTGGTCCCCTCAAGTAAGGTATTACCGCCTTATTTTTCACCTGTCCAACCCTCCCTGCAGTCACTACCTCGGCATAATTGAAGTTCTTCACAACTGTGATCCAGGAAAACAAAAAACATCTGCTGTAGGTATAAGGAATTAACTTTAAAAGGAGATGACTCACTAAACACAAAAGTGGTTGAAAGTTGGTAAATGACAACCTGGCAGCTGCCAGACGTGAAATGAAAAAGGTGTAAAGGTACTCAATAAACACAGACAGAACGAACTGGGATTAAGAGTGTGTGGGTGTGTGGATGTGACAATACATGCCGTGAAGAATGAATCTGACCTGTCCTAATTGGACAAAAAAATTTTCCAGTTTTGAAATTGGAGGGGACAAAAGCAGTTTCTCCTAATATTCCCATTTTTCTAGGTACTGCCCCTCACACATTCCCCACAAGAGGTGTAATTCTATATAAGACATCATCTATAAATAAATGTGATGGGTCCATCAAATACCTGAATTGGAGAATCCTTTTTTGTTCAGCTATGTGTGAATTTCGTAGGCTTATGCTACCATACACTGCACCATCCAAAGTGGAACACAAAGCTGATCATTTTTACTTTAGGATTAGAACTTAAAAATACTTCCCTTCTTGTGAGAACATTTTTTAATGAGTTCACAGGCCTCTGTATTACAGACTGAGTACCTGATGTCCATGACAATGTCATTAAGGCAAGCAAATGAGAGTAATTTTGTAGGAGCACAGAATGGTTAGGGTTAGAAGGGAACTCGGGAGATCATCCTATCCGAATTCCCCTGTCAAGGCAGGGTTACCTCGAGCAGGTGACACAAAATGTAGGTGGAAGATGTACAGACTATAGCTGGGAAATTTAAAGATTAGAAACAGTAAAATAAATTATGTAGCTATGTATTTCAGTTGTAAGTACCAAACAGAAAATAAAATTCTTTACACACTGTGAAAGTAAAATAAATGAATATAAACTAAAAATGAGAAAAGTATAATTACCAACCCCTTAGTACTAGTAAAAAAAATTCCAGTGGATTGCCCCACAGTGATACAGTATTTTTTTTTGTTTTTGTTTTTGTTATTACTACTAGGTGACCAGTTTGGTTTTTAACTGCATGGAATAGATAACTTCATGAGATCTGTGAAAAGAGATGTTGCAAGAGTAGTTAAGGGTTGCATCTTTGAACTTTCTTTTCAAGATGAGTTAGCATTCTTTAATGGAAGTACACCACTGGTGAAACAGCTACCCAGGGGACAAAGAAGCATTTTAAAAGCTAAATAAACTGGGTATGATTGAAAGGCTCTGCAGAATGATATACCTGCAGAGTATATAGTGATATATCTCTAACCCTAGTAAGGAATCCACTGCTTGAGCATTAAAGTAATATACTAAGGAATACCAGTTCCTTCTGACAAGTATCTTTCCCTAAATGCTGTGCTCGATGAAGAAACTTAATTCAGTTCTTTAATATTTATACTTTAAAGCAAAAATCAAAGAAATTAAACATGAAAAAACAGTGCCCTGACTCATGCACTGAGTTTAAAGGTTCCAACCACCGAAGCAACAGTTATTTTTAAATCAATCTCAATTCTAATCACTTTAGTACATGAAGTAAAATGGGAAATGTATTTTATACCTATGCTGTATTAGATTTCTCTGCAATTCGAGCAGTACTGCTGTTGGTGCTACAAAATTAGACAAGTTCTTAGTACTAACAATAATGCTGCCTACAATAACACATCCCTCTTAATGCAGTGAGTCTACACATGAAAAATTTTACACTTTGGTTTCCTGCTGACGTCACTGAATATAAATTCAAGATTCTCATGTGCCAAGTCAACAAAATCAAGTAATTGGGGTGGAAGCCTGGGAACTGTTTTCATTAAGATTGCAACATTCCTTTAGCATGTGTGGTGTGGAACTTTTCTCATGATGTTGTCCAGGAAATGACATCTGGGCTTGTGGAGAAACTACTGCAGTCAAATACTAACCTTTACACTTCTTCTAAAATGCAAAAACTGGTTATGCACAATCAGGCAAACAGTAGTAAATTATTTTACTGAAACAAGCCTATTGACTAATCGAACTATTTTAAATGCATGCTTTTGATAAAGTTTCTAGAATGAATACAAAAATTATTCAAGTATACAAAATTCCTAAATTTGTAGATAAATCAATTAAATCCTGCATTTAGTATCATTTAAATGATATACCAAAATGAACAGGTGGTATCTCTCAGTAATGGCAGAATAAATCAGAACCTGATTTTCAAAGTAATTCACAGTGGAAACTGTGACCAAAATGAACACAAGAATCTAGGCATATGTGAAAACAAGCAAGGTGTGAGAGAGGACTGCAAATGTACCCTAGTACAGGCTACTTTTAGGAAGCTTTATTTTTGATTTTTAAAAAAAAAGTCTATCCATATACACAAACCCTTTAAAAAAAAACCAACAGACCCCAATCAGCTGGCATCAAAAGAGCAGTGGCCAAAAACTCAGAGTCATAATGGACATCAATGACAAGCTGTGTCCCACAGATATCTGTATCAGGGCCAGTGTTACTCAAAACCTTTTTATCAGTGAAGCAGATGAAGGATCGAGGGCACCCTCACCAGATCTGCTGAGGACACCAAACTGAGTGATGTGGTTGACATTCCTGAAGGACAGGATGCCATCCAGAGGAACCTGGACAAGACAACTGTTGTTTTTCCAAACAAGTCACAAAATAAAAGTGTTTATTTTAATCAAGGAATCCTATAAAATCCAAGTCAGACAGCTTCATCTATCCTTACAGAAAAATCAAACCCTAACCAAGTAACCCTGACAACACCTGAAGGAAAAACGTGTCTTTTAAATAGACCCCAAAACCACATTCTTTCTGCCTTTTATCTTAGGGCTAGTTAAGTAAAATGTACAATTGAAGTTCTTTCTCAACTGGTGCAGAATCAACCCTAACAAGAAAGATTGTTTTCTTCCACCATCTCTAAATATGCAAAAAACAATATTTGGCCCAATTCCTCTATTAATATGGAGGCAGGTGGTGTGCCAAACAACCTCTCTTCTGAAACTTACCCCAGGTAAGCTGCCACACCCCTTCCTACTCCCCCGCCCCCAAACCAGTGAAGCACCTAACAAAGAGATTTTCCAGTAGGATTTAAACCAGTTTTAATTGCCTTGATATAAAATAAAACTAAGGAAAGACAGTGTAACACAAGACATGGTCTTCCATATAATGACTCACAAAAGGAAAATAGGTTGGTGCAGTAGGATGGCTCTGAAATTAAATTTTCCCCACCCATTCCTCACCCAAGAATCTTCCAGTGCAGAGTACATAAGGCCCAAAAACAAAGCAGTGAATACTGCTGAATATAGCTAACCAGATAATCAAGTAGAAACTTAAAATAATGTTAGCCATGCTCTAGATGGCATGTTTGATCAGTATCTGTAGGATGAACCAGTAACCAAATCTAGGGTGGTACCTAAAAATAAAATTATAAACTAAAATAACTAAACCACACCAAAGAACACCAACCCCTCAAAAAAAAAAAGAACAAAAAAACCCCCAAAAAAACCTCACAAACCCAACAAGAAATAAATATACGCACACTAGAAAAAAAAAAAAACACAAAAAACCAAAACCCAAACAACCCCCCAAAAACCCCCCCAAAAAAAAAAAAACCCTCCTAAAACCCCTACAGAACAAAACAAAGAAACTTAACAAAAAAGTAAGGCAGCATATTAGTAAAAGACGCTCATTCTGAAAACACTCTAGCTCCAGTATAAGCTGGAACAACTATGAAATTAACTTATTCCAGAGTTGCAAAGCACAATGATTAGTGCACTTACTAAGGCAGTGCCACACAGGTTGCATTTCACTTCCCAAGAAAAATTATTTAGAATCTGACCACTAGCCCTCCGTTTTGAGACATGTCAAGCCAAGAAGTTTACTATGACGTGTCATACTTGTATATACAATGTAAGACACATTACATGTTGAACTAAAGTTAATCAAAATGAAGTATTTAAAGACAACAAAGCTTAAGGTGAAGCCATCAACAGCCAGTCTCACAAGCAGTTCAGTGTCAAAACTACTCCTTTCTGTGTGCCACAATTACAGTAGTGATCCAAGTATCACTGCACATTTAATACCCAGTACTCTACTGACCCCCCCAAGCAAACTAATTTGCAAATGTGCCGAAAATGCATTAGGGAAACACATGCACTTGACTAGACATTGCTATTTTGAAGCTGCACCACTGAACAAGAAGTTCCAATTTTTAAAAGCTAGGCTCTAATCTCTAAAATCAGAAGAAATAAGACATTCTACCTTATACAGAAACTGGCAAAGCCATTGCTGTTATTTATTAACTGAGAGTGTCAATATGGCAAAGCAATACAAGCAAAAATAAAAACACAATACGAAAGACAAATTTCTCATTAAATGTCTACAAAATTGTCTGGAGAAAAATACATATCTTACTACAATAGAGACAGTTCAAAAAGTAACTCTGAAAACTGACTGCTATATCTGCAAAGCAATACATCTTTTTGTAGTAAAAGCAATATATAAAAACCCTGCATATGCATCTTGTGAATGAAACATTCACATAAATCTCACCTTGTCACTGTCATCAGTACAAATGTGATCTTGATGGATTGAGTGGCATTGAAACGATGGACCAATACTACCTGGAAAACAAGGAGGGAAGGGAGGAAAAAAAGTAACTAAAATGATAACCCAATTTCTGTGAACACTAAAAATAAAGGTAAATTTAGCAAACTTTTTTTTCCTCCAAGATTTAGTTGCCAAACAGCTAGGTTTGATAACAGAACAAGCATCAGAGAAATATTTTACAAGTGTGTCAATGTCTTCACATATATTTTTTAAAGAATTTTAAATGGAATAAAAATAATAGCTAGCTCATCAATCCAAAACAAACAAATGCGGTAAAGTACATATGCACATATAAAAAGGAGAAGCTATGCAATTCAAGTTTATATACTGTACTACAGAACATTTTCAGCACTCTGGGTAATCACAAACCACCAGCCTCTTTCCAGCAATAAATTAAGAATAGAAGAGGAAAATTCCAAGGCTAAAGTTTTAATTGTGTCCAGTTTTCTTGTAATGGAATTTCTTCCTGCTTAATATTTCTATACAAGTTTCTTTAGGCCTAGGAACAAAAGGGACAGTACACACCTACCAAGGTTTATCCCAGTCCTGACACTTCTGTCCAAAGAATATATGAAAATATTTCACAAAGCTTCTTTCTGACTTACCACGTCAGAAAAAAAATATTATTTTGCTGTAGGAGTCATTGTACTGCCTTGAACAGAAGTAGTGCAGGATTATACTGTGTATTTTTGGTGGGAAGGGAAGCCAAAGAAGAAATTACTATACAGTTGAAGTTTAAAGGTGAAAATTGACCTGTTTTAAACTGCTCTAAATATGCAGTGCTCCTCTCCCACTAGATTTAGACTTTTGCAAGCTACAAGTGTTTCACTACAAGCACTCCACATTTTCTTGAACCAGAATCAGTTCAAGCTCAAAAGCAAGCTACAAAACCCAGGAGAGCACAGTATTAAAGGTACAGATTGATATCTTTCTGATTACCCCAGGGGCAGAATTGATGTAAAATACAGCCTTTTGAATTGGTCTAAAATAAGAAAATAGGAAAAAAAAAAAGTTCAGCCAAATTACAAATATGCATAAACTTGTTTCAGGCATCCACGCCATGTGGATAATGAAAGGAATCTCCAGAGGTTAGATTCCTAAGAGTTACTCCCGAACACTAAAATTCACCACTGTGGGCACGGCTACGGCGGGTCCACACGCCGAGAGGATGCCAGCCCGAGAAGCCCTTTATTTCCCCTCTGGCCACGTGCAGTGGCAAATGCAGAATAAATCAAACATTACAGCAGATAATAAGAGGTGGGCGGACAGGGGTGCAAACCTTTCTTGCCCAATGGGCATAAACCAGAGAGAGGGGTGACAATGATTATAACATAGCTGGGGTGGGCACAAGGTCAGGGGACAAACAGAAAAGCTAGCCTGGAGTGAATGATACAGAACTTTCTGAAATAAACTGGGGGTGGTTATAGGGCATAAAAAAAACTCAGATTAATGGAACCAAATAAGGAGAAAACAGGGAGAGGTGAGAAGATTGACAGATAACTGAGGAGCCGAGTGGTAGAACTTTTGGGGTGAACAACTTGGATCAAACCAACATTTGTCCTGTGAGGGGACAAATGGGGAAGCTCAAAGGATAACTAACATTAATAAAACCAACTGACTAAATCAAACCACGCTGCAACAGTGGACCTAGCATTACAGGCTACATTATATACTTTATAGTTAGGCTTTTCATGAACCGTGATCGCATGCACCATCGCAATGATAAACTGACTTTTTTCTAGCTGTAACAGATACCAACAGTAGCAACATAGCTCCAGTAGCAGAGCTTCCCGTTAGTTAATGTAACATAAGACACCTGGGCAGCTCATCAGTTTTCATTATGCCATACCTTCAATTCTAACAATATCCATATTACCAAAAAAAAATTTAGTTTGGGTTTTATCTACATGTTTCAGTCAAACTCAACTATTCTGCATACAACCAACCAATCTGTTCTGCAGTTAGCAGACAATATGTCAATGTCTTCCTTTGAATTATTTTTGTTTTCTCTTAACAGGATTATTCATGGCCTTTTTGACATATTTGTTTCATTTGCAGTCAACTAATACCTGACAGTACAATAACAAGATGTAAGACACAATTCCCAACTGCAAGAAGTGAAGGCATTACACATATCCTGGCTGCTCTGCACCAGTGAGCTGGCTGACCTCACCAACAGCCTCACCAAAAGCTGCTTTTGGGTAAGGGTTTACATCAAAGACAGCATTGATAATACAATTCCTCGAATGGGCCAGCAGAGGTAACAGATCTGAAGACACTGACACAGCAGACTACCAGCTAAAGGCTCTGCTTCATGACAGTGCAATCTATAATGTTGAGTTAAATGGTCAGGAAAGTCATGTAGGACTTCTCTGATCTTAAAAATATTTTTATATTTATACACATAAAATACAAAAGCAGTTTCTAATAACAGCTATATTTTTAAAGCATTTTCTTTCTGACAGATTGCACTGAGACAAACCTGAAGACAGGTTAATCACATTTCATCTACCTGCAAGGAACATCAGAGTCAGAATCTCAAAAGATGACCTCAGCAGCTCTCTAGTCCGTTGTCAAAGACTTTTCAATTGTTAAAGATGCCCAAGGACTGAAAAGAACAAAAGCCAATTTGCATTGCACCCACTGCAGGGAACAGATAAAAATTCAGTTAAACTATCTTCATATCCCCACATTTACAGGAAATTTCAGTCTGACTCAAGACCAACTGCATTCCAGGGCTGGCATATCCTAGGGCTACTAATTAAAGCTTTAATTCTGACTGAAGAATATCACTGCAAAGCTGACTTTGAGTAGGGAAAATACCATCAAGACTCCTACATAACCGGCAGAATGTAGCAGGAGGGCCACTGCCCACACCACCTTCCCAAACTTCCTTGCTGCTGTTCAGGAGATGCAACTGTGAGGTCTAATGCCAGTCATTTTCTCAAACCTAATCCCAGTTTGAACTTCCTCTCTCTCACAATCCAAAGCAATTTCCATGCTGTGCAAGTAACAGGGCACTTTGTAACAGTCAGCTGGTTTTCTCAGACTCACAACTTCTAATACCTAGGTGACAGAAACGAGTAGCCTCAATTTATTCTGAGACACCACCAAAACACAGCAGGCACTTATCAAATATTAGATCAGGCATCCTTTCACCACTACCAGTATCAGACAGGGTGGAGAGTAATACCCTTCAATTGATGCACTGTATTTATATATATAACCTTAAACACAGTTAAATTCTTTTGCATGCCCTTCTTCAAATATAGTGAGATACCCAGCTTAATATTATGACTTGCATTCCAGTTCTTTAGTAACAGGCAAGAAAGAAAGAAAGAGTACTGTGCTACCACAGAATAGGGACTGTTTTTCTTCGAAACCCACACATTAAACTGAACAGCAAAAAGAACCTTCAGAATTTCACGGGTGCTGTCTAACTTCTGCATTTTAATAAAAGGAAAATCAGTATCAGGCTTGAAAGGCCTGCTTCGTGCTTGCTAATTTAAACCATCCAAACACACACAATGCCAGTCCAAAGGAAAAAGAGGTGTGAACTCAAACCTTTAATACAGTAACTTCACTGCTACTGGAAGTATCTTATTGCTTAAATGAATGACACTGATAAGACTCTCCAGCACCAGTCTCATTAGGAAATTATTTGTGTATGACATCTGTACTATTAAAGCTACTCTATCTAGAGTGAAGCTGTTGAGTCTTACTAACCTGCATGAATCAGACAAGTTCTGGGCTAAATGTTTAATTTGCAGACTAGAGTTTGGAAAGTAAGAAATGCATGGAAACAAAATCTGAATTGGATCAAGCTTAGACTCTTAATTAACTGCTCCCTTTTAAAAAACTGTTAACTGAATGGAGTGTATATATATATCTGGTAAGATAAAGCCAGGGAGGTTAAATTATCTATGATCTAGGAGCCTCAGCTTACAACAAAATAATGCAAACCACTCCTGCAGATTATTATAATATGCTAGTCAACAATGTTCCTCTACCTGTGGCACATTTAGATTCTAGATTCTCCTTCTAATTCAAGAACCTTTCAAACTGCAATGAAGAAGTTATTCAATGGCTAAACAGAACTACAAAACAAAAAACAAAGAAAGCAGTTACAACAGAAAAGTTAGAGATGAGTTCAATAAAAGATACAGCTACTCAGGTTGGTCAAGTAAGAACAAGGCTGCAAATTAAGTATATTATAATACTTTTAAACTTCTTCCCCTATGTGTGCACATCTATTCACAAAGAAGAAACATGACATATGGTATGCTAGCTGCATACAATTCATACTAGGACTGCCATTCTTCCCTTCTTCCACTTCTTTTTTTTATAAACTCTAACAAATTGAAATTCCTGTGGATTTGCATCCACTTTAACTTAGGTTGTCAAAAGAATTTATTACACTCTAGGAAGACCTAATATTTTTCCATTGCATGGTATGGGACACAAACATTGATAATTTAAAGCAACTCTTCAGCATGGAGTATACATATCTAAAGCACTGTGATAAAGCTCTGGAACACTTTCTAGCCAGAAAGCAGCCTAAAGTCACTAAAGCAGAAAAAAAAGGTAAAATGCGTCCTGAACTTCTCTCCTTTCTTTCCTCCTGCTTCCTCTATTCTCAAGAAATCCATGCTCTTGTCAAACTGCAACCAGCACAGGCTTGCTGGTGTCTTCTGAGTTCTGGTGTCCCCTTCCATACCCTAGCCCAGTCAACCTTACTGGTTTTCCCCACCACAATGCTCAGCCAGGGAATGCTGTCCTCAATTCCACACACCCAGGGAAAACTTAGATATCTATAATCATCAGGAAGCCTGGTAACACTCTTCAAGAAAAGCTCCCTCAGCTTTTCATTTTTCTGCAGCTATCAGAGTAACGTACAGCATGCTTACTAACCAGCAAATAAATGGGATGAAAATGACACAACTGAGAGTTCAAAACAAAATCTGGGCCTACATTAATTGCATATAAACTATGTGTATCTTCCAGTCAAACTTCTGACTGAATGATACCTCTCAGACACTTCTAGAGAAAAAGAGAGGAACCTAAAGAGTTCTTTGTGTTTTAAACACTTCAAGTTTGACAAATTTTAATAATATCGGAGCTTAAAAAAAGAACAGAAAAACTTACTTTAGTACGGCAAAAAGCCTGAATATGAGGCAGGCCTCTGCTTCATAAACAAAACTCATCTATAAATCAGAACTGAAGAAAGATCTTTTTTACCTGAGGTTTCTGCTGTGTCTCTACAAGACTGCATAAACACTTTTACTTCAAGGAACATCTAATTTAAATTTGCAGGTACAAACTGGACAGCTTACTCCAGGAACTATCCACAAAATGGCCCTTACAGCAGCCATCTAATATAACCCCATCTACATACCGTTTACCTTAATGTTGAAAATTTTACGTTATTTGGAAGTAGATATCAGTAGCTTGAATTGTTAGAATGCAAGCTGAACTTTATCTGAACTATAAGGCTATGTTGTATAAGTCAAAGAGGTATTATAGTAAAACCTGGAACTGAAAATCTGAACATTAATAATAGTAAAGACAAATCTAGCAACTTAAATAATATTTTAAAATAAATAGCTAGAGTGGACAGCCCATAGATTGCAGTTTATGAACTGTAACAAACATATTTCAACATGGACTATAAAACCAACAGAAACTCCCACCACAACCAACCTAAGATGTGTGAAGATGACCACACGGCACCTACTTGGTGACAAACAATGCCCCGATGTAGAGCAACAGACCGTAACACTGCTATTTTTCCAGACTGTCACACAAGAGATGGCCAATAAACCTTCCTAATGGAGATGAGAACATAGTGTTAAAAATTTCTTCAACACTGTGCTTGCAAACACACTTATAATAATGGCCCCCTCACCTCATACAAGTACTGTTGCCTAGCTGTTGCCTTCTTCCTTCTCCACTAACATAGCAGCTATATGTTTTTTTTAGTGAAGAGAACAACTGCACTTCAGATGGACTGGTAACTCACAGAGTCACCCATATGGTTTCATCCCCTCCACAGCAGTCTGGGACAAGGAAAGAGGCCACTGCTTTGGCAGCCACCCAGCTTCACCTTGCAAGGTCCAAATTCTGAAAATACTTGCATATTCTTAAGCTAAACACATACCTGCAAAAAAAAGTGAGTCACTTTCACAGGATAAAAAGTGTCTGAAGGATTCAAATCATCAGCAGCTTACTTCCCACATACCCTACAGCTCAAGTTGGGTATCAAGTACAACATCAAAATTTTTTTTCCTGAACTAACAATGCAGCATTACTGAATAACCAAAGACTCAATAACCATAAAGTATTCTAAAATTTGTGGTTTCATATCTTTATAGGGCACATACAAAAGCAAGGATTGTTTTCCATAGATTTATTGATAGCAGTTGCTTTGCTCTGGGGATCATTTTTTCCTGCTTATTCAAGGAGCTGCTCAGCAAGAAATCATCCGGTGAAAAATTTACAGCATCAATAAACCTTCAGGAAATTAGCTTAATGCAGAAATACTACCACACCCATAAACACAGTACCAATATTTTACTGGTGGTCTTAACACTCAAAATGTCAAGACATGAACTGTATCTGAAGAGACTACACAACCAAGCATCAACAAAATGTTAGCAGGGTGTTAAGTCTGGTTCCTAGTAGAAGGTCACAGCTAGAAAGAACTATATAAATAAGTACAGTAAAAGCACTATTTGTGTCAGATAGGTTATTTAGTCCATTACCTCTCTGTTACCTTTGTATCATCCTATTTCTAATGAACCGAGTTAATAAAAATCACACTGTTTCCAGCTGTCTCATGCAAGTGTCAAACATGGAAGACTGACACTAAATCGGGACCAGGAAATCATTTAAGAACATTGCAACCAAAAATCCTGCATCAGATGACAGTTCAAGTCCACTGAAAAAATTCACTACTCATTCATTAGGGTACAAGCTAATTTCAAAGAATCACAGAGCCATTTGGATTTTAAGGAACCTTTAAATACCATCTCGTCTAGCTATCATTAGACCTGGTTGCTCAAAACACTATCCAACCTGCCTTTAATACTTTCTGAGATGGAATTTCTATGACTTTTCCACAACATCCACATGAGGGCAACCAGCTCCAGTATTTCTCCACCCTCATTGTTAAAACTTTCTTTCTTCTATCCTCATATTACTCAGCCTAGCCTCTTTCCATTTAAAACCACAAAGAGCACAGAGCTGGACGCAGATGGGTTCTCAACAGAGTGCAGCAGAAGGAGCAGAATCACCTCTCTTGACCTGCTGGCCATGCTTCTCTTGCAACAGCTGAGGACATGGTTGTGAGTTGTAAACACACACTGCTGGCTCGTGCGAATGTTCATCCACCAGTACACCCAAAGTCTTTTTTTGCAGGGCTGCATTCAGTTAATTCATCCACCAGCCTCCATGGAAACGGGGATCGCACTGACCCAGCGGCAGGACCTTGCACTTGGCCTTGTTAAACCCCAGGAGGTTCACATGGCTCAATGCCATCTGGTGATGGATGGCATCCCTTTCATCGAGCCTATCAACTGCACCACTCAGTGTGGTGCCATCCACAAACTTGCTGAGGTTCTGCTCAATTATTTTATGCATTGGATAAGGTATCAAAATGTCCCAGTAGAGACCGCTAAGAGACACTAGTCAGTACTGGTTTTCACATGGATACTGAACTGTTGACTGTAACTCTTGGGACATGGCCAGCCAGCCTATGTCTTACCCATCAAACAGTACATTCATCAGATCCCACTCCCTTCAATTCAGCAACAAAAACACCGTGTGGGACCATGTCAAAGGCTTTGCAGAAGTCCAGGGAGATATCTGTAGCTCTTCCCTTGTCCACTGATGCAGTCAGGACTCCATCATAGAAGGCTGTGAGATTAGTCAGGCATGACTTGACCTAGGTGAAGAAGCCCTGCTGTCTGTCTCCAGGCACCTCCATGTCTCCCTTATGATTTCACCTAGCTACCAGTAGGATCTGTTCTATGATCTTGCTGGGCACAGAGGTGAGGCTGACTGGTCAGTAATTTCCAGGGCCCCTCTTTTTACCCTTTCAAAAACGGTGTGTCCAGAAGAAAGCCAAAACTACCTGTGGGATTACTGATTTTAGGAACATGAATCTCAACCATCTCAACTGCTCTAAGGACATACAGAAATAACACATAATATATAAGCCAACCTTTGTGTGGGGAAGGGAACAATTTTCCAAAAACTGACTTAGTCCCACAGTCAGTACATGTTTCTTAAGGGGTAATCTACTTGTACACTCTGCAGATAATTCCATGCTGCTGCAGACTAAGATGTGCAGATTCAGAAGAGATTACTCCCATGGACATGGCAATCAGGTACTGGAACCAAGTGAACAACAAAATCACCAGTTCCTCCGCCTCTAAGCTGTCATTCTCTTTAGATCTTCTCTCATGATAAAATCATTCTGAGATGATTTTCCGAAGAACTCACATAAACTTACGTTACAGCTTGAAGCATATGACCTCTGCAGCTAAAGCACAAAAACATGCTTCCTCTTAACTGCTGCACTACAAGACTCTTACAATACCCACCTAACAAAGAATACTTGAGACACAAAGCTTGATGCTTTAAGACACAGAGATTAAAGACAAGCAATGTCTTTAATCAGTATTCTCCCCTGTGTACAGTTAGGATTCACAGCTCCTACAATGGAGTTATCTCTACAACATAACAAAAATAATTAATAGTTTATTAACAAGCTAAAAGGAAACTCGCTTTCTGCATTAAAATCCTGCAAGAGACGGACACTATTGCTAAGAAACTCTGAAAAGCATCTCCACTTTGTGGTGCCTGGTCCTTTGCTTCATAGTTAGTCACAGTTTCCTTGCTGCTCCCTGAAGGCTGTTTCATTGGGATTGCTTCTGTGCAAGTCTAGTCTAGCAAAGGATGCTCGCAGCCTTCATATAAACATTTACTGCAATTCCAGAGAGAACAGTAACATTCATCTATAGACAAAGAGTGAGGTGAAACTCACCACAGAAAATAGTACTGAAGGGCCAAAATATAGCAGTGCCTTTTCGCAAGGAGCCTCTCCTCAAAGAAGTTCAGTATCTACTTAGAAAGAAGGAAACTTTTTGTCTGTTCTTGTCATTTTTCAAAAGGAGGCTAACAGCCATACCAAAAGCCCAAAAGGCATCCAAATACAGTTACTATAAAGCATATGCAAACAGCTAGAAAAGGAGAGAAAACAGGTATTTCAACAACTCAAGGCTGACTTTTACTGAAAGTAAATCAATTGTAGAACAAAGAATAAAACTGGCAAGCCACAAAGCATTTAAAAAAAGATAAAATCTTTTAATCTTGTCCTGGAATTCAGTTTTCATCAACCACTGTGTGGGAGCTGAAGCAAGAGATGTAAATACCAAGCACAACTACATTAAAGGCCCAGTATGAGCATAAAAGATCACACAGATATCCTCTACACAGTTCTGTTTCCAACTTAATAGGAATTTGAATTACTGGTTTTGAAGATTCAGTTGTCTTGAATTTCTGAACCTCCTGAACCTAAGTTATTTTTCAAAAGCTACCTGAAATTTCAAGTCATTTGTTCTTGTCTATTTGTAATTATATTATTAAACTGATTTTCTTGAAATTAATCTTCTCTTGAGAATTTCATTTAATCTCTACAAGATAAAAACTTGCTTATATAAACTTTCTGGATGCAATGGATAAAGGGCTTTCTATGGCTTATATTTATTGTTACTAACATAAACCAGCCACCATTACCACAACAAAACTAAACAGGTATAGAAGCAAAATATTAACTCTAAACCTTACCCTGTTGGTCCCTGCCTGTTTCTTTATGAAATCTGGAATTAATTTGCACAAAGGCTGTGGTAGCTATTTGGCTGGGCTTTTCAGTTTTGGTTGGGTTGGATGGGAGAACAGTGGTAAAATATTGTTGGTGCCAATTCCTGTAGTCTTTGACACAGACAGGAAAGAGCAATGAAGTCCAATGTCAGTGAAATCCCAGAAACAAAGATTTAAATGCACCTCAATTATTTATTCATTTGTCTTTTATTCTCACAGTATATTCAATCTAACCATAAAGCGAAGGGTAATAAAGAGGCATTTCCTACTTAGGAACTGACCTCGCAAATACCTTTTTGAAACAGAATCAATTCTGAAAGCATGGTTAAAGGTGCATGATCAAGCCACCTCTAGGAAATTGCTTCAAATGAGAGAGCCCAAGCTCCCCCCAAAGACAGCTGATTTAATGGAACGTGCAAACCTGAACACAATCAAAACTGGTCTGAGAGAACCCAGAGAAGTGGGAGTTAAATAGTGCTCTGGTATATGAGCTCTCCACATCCCTCACCTCCCTGCAGCCCATTAAGTGCTTACAACTGCAACTTACATTAATAATCAGTAAGGAATTACTTGCCCCAACAAAATGAAAAAGTTAATTTATATTTGACAGGCCATGAAATAACTTTCTCTCTTCCTGTCTTTCTTGGTTTTGTTCCAATTAGTAAGTATTTGTCCCAGTCTTGTTTCAAAGAAAACCATGTTAACAATCAACATTTTATATCTTTTTCTCATACGTGCAGAGTGTAAGACCATCAGCAGCCTGAGACACCACACCAACTCCTCAAATAATCATAGAAAATGTTCATTAATATTTCTATCCCCTGAACAAACCAAGCTATCACGATAACACAGAAGTTACTTTGGTGGAAAAGAACAGACGGTCAACAGAACTTTACTTTTAAGCCAGTGCTGCTTGTAGTAAATTATAACAGAAATTTCAATTCCACAGTATCACAGTTTTCCTCCCTTTCTGGATATATCCTGTCTCAAGCTGACAAGGCTTTTCTAAAGAGAGAAACATTTTGAGGAACATCAACTTGGTTTATCACAAGCAGCAGTACCATTGTCACCAGTAAGAAAAACCTTCTGAAAAAATAAGAAAATTTGATATTTACATATCATGAAATGATGACTGTTTCTCTGAAAAAGCAAGTTCTAAGTTTTTGGAGTAACATTCAGTAAGAAAATTACATTACACTTTACAGAGGAACAATGCTGTGCTAATTCTATCATGTGGAATTCCTTGCAACTCCTTTTTTGTACTCTGGCTTTTAAAACCAAGATGCACTACTGCTTACTATGTCCAGTCTTGGTATTCCTTTTCCAAGGCAACCAGGTTATCTCCATGCCTCCCAGTCCCTGTCATCACCTATATCCCACTTAACCTTGTCCACACTCTATGCTCGTGTACAAAACCTTTTTCTTCTGCACTGCATATCCTGAGGAAGGATATCAACTGATATATAATCCCCAGTTTTAGTTCTGGTGCAGATGTGAGAGGCAGTTATTACAGGCATAACCAACAGGTAAAACTACAAGTAATTCAGGCAGCAATCAGGTGTGCACAAAGCATAAGGTTTCTTGCTTTCAGTTTCCAGCCTTTCAGAAATCTGGTTTATTTTTTAATAATTTTGAGTTTTAAAGGTTAATTTAAAAGGACATCCATAAGGACAGTAAATCAGAACACTGGCACAGTATTCAGTGAACAGGAGACCAAGCCCGTCCGAAATTTGAAATCTGAAAAACTTATTAGGTAACTAGAAATTTTTCAGTGCAAAAGTACTCTGACAATCTTACATTTAAAACCTTCGCTCCCTGTCCTGTCACTGCAAGCCTTGGCAGTAAATCTCTGTTCATCTTTTAAACCTCCTTCTGAAAGGTCATAGTAAAGTCTTCCTGGAAGACTTCTACAGACTGAACAACCCCAACTCTCAGGCTTTCCTCCAAGGAGAGGTGCTTCAGTCCTTTGGACATTTTTGTGGCCGTGCTCTGGACCCATTTCAATAGGTCCATGGCTTTTCTGTACTGAGGTCCACAGAACTGGGTGCAGTATTCCCACTGGGGTTTCATAAGAGCAGAGAAGAGGGGCAAAAGCACTTCAGAGTACAACTAACTTCTGAAGTCAAAATGCATTCTCTTTGTTCTGGACCCTGGAGATTGCAGAATGTATCTTCTAAAGACCTCCCAAATTTAACACAAGAAAAATTTTTTAGTCTCTCCAGCAATAACAACAGACAGAAAAGCTATTCTGAAAACAACCCAGGATAGAGGTTAAAACCTTTCAGGGTTGAATATGCTTCTTTTTCAGTGTAAGAACACCCACACTGCTCTACTGAGTATTGCAAATAGGGCAACTTTTCAGTATGGTTGGATCAGTCATTACTATCAGTCATTATTGCACAATGTTGTCTTTTCTCTTTTAAAAAACAAAGAAACTAATCTATCTGCATTCCATAAGCTACCAGGTCTCAGCAAGATCATTAAATGTTAACATAAGCACTCTTCTTCTACATATTCAACACTCAGGTTAGAAATCTGTCAGCTATGGAATGAGTTAAGTTTGTAAATGGGAGCAAATGTTTCTATTTATTTTACCTTTGTTATATGTTAATAACTCTAGTAAAGAAACTCTGGAAGCTTCAGAACAAATGGATAATCTTGCTGCAGTACTGGTCAACAGCAATTCTGTCGAGAGAGCATAGAGGGTAACACTTCATTTCTCCTTTTAGCACAGCCAAACAACAACAAAAAAAGCTCACAACAAACAATAGTTTTGGAACCCTGGATCTGCAGGTTGCATGTGGATGGTGTTGACAAGTGAAGAGTAACAGATCCACCCCCCATAAATTTGCCCTATTCTCAGTCCTCTGCTTTTCATAACTTATTCAAACTCTGTTCAGTTTTTCACTATATTAATTCTTGCATTTTCTAAAACTCAAAGGTTCTCAACAGAAAATATTCTTTTCTTCTTGGAAAGAGCATATTAACAAAATCAACTCCAACTAACATGTTATTCTGAAATCACTGCAGGTAGTAACCATCAGAAAGGTAATTTACCTTTCTGTCAATTATCTATTCAAGCAACACAAGCTGGATTGCATCCATCCATCTGTGTTAAATATTTAGAATCAAATGGCCTAATGTAGCCAACATCAAAACTAACAGGATGGGTGATACCAAGGGTAAAGGTTAGCTCCCTTTGGCTCTATAAAATATGCAGCATAGAGGCAGTTTCTCATTCATTCACAGCATACAGAATACACATACATAAAGATTTTTCTACCTGGAGGTCCACACAGCCCCGTTTTTTGGACAGTACATTCTACTTGTCAGTGTTTTAAAAGACAAGATTACTGAGAAGTTCTCAGAAGGGCATTTCTATTCCAAACCCTTTCATAAAAAAGGACAAAAAATGCAGAAAAATGAGATGCCATAGTAATATGCTAAGAAAAATAATGATGGGCCAATAAAAAAATTGTATGCACAGCCTTGATTACAATCTCTGATACAAGGAAATCTTTGAATATCAGAAAACAGCAGGTAGAAATACATAAATTTAAATTAAGATACTGAATTTAAACTCAATCAAAGCTATTTTCAAATGTACTAGAAATTGAAACCTAAGTTGTCTAGAACAAAAACCAAAAAGTAACAGAATACTTCAGAGAGTGAACATTAGCACTGATCTTTTAGGATCAGTCAAGTCTCTGAAAGAAGTTCTTGGCCAATCAAATTAAGTCAGAGATGTTTAGGGTGTTCTTTCTGAAGCTGATACCTTTTGTTCCTCTTCCCATTAAAAAGAGTTTAATAGCTTCCTCATTCAAAGTTAGGAAATTTATTACAAATTATAGGAGAAAACAGTCTAATTTTTATATATTGGAAAAAGAAGGCAAAGTGCAAGTGAATACTAAATCACTAGGTTCTACAAATACTACAGATCAAGAAAAAAAACTTAAATTTGCATCTCCCTCAAATAATTTTGTTTCCATTTTCCTGATTTCTCAAAGCCACTTTATTTTCAGCATACTGACAAAACACATCTGCCTTTCAAGACTGTTTTAACAAGCTTGTTGCCTAAATTTAATTTATGTTTCTATTAAATAAAAGCCCATAATCAATTAACGAGTAAAAATTAATCTTATCAAGGAAAAAAAGTAAACCATGCGATTTTTCAAAAGCCTAAAACACAATACCTAAGAAGCCAATAAAATGTGCAGTTATATATATTCCTTAAATGTGGCTGTAAGTTACCTCCTTTCCTCACAAAATTTAGCAAGTAAGACTTCAAATGTTATGTTCAATAGGAAATACACTTATTGACTACTACACTAAGATTCAAGTTTTCTCTAGATGAATGCTCCAAGTTAAACTGAAAACCATGCATCAAAGAAGTATCCTAATTGGCAATTTAAATTAATTAAAAGCAACCTAACTCAGTTTCCCTGTGAAGGCATTTTTGTGGCAGCCCATGGGTCTTGCTTCAGGCTTTTTTCCTCCCATGTTAAAGGTAAACAGAAAGCATGCACAACCTTTATGAATTCAAAAGCAGCAAGATGTAAGGCACACTAGCATAAACATGCTAAGTAACACCAACAACAAAGGGACATCATATCTTAATGAGCAATACATTTGTTTTCAAGGTATGAAGCTGCAAAACCTAAGTAGATTGTTTCTCTGAAATGTAAAGCAACTTGATAATTTGTTACTTGGGCTAGGTAGTTGCTGGAAGTACTATTAGAGATAAACAAAAGACCTTTGAATGGAACAATTATGAAACCACAATATAAATTATTTTTAAATAACTACAGGATGATTATTAAAAATGGTTCTGTAAAAATGTTTGAACTGTTAACTGTATCAAATATTAACCCATAGATGCTTGACATTTGAGATACCTTCCAATTACCAGCCTCCTCTCATACAGCTTGTCTATCCAACAGTACCTATATTCATGGCCAGGCACCACACACGTGCTGAGCCTTTCTTTGCTACTTCCCAGCTCCTACAGCCATCAGCAAAAGCAGCCTGGGTCAATACCCATGATCAAGAATGTGCACAAAAAAATCCAGGATCCTGCAACTAGCTTCCCTGATCAATCTCCAACAGACCTACTTGGCTCCTGACACAGCAGGAGAAATATTCCTTCCTCTGCATGCATCTATAGTCTTCTCGGACATCCTTTTAACTCCACGCTCAGAAGTTACTAACTGACAAAGAGGGGCATAACCTGAAAAGCTGGCGTAACACTACCAAGCTCAACTCTGAATGGGACAACTGACCAAAGTTGCCACTGTGCAACTCTCTGCTATGAACAGAAGTACATCCCCTTGCTTCCCCCCATTCGGATCGTTTTTTAAGCATGATGGATATAAAGAAATTTTTTCTTTCTATCCTAAGGACTGCATCTACCTTAAGTCTATAACCTAGAGAAATTGACGAAGAAAGTTTCCCAATGCAGAACTGACCTTTGTTTTAATTAAAATAGTCTTGTTACTTCACTATACTTAGGAAAAATAAAGGAATAGAAAAATCAAGAAGCCATAAATGCTTCATTCACAAAAACCATGTAATGCACGGTTTGCTTGTGAATCCTTCCCAATGCTGTTCCACCTGGCATTACAGGATAACTAAAACTTAGTAAAAACTAGGAGTAGTATGGTTTGTACTGGACAGGCTTAATAAAGCTGAGAGCAAAGTGCCTTCAGCTACCACACTAAAACTAAATCCTAAATGAACCAGAGGGAGCTCATGTTTTTCTTTTTTTCATTGTGTGTGTATAACTATACCTGCCTGTTTGATAGTTTGTAAAATCTGTGAGTTGTTTCAACACAGTGGGACACAAATTTTAACTTTATTACTTCAGCATCAGCTTTGAAAGGCCAAGGTAATGCACATAAACATGAACATAATTTAAAAAGAAGTCATATACACTACTTCATTTAAAAAGAAAACCTAGGTTAAAGATAATTTTTATCTATGAGACTGAGGCAGTTTTTTCCCAGCAAAATATGCTTTTGCCAATATAAACTACCTCAGAGATGTAACCTTAGTTTCCTAAACACACCAGTAAACTTATTCTACCTAAATGTCATACAACACCCCCACAATTCACTACAAAACTAAGTATTGTTTATAGTCCTACTCCAGCTTTCCCTCTACAACCTACACACTGTAGGCCACTTATGAGTACAAAAGGTTCACCTGCACTTCTCCAAAACAGTTGAAGCCAGCAAACAAAACTAGAACTTGATGCAGAACTACCTACCATTATACACTAAACATCTGCTGAATAGGCTTCTCTTAAAAACACCTTTTTGCAAAGTAATTAACAGAACTTATTTTTAGTCACCTGCTCAAATCACTGGGCCATTGCACAATGTCTGCAGCAAGCAGAACTGAAAAGAATGAAGAACAATCAGAACTGTGCACGCACTCAGATGTTAGGAGATGCAGCCCATAAGATATGCTATCAGCCTCACTGGAATCAGTTCAGAGCACTCACAGGCAAACTGAAGTTGCCAAAGTCACAGCTCTGTTTCTCCAGCTCCAACCAACTCTGTGTGTACATGTCTGTTTCTGTTTTTATGTGTTAACAGGGAAGCATGAAAATGTATTCAAATGGGTACTTAAAAAAAAACCCCTAATACGTTCTCAACATAAGCTTTACTGTTAGTTAACAGTAAACACTCAAGTTCAATTTTACCACTGTGTATATATAATGGAAACAAATTAGATGACATTATTAATTACACAGCAATTTGTATACAAACAGAGTATAGCTGCAGGAACTATAAACAGCAGCCAAATCCACAAAACCTCTACCACGCAGGGTCTTTCAAATCAAAATGAAATTATGTTTTTAAATTAAAAAAGGAACAAAGAAACCAAACAGTAGTATTTACTTGGGCTCTGGCCAGGAATGCCAAATTCTATAGCCTGCAGTATGTTTTCACTGCAAAGTGATAAATCCTGCCTCAGAAGAGGCTGTAGCATGAGAAGCAATCTCTAATTCAACTCTAATAATTGCAACAGCCTTTAACACATTTCATAAAACTGTTAATTCTATTTTAAGATTTGAAGGTGGGCACCCAACTATCTTCCTTTTCTTGAATAATCTTTAAAAAAACAAAAACAAAACAAAAAGCAAAACCACTGAACAACTCAAAACCTCGCAAACCAACACACAAGATTTTGACAAAGGAGACACCAGTGCTTGCAACAAGCAGAAGATAGTGTGAACGGATGTTATTCTTTCCATTTACTTCCTCGCACAGCAGCATCAGTCAAGGCAATACACCAATTTTTACCAGCCAAGTTACTTTCAAACTCACATCATCTCCAGATAGAAAGGGACACTCACAGGTAAGTGAAGAACTGTAGAAAGAATAAAGGACCCTGAGTGACAAGAAGAAGCAACACTACAGGCTGAAGGGGCCCCTGTCTGAAGTGTACATGCAACACATGAAGTCTGAAAACACACAGGAGGAAGAACTAGAGCTCTGCATCCAGTCACCACACAACATGACTGGAATAAATGAGATCTGGTAGGAATGACAGAGCTGTGATGGACAAAAAAATGCTATTCAGAAAATACAGACAGAGAAGATTAAGAAGGTAACAGGTGCCTTTATGCAACAGACCAGTTTGGGTTTATGAAGCTCTTTTAGTGGACAACAGATGGGCGAGGGTTTGTGGATTCACGTAAGAAAAGACATCAGGAAATGTGGCATAATGACAAAAGACTTTTTTACAGACCTCCCACATGGACAGAGCACCCTAAACAACTTGAGGATTGCTTTTAATCGCAACCTTGGTTCTTGTGAATGATTTTAATCTCCTTGACAAAACAACAGAGCAGGTGGAGACACACACTAAAAAGGACAGGACAGGATTTCTATAAAGAGTATCTCCTTAATATAGGTACTGGACAGGCTAACCTGCACTGGTGTATAGCTAAGCACATCTGTGATTCACTAGCTGGGAATTTCCAATTAAGGATACAAAAAATCACTGGCAGCCTCAGTGGTAATGACCATGACAAAGAGGAATTCTAACCCCTGGGGGCAGAGAGGAAGGTGAGCAATGGACTACACTATTGTACTCTATTGTGAATCCTTCCCAGTGCTGTTCCACCTGGCATTACAGGGTAACTAAAACCCAGTAAAACTAGGAGTATGGTTTGTACTGCACAGGCTTATAAGGCTGAGAGCAAAGTGCCTTCAATTACCACACAAATGAACTAATTCTTTCCACAGATTTTGGAAAGCAAATTTGGGGATTGGTAGGTAGGATCCCACTGAAAGCTGCAATGATGGTAAAGGATCAGAAGAAAGCAAGCAGGTCAAAGGACAGTCTCCATTCACAGGAACAATCCAGCCCAGTAATGTGAAGTACACATATCAGAAGACCAGCCCAGCCAAAGAACTCATGGTGGAACTCCATTGCTGAGAGGCAGTATACAGAAGGTGAAAGCAAGGTTAGGTTACAAAGAATTTAGATACATTGTCTGGGCATGCAGGAATAGCATTAGGAAAGGCAAAGCTCACCTGCAATAAGACCTGCAAGAATCAGAAGGATACACAAAGAGTTTCTATTGCCCCATGAACAGTAAAAGCCTGACCTCTAAAAACACAGGATAGTTACTGAATTGAGTAGGTGATTTAGAGTACCTAGGAACAGATAAGAGAGAGGTACACAATGTCTTCTGTGCCTTTGCTTTTTACCTGCAAAATACTCCTGTTCTTATAAGGGTTAAAAGAGATTCAAAGAATAGCCATCAGCTGATGACGATTTCGTCAGAAATTGTGTTAACAGAACTTGATCCATACAAATCCACAGGATAAGACCTGCTGAACCCAATGGTACTGAGAAGGCAATGCCATGACAAGGCCCTCTCTCTCTCACACATCCAAAGTCATGTAAAAAAGAATGGAGACTGGGGAGGCCTCTAATGACTGAAAAAAAGCAAATGTTACACCAGTTGGGGGAAGAAGGCCAAAAAATCATTGGGGAACTGTAGAGTGGCCAGGTTCATCTTGATCCCTGAGGAAATCATGAAACAAGTGAGTTCCCCGAACATCTTTCAACGTACAACTGGAAGCTGACTGTGAACAGTCAGCATTTGCTCCTGTAGTCCTCATTCTATCACTAGTCAACAGGTTAAAGTTAATATGGAATCTCATGCTTATCAGTACCTGCAGCTGAAAGCAATTAAATAACCAAAATGTGGGGGGGACAACAGAGGATGAACAGGAGTCAAAAGTACACAACTCTAATTGGAACCTTCTCTTAGGAGCTGGCTATCGAAGTATTAATCCAGATACTCAAGCTTACATTCACTCTGAACATGTTTTTTTTAAACAAACAGATAAAACAACAATGAAATAAATGAGTCAGATTTCCAGAAAAGCTAGTTTTAGAGAAACAAGTTAATCACATTTTTTACAGTAAGAATAACAGAAAAACCTGCACTGGAAGCTCACAAAAGTCTCAAGTTTTTAGGAAAGAAACTGCTCTGCCAAACTGTCAGTATTATTGCAAGCCAATCTTTGCCACTGAAATCCACCAATATACAAACCCCAACACACCTTCTAAAACAGAAAGAATGTGCTTTCTTTTCCAAAAAGAGGAATATTTGCAGGTGTTCCTGAAAATTACTATCTCTGGCAGCTGTAGGTAGCTCTGAAGAACTCAGCTGGAACTGAGATGCCTTCAGCATCAGCATCCTCCCAATTTTCAAAGGACGTGACAGCACCCCTTGTGCTCTGACACAGACTGCCCCTCAGTCAAAAGAGGCTTGCATTCTACAAATGCCAGCTGCTCCTTCATTACAATATTATTGTCCGGAAACATTCACTAAAAGCTTCTGAGCAGTTTGCAGCTTCACACAGACACTCCCTCATTCTACTTCTACATTGTTCTGCTTGTGTATCATACCAGGTTTAAAATTACTTACTGAAAACCCAAGCTCATGTAACAGAACCTGTGGTACAGTATCCTTTCTAAAGTCTCTTCCCTGCTTGTATCAAGGCCTCTGAGGCTTGAGTTCCAGAAAGGAAAAACTGAGAATGAATGAAAACAACAATCTCTTCTCAAAAATACTGTTTGCTTACAGTATTTCTGAGAAGAGATGGTTGTTTCCATTCATAAATGGTTGCTTATTTTTCACTTGTTTGTTGGGTTTTTTGCCCCCACTGTTCAAAGGTTGAATGTAAACATGAGAGGAGAAGAAATAAAAAAGATCAGAGAAAGTACAGAGCTACATAGTAAAAGTAAAGTTTAGTATTTTGTCTCTCTCACACAGACTTCATGGGACAACAGAACACACAAAAAATGATTTTTCTAGTAACTGTGACATGTAAAGAGATCTGGTATACTTAGGAGTTAGCAAGAAAGCCCTGTAACCCTATGTAGGGCATGAGAAAACTATGCTGTGATAACTCAGAGTAGCTCACCTCCCCTGATCAAGTACAGAGTCAGAAGCACATCTTATATTGCTGTTACAGTAGGCTGGGACAATTTGCTTCCCAGCATCCCCAGACCAAGCATACAGAGCCTCAAGCATGTCTTATTTCCTCACAGTATCCCACCATAGTTCACCCACCCCATCTGCACATCCCTTGCACCACTTCACACAATGGAGGCCAGCTGTACATCTCAGAATCAGACAAAAGGTGCACGTCTTGTATCAAGCCCCTCAAGATTTGAAGCTAACTTCACAATTTTTTTTGTTGATGTCAATCAGCAGATGCAGCTAGACAGTTATGATTAATCAATTGCACTGTTAACATTACATGCTTGGCTAGTGTTTGTTTTAGGGAAAAGGGAAGACAATCCCAAGATGAATAGGCTGTCTGGATGAGAGCCACCAGGAGTAAGATCAGAACTGCACAGTAACTGGGGGAGAGGTAAATCCAGCAGAGAACACCAACTCAGTGACCACCTACTCCAAACAGACCCTGGACAGAGGGAAGAGCTGCACCTGCAGACTAATTAGCATAGCAAACAAGGGGTTGAGTGCTAATTAATGGAAGTCACATAATCTGTAAGCAATGAATGCTGATGCTTTGTTAAAATTTACAAATGCTGTAATAAGTTTTGATGACTGGGGAGCCAGTCTTTTGTGGGCTGCCACCCTGCTCTCTCCTTTGCACAAACCAGAATAAGAGGTAGAAATACCTCACCTGGGGTGTGGGAGTTGGTGCTGCACACTGGGAAAGGAGCCCACGGGTGGCACAAGTTTTTGGTAACCCAAGTGGGACAGACAGGGTGCCTTGCCCAGGTTGACTGGCCACTCCAAGATAACAGGCTCAGCTGGACAAATTCCAGGGCACACTGACCTTCTGACTTCAGAAAACCAACCCAAGTGTTGGGATAACTGCCACAATGCTTTTGAGAAGTATGTCATCAGTAAAAGGGGGTGTTTGAGAACTGGTAAAGAGACAGGAGGATTTTGGGTTCGGGCTCTGCACAAGCTGCAGGAGCAAATATTTTGTTTCTGCACTTTGGTGACATGTGTCTTGAATTTTTTGTATTCTGCACATACATTTTCACACTTGTTGGTAGTGTGAAAACTTGTTTCAAAGTGTGTGCATTTGGACAGTTTATGAAACATTGGGAATTTTAGTAATGAAATGGGTTCTTCTGCTTCTACAAAAAAATTGCTCTAATTTGCTCTGCCCTTGGATGCATCTTAAAGAATATGAGTAAATTTCAGAGTGAACCCATGCCTCAAGAGATATTGAAAAGATACTGAAATCAATGCTGGCCTTAATGGGAAGTAGATGATAGTGAAAAATGGCCAGAAAATGGGTCTCTGAAATATAATGATTTTATAGCTGATGTTATTTTGTAGAAGGCAAACTAAATGAGATTAGGCCTACTATGTAGTTTTGGTTTTTTGCTTTAACAAATAATTGGGATGTAAGAAAACCATATCCACACCTGCTTTTCTTGAGCAAAATTTCAAAAATAAATATCCTCATGAGGCTGATAAACTTTCTTAGTTCTTATGCCTTATCCTTTTAAACCAAGTGCAAATAATCTTTTCATCATTATAAAGAGAAGAAAGGAGGCCCAACATGAAGGCCCTCATGGTATCATACATAACACCAAAGAAAAAAATGGCAAGTACAGAAGTTCCAGCATATGTATTAATCAAAGCAATAAACTGGAGGTATAAACACAAAACTAAACCCTGGGGTATTGCAGCTTCAGCAGACAATGTACAATGAACCATTTTTACCATCCCAGCTTACTCAGAAAAGCTGAATGAAATTCAGCTAACATTCAAACCTTAAAATGACAACACTCCCACACACCCCACATGTTAGACCAATTAGAAAAGGAATGACAAAATTATATACAGGTAAAAATAGAAAGGTCTTTCCCAGAAATGTACAGAACTTTTGTTAGGCTTTGATTACTGCAGTGTATAAATCACATTTTTAGTGATTAACTGTATGTCATGAAATCTCACACACAAATCAGACACACACAAATATTGTTGCATGCAGGACATGCAGACCCTCAATAAGATTTCTAATTATAACATTCAATGCACAATTATAACATCACAATCTGAGTAGAACATTTTACTGGGCTTCAAAAAGACAGGAAATCTAACAATTAACCTAACTTTTAGCTAGTAAAAACACTCTATAAGGAAGCGAAACTGCATTTCCAAATGATTCCAAATTATTTGGAAAGGCAGAGAATAATTTACAAAAATTAGCTAATATGGTGACTGAAACTAGTATATAGAACATTCAAGGACAACACTGTGCATAGTGCTTGGCTGTTTTTAGGTGATGAATTTGGTTTAGACAGAAATTTCACAACCTGAACACCACCATTTAGAATTGTTTTTCAAAGTTTTTACTGCTTCCAAGTTTCCCTTAGCCAAAGACAATCCAAAGACACCCTCACTGTATAGCTTACCAGGACTCTTACTCAGCAGGAGCAGCAAGACTGAAAGCTACACACACACAGACAGTACAGTCCAGTTTCCAAGTAAGTGAGGAATCAAGAAAATATATCTAAAAAATGAGGACAGAAACACAACTGAATGCGGTATACAGACAAATAAAGGGCAGTTAGATAGGTTATGTCCAGATGTAGAAATCCACTGAAAAAGCTACAGCAGCACCTTGCAGTAGTTTTATCTCTCAGTACTAGGTCTAAAAGACTATCTAGCACGTGACAGGAGACTGAAGAAACGCCTGCAACAATAATTTGGTTGCCAGGTTTATTTCTAAGATACTTTCTTGAGGATTCAGTACTGGAAATTCCTTTCTATGTTAATACATGAAACAGATAAACTAAGTGAATACAGCACCATTACTAAATCACACCTTAATTCCTTCTACTTTCTACAACCAGAACAGAATCTTCACACTTCTTTCTGGACAGCTGAGAGAACTGGGATTGTTCAGCAGGGAAAAGGGAAGCCTTAAGGGTGACCTGTTTGCAGTCTTCAGCACCTGAAAGGAGTCTTCAAGACAGATGGAAAGAGACAACTTACAAAGACATGTAATGACAGAACCAAGGGCAACACCTTGAAATTGAAAGGCAGAAGGTGTGGATGAGATATTAAGAAGAAATTCTTTACTGTGAGGGTGATGAGGCACAGTTTGCCCAGAAAAGTTGTGGATGCCCCAGCCCTGTTTAAGGCTCAGCTGGATGGAGCCCTGAGCAACCTGATCTAGTGGTCTACTCACACTACACGATCTTCCAACCCAAGCCATGCTACAATTCTCTCATGCTACATCAGAAATAACCTAATTCAAAATCTCTTTTCTTATCCCAACAGCATTCAAGGAAGTATAACCATAGCCTCCATTTAGAAAGCTATGCCATGCCAAGTTTATTTAGTCTCCTTATGTGAAAAATGTCCTCCTGCAATTGCCACTGAAGGGTCTAAGGGTTCACAGCCCTCACAATGCTCCCCGCTGTGTACACAAGCAGCAGCCTCTCTGCTGGCAAGCACCTGTCGGTAGGCTGATAGCATCAGTAAATGGGCCTGCAGTGACACCCACACTTGACACACAACTCAGGCAGCACTCAAGCACACTGTAGTTCTTTATAATTCCTTTTCCAAACCTAGAAAATGTCAATGAGATCTGTACACCAGGGTCAGGGTCCCTTTTGTCTGAGTTAAGCACAAAGCTACACATTCCACTAGCTCTGTAGGTAGAGAAACAGCAAGGAAGTTTGACTCCCTGTCTTTCCAACAGTTAAATGCATTTCAGTTATTAAAACTCACTGATCATACCTCAAGACAGAACATTCAACCAATTCTAAAAAACTAGGCCAAATTTGCTATGGAATTCGAAAAAAATTCGTGAAAAACACTATTAGGTTTTATGTGGGTATCGACACCAGCTGCTGAGTGGGTTTGTAACTTTACATATAAGCACAAAAACATTAATTCTCCTTGCTCAAATGATACGTTAAAGAAACACACAAAAAGATCACTAGAAAAGATCTAAGGAAATAGATCAAAGCATTAAAAAATAAGACTCCATACATCAATTGTCATCACATACTTAAAGTTAACAAATTAGGAAAAAACAGTCTAAACTCACCCAACTGCTTTCTAAACTTGGAAATTTTAAATGTTACACAGAACAGTTCATGACTACACTTCATAGAAATAGTGCAAATAAATACAACTTGTAAAGGTCATAGAAGCAACATCTGCCTATATATCACATTCTGTCTACAACATTCTGTCTATATACCACAATAAAGGATACACATGCATAAAAACAAATTGGAAAGAGTACAAAAATCTCAACAGTGGTGCAATTTGAGCAGAAAACCTACCCTTTCTCAGGCTCTTTTAATGAAGAAGTGATGTATGAATTCAGTAAGGGGTGCATCTGTCTACGATAGCATCTATCTAATCAGTTTCAGGATCTGGAGATACTAAAAAAAAATCCAAGTGGACATTGTCCTGGTCAGCCTGTTCTAAATGACCCCACTTCAGCAAAGAGGCTGGACTCGATCTCAAAACTTGCCTTCCAACATCAGTGCTTTTCTGATCTGTGTACAATGACAGAGTTTACTTTTGGCTAACTAAGGAAGGCATCTATTCCAGAAAAAGCTACACTATCCCAAGCAAACATGGTATTTTAAAGCTTGACACACCCCTTTAAGGACTGTACCAAATGCCATTATTAAAAATAATAACAAATTTTCCAAAAAGAGCATAAAAAGCTATTATTAAAAATAGTTTATGGTATTCAACACACTATCTGATTCAATTAATGGTCAATCTCTCATTCTCCTCTCTATATCCAAGTACAGAGTCCGTACCTGCACTTTAGGTAACTTCTTTGTATTTGTATATTTGTAGGCAAATATTTTGTATCTGTATATTTGCAGGCAGACCATTACCACAAATCCCTGCTCTACAGATGTCTTTCCTCCAAGCCAAACAAGCCATAATGCCTCAGCCTCTCCTCAGAGTGCATGCACCCCAGATTCTGTGGTGCTTCATAGTCCTCTACTGAGCTCAGTCCAGTTCTGCATCATTTTTACTCATACTGGGGCATCAAAACTGGATGCAGTATTCCAGACGCAATTTAACAAGTGACAAGTAAAGATGAATCACTCGGTCTGATTTCCTTGTTATGCTCCTTTTAATACAGCCCAGGATGCTACTGGCTTTTATCAGTTCCAGAGCACACTCTTTGTTCATGCTGCTGTCATCCAGAATCTCTAGGAGCCTTTCAGCAGAGCTGTTTCCCAGCCAGCCAGCTCCTGTCTGAGGGACACAGCATCTCCTACTGCCTACATCTCTGTTCAGTTACACAGCATGCCTGTTGGTACACTCTTCTAGCCTGTCTAGATTGTTCTGGATAGCAGACCTTACTTCAAGTGTATAAACTGCAAATCCAGATTGGAATCATTCACAGATTTCAGTGATATGCATGAGCAGCAGCTGAACAAGGAAATGTGAAGACATGAAACAGATTTCAGGACAGACACCGGTGATATTATTATCTGGAGGCCAGTAGTATTACACACTAACTAATACTTCCCAAACTCAAATGTATATCAGTTTCTCACTTACAGAATCACAGATCAAGGAACAGCAGAATATGCTGATTTGCGAGGAATCAAATCAGATCATTGAGTTCATCTCCCAGCCCTGCACATGACATCCCCCAAGAGTCACTCCACATGCCCAAGAGCATTGTCCAAATGTTCCCTGAACACTCTCAGGCTTGGTGCTGTGACCACTTCCCTGGAGAGCCTGCTCCAGTGCCCAACCACCCTTGGGGTGAAGAAATTTCTCACAATATCCAACCTAAACCTCCCCTAACACAAGTTCAGGCCATTCCCCTGGGCTCTGTCACAGGTGACTACAGAGAGATTATCAGTGCTTGCCCCTCCTCTTCCCCTCAAAAAGGAGTTGTAACTGCAATGAGGTCTCCCCTCGGTCTGAACAGACCAAGCGACCTCAGCCATTCTTCATACAGTTTCCTTCAAGGACCTTCACTGTCTTTGTTGCCCTCATCTACTTACTACTTTTTCATCCATCCGAACTTTACCATTCCAACTTGGATGCAAGGATGCCAGGGGACACCACAGCAAAAGCCTTGCTAAGAATCAAGGCAGATGACAGCCTCTACTCTCCCATCATTCATAGATCTTGTCATTTCATCACAGAAGATAATCAGGCTGATGAAACCTCCTACTTAATATACCCAGAAATGGCTCCCAAGAGACTTTATCCCACTTAGAACAATGTAGTCTACATCTTTCAAAATTGGGACTATTGTGGTATTCTGTTTCTTTTCCTAACAAATTAAAGAGCCATATCACAGGAAGAGAACGCACTCATTCTCCAGCCAAGGTGAAAGGCAGGCTGTAAATGTTTTATGAGACTTTTCTGATCATTTAAGTAAATTTGTAATAAACTTGTAGCAAAAATATTTTTCTAAGGAGACTCCCCACCACTGCCTTATAACTTCTAAGTCAGTTCCTCAGACAATTTCAGAGAATCCAAGTTTGTTGGTATTGCAGGGTTTGTATCTTCTCTTGGTGTGTCATGCAGACCTGTAATATCATCTCGCTCTGCTTTAGTTTTACCACCTGCATTTAGAAGAGTGAATGCTTGCTTTTGGCCAGCAGACGTTGCAAGTGAAGGAATTCACTCACAGCACTGGACAGCGGGGTTCTGTCATTAATCTCCTGCACTGCCCACATCTAGAATGTAGGCTTAAAGTAACGCAAGCTGCTTTACAGAGCACTCTGGGAATATTTAAAACTGTCTAATCAAGTACCAGAGTTTATCAACAGGTCTACAATCCCAGGTAGGTTGCTAATTTAACTGCTGTGTAGTGAGTGAGAACTCCCTGTACAACCCAAGACTGCTACAATAAACATGCACTTGACCTCTTCCTAGTTTTTGGTTTGCATGATTTCCAAAGAAAAATCAACAGCCTTTTGATTTACATAGCTACTACTGTCAAGAATACTTTTAAGCAGTTTTGAAAAAGATAAGTGATTGAGCTCAGCTTCTTCAAATTTCTACAGTTCTTTCTTTTAAATGTGTTTCTTCCTCATAGGGCAAACTGATAATAAAAACCAAGACTTCCAATCAATAGGAACAATATACAAACTTACATCATTCCAGTACTTATGCGACAGTTACCAGCTTCAGGAGAGTTCACTTAGCTAAGATTTGAATGATTTGAAGATTTTCCTGCCAAGTAGAAAACAGTAATCTGAATAGGGGAGGGGCAGAGGGGGAAGAGAGGGGGAGGAGAGGGAGAGAGACAGACACGGAGAGAAGGACTTCAACAAAAAATCCAAAGGCTTTAAGAGTTGCTAAACGGTGCACCTGACATAGAAAGAAAGCCCCCACGTATTAATTGAGGGACAATGGAAGTTAGTTACTGAAGTCAGCTGTTTGGGCTGATGGAAGGCAGAAAGGCATTAAAGACAAGAAAACATGAAGCATAATTTGAGGGTTAAAAGTAGAGCAGCCTAGGAAAAGCTCAGCGTTATCTAAATTGAAATCTACCAATTAGTTAAAATTTTTTGGACCATTTGGTTTTGACAACGTTTCAGTAATTTCTCTTTTACTGTTGGGGAAACACCAAGAATTTCTGTGCTTGTGTCTTAATGCTAAACGGGCAGCCCCTAGGTTGATTGGAAAGTCTCTTTCACTTTGATAAAAATTCAGAGCACTAGAAAAGGCTTTTCCCTGACACAGACTTGTACCAGAAGCACCTCTACAGTAACGCAACCCATACTGGCATTTTTCACATTCACCAACACTTCATGAGTGCTTTAGATATCAGACTAATATTTTCTAATAAAATGCACAGACTCCTGCACTGAAAGAAGTGAGTTCTGTGTAGTAAAGAGCAATAAAATACTGTACAAGTAACTTTAAATCCTTTTAAATATAAAAGGATACACACAGCACTAAAAGCTGCTATTCCATGGCAGTAGTCAGTCACTGCATAGAAGCTGTGGTGTACAACCCTACAGTGCTGCTGGCAATTCCACAGCTTGATAAATCTACCAGGCAAAGGAGGACACTGGCCTTTAGATACATAAACTGCTACTGGCAAATCAAAGAACCATGTATGTGACATCTCTGTGGTCAGTAAAAATGCAGAGAGCAGTCTAAAGTGAGCTCAGTCAAGCTTTTGTCACTGCACTCAGCTGGAGCTCTAATTTATCCAAAAGCCAACTAATATTCCTTAACTGTTGATGCAGAATTTTGGTGGTATGTTGTTAAAGAGCTCAAAGAAAATACCAGTAGAACAGAATTATGAACCATTTCAGTCTGCTCAATTTCTACTGTAGTATGTGAGCGGTATGATACAAACCTTCAAAAAGCTGTTGCAAAGAACTAACATTTGGTTTCTAAAAAGAATAAAATGCTTTAGATTACTTCTAACATAAATTCTACCCTCACCAACATTTGATTACATAGGTTAGATAATATCAGAAAATTGGAGCAAAGAAGAGAAATCTAACAACCATACACACAAAAAAATCCTCTGTTCTCTCTTTATGTTTTCTGAACAACTTTCACAGTCAGAGTAGCTGCAATGGCCAGTTACCAAACACAGGACATGCAGCTGATTATTTTTTTTGACAGCAATCCACAAAACAGCCAGGTCAGAAGCGACCACTGGATTTCCACAGCACACAAAAAGTGCTCCCCTTATTAAGTAACACCATCTTTGCTAGCCCATGAATTTGTTGATGAATTTGTTATGATCTCCATGGCTGAAAACCACGTAGCTGTTGCAAGGTGTGACGTGGGTAATTTTTCTGATGAGCTTCACTTTTGTCTAGCTGTTCTTTTACCAGTGTCCTCTGAAAAAATGTCCAGAGTTCATTTCTGTATGAAAGCCCTGGTGAACAGATTGCTTATACCACCTCCAGATGGCAAACCGCTTCACAAACTGCCAGCCCACCCCCCACCCCAAATAATTTTTGCTGCTAAAACCTAAAATTCATATACATGGTACTTAACAAAAGCTATGTGGAGAAGTGACGGTAAAAGTTGCCCAACAGATCTTTTTGTCTTGTACATTACTCTGGAATGACTTGAGCTTTTTTCTGGCAGCTCTTCTTTCATATTAAAGGGGAAAAGTTCTTTCAAGGTAAAGTACTACCTCAGCACTTAATTAAAGAATACATGAACAGATTTTCAATCATCAGCAATTTTTACTGCTGACACATCTGAGTGTGTGCCTTGGTTGGACCACCTCATGTATCTGGCACTCCAGAGTCAGAATATGGATTTTCACTTTATAGAAGTTATTTGAAAAATTAAATATTTCTTATGAGTATTTCTTTTTTTCTTCTTTCCTAAAATCTTGGGAGTATGTAGTTTATCCAGACATAAAACTAAAGAGCTATAAGTCCTTATCATCTCAATGGGAAAACAATCATATGACCTGGCCTTCAAAGGGACTATAGTAACAAAACAAAACAGGTTGCTCAGCACAATATCCAGATGAGTATCTCCAACATGGGAGACTCCAAAATCTCCCTGGAAAACTTGTGCCAAAGTGCAGTCCCTCTCTCCGTTTTCTGATGTTCAGAAGGAAGCTCATATGTTTCAATTTGTGCTCACTGCCCCTAATCCTCAATCCCACAACCAGAGTTGTCATAACAGAAGGGAACGGAGCTACTACTTTTTCCTTTAAATTTCAGCTGTTTTGGCCACTTCTCCAGATAACACGCAACCCACAAATGAGGATGCAAGAACATACTATACTGTCCACTTGATTTAGGGTGAGAAAATATTGAGGCCAAAGAAAATGAAATTATAAAATCATACTGGTGTCTGCCTATTTGGAGAACAAGGAAAATGCCTTTTTTTTTTTTCAATGTGCATTTACAACATTCTCAGTTGCAACATCAAAATATAAAAAGGCATTTTTATCCTCAGTAGGAGGTAGTATACCAGAGGAAAAGAAATGTACACTAAAAGAACAGTTAGCTCCCCAACTACACAAGTTCAGACAATCAAAAGCCATGACTTTAGAAAACACACTCAATTTAAAAGCTAAGTTAGAGAAGTTCAATTTAAGAACTAGAAATGACTGTGCTCTAACTCCTTCTTCCTCCGAAAAAAGGCGTAATTTAAGAGAAACTTGCTGAGTAGAAGTTCTAAATCCACCATTTTAACAATGCACAATCAATTAATTCTGGCCTGCATGTGACAAGAAATAGCAACAGCTACAAACCTTGAACAACAATAGCTCATTAGAACCTGAAAACCTTTTAAAAGCCATCCACAAAATGCTCCCTTTTTTCAGCTTGCTGTTTTCTGTGAAGTTCAAATAAGAGCAGCACAGTTACCAAGTAGAGGACCCTACATAACTGACTACAAAACAAGCTGAATGTAATGCTAAAGCTGTAATCACTGTAAACGCAGAATTTACATACTTATCCAAATGCTCTTACAGCAGAGCATAAAAGCCCTGGGCACAATTTATTTGCATTAAGGAAATTCATTACACTATTCACTATCTGAGCTCTCATCTGAAAAAGCTGTAATACAGTACAGTGGTCAAAGGTAAGGACTAACTACTAGAAATAAGCAAATGAAGTTTTTTGAATAACAATACTTCTCTTCCAAAAAACCAACTATATATATTGGTGGACTCTTGCATCAGAGACTCTGTTTCTCGTCAACTTAAAAGTCTGATTAACTTCAAAGCGAAATCCTGAAGATACCATATGCTAAGAGAAAACAAAATATTAAGATTCAGCAATGCTCAAAGAAGGGAGCCAAGTGCTATTTATTGCACATACTGATTGCTAGTTCAGACTGCCAAAACTTTGTTGTGAAGGCGACACATAAGCAACAGAGACCTGGTCTTCACTATTTATTACTAGGCAAAATAAGGAAAGAATTTAAAGACATTTTAAGTACAATGTGAAGTTTGCTTACAGTCAGGACAGTCTTTTACCCTCCAAATGATATTTGATACAGAAATGAAGGAACACAGAGAACCCAACTGTACAATCTTTTCAGAATTAATATGCTTTCTGAATCACTCCCTACATGAAAAAACTGCAGACTTAATGAAGCTAGTTATCAAGATACTGGGATGAGGACTTGTTTTTATAGCAGGTTATTTGTTCGGTGTTTAGTGCAGCATACCTATGCTAGACAAAGTCTGCTACCTGAAGCTAGGCTAGCTGAGGGCAACAGCTTACCACATTCATGAGGAGGCTACAAGGGTGATGCCAGAGCAAGGCTTAAAAGGTTAGGGCAGAGTAAGCTGATAGCAGCAACACACAGCATATTTTAGTTCCACATTAACAAACTTCTTCACCAGCTTTCAGTGACTGAGGTGTGAAGATTACAAGAGAGCTGAATTTGTAAAGGAGGCAGATGCAGAGCAGTAAGAATCAAAGGTTATGCTCAAAGCCAGCAGACAGCACAGCAGCATGGAGCAAGAATGATCAGGACATGAAGAGATTATAAAAAGGCCAGCAGGTTTTAACTTAGAGAAGAGGTAACTAAAGGACACAACACTTAAGCCTAAAAACATGAAGTCATAGGTTTACATAACAGTATGAAAGTCAGGGATCAGACAAAGAAGACTATCTTTGAAGACTGCAGGAAAGACATACGGAAAGAGAAGGCAAAAGGTCAAGGGACATAATGTAAGTTAAGGAGGGCAATTTTGCGAAACTTGTAAAAGAAATTGCCCGCAAGGAGCTTTCACACAGGAAAAACTGGAAAAAGCACTAAGTGGTATCTCACATGAAACAGAGCTCATAGAAGTGTATTGTTCAATATTACATAAAAAATATCATAGTAATTTTTGGGATAATCACACATCAGAATATTTAACCTGCCATTTCCCAATTTACAGAAGATGTTTTAAAAGTTGAGACTACAGGGATAAGAAGCTGCATGTGTTGCTCACAAGAAACACAGCAGTGGAAAAATAGCAGTGGTAAAACTTCAGGTAGCTGCCTGAATACTGAGGAGCTGAACTGTGACCATTAAACAATCTTTTCTAACTCAGAATGGAGAAACAGGAAAAGTTACCCTATGTTTTCATGGCTGTAGCTAAAATTAAACCATACAACACAAGGTTTTTGAGTACTCTTGAAAGCTCATCCTTTAAGTACGTATGGTTCAGTATCACACATAATTGCTTTAACTGTTCATTTTTCCTTCTCTCTTAACTCTGAATGTGCAACAATTCTTTGCTACTGTGACTAGATCTGCTATATCATTGTACTGAAATATCAAAACATCCATTTCTTTCACTGCAGCAGGTTTAAAAATTTATTTCACTCATCCTCCTTTGTACCTGAGACATATTACCAAATAATACAAGACTGACAACATGAAGTTAAACGTCTAGCCAATAATCTAGACCAAACAGCATGCTAATAACAACATACATCTCACCAAAGACTTCTTTTTAATTTGAAGTGTTAATGCTAACCAGAGAGAACCCTTCAGCTTCCTCATCCATCAGAAAACTCAAATATTCACTTCTTCCTTAAGTTGGACAGCAAGCAGATGCTATATATCAGAAAGCTTAGAACTCCAATCAAAGCTTATTTGGAAAACATGAAGGACGTGGCTGGCACATGAAGTACAGCAACTCCCCAGGGTGAATCCTTCCCACCAGCTCAACTGCAGATGCAGGATATAAATATTGCCTCCAGCATTTGGACTACTGTAAAAGCCCATATGAATTAGTCCATTCTTCTTTTGTGACACTACCTCAATGAGAAGTCAACATATTTACAGGAACGTTTTCAGAACGTAGTTCACTTTGCCTCTGAAAAGCAAATAGAATTCTAAGAACAGGGCGACTGTCCTAGGTGTACTATTACCAGTTAATAGCATTATTACCTATCAGTAGTATTACTAATAACTAATAGTAGTAGTAATACTACTACAGTCAGTTACATTCAGGAGATCTTTCCTCAACTGCATTGCTCAATCTTACTTAGGAAATTTACAGTTATTTACCCTGCAGTTCAATTACCACATGCCTTTTGTTCTCTGATTAGAACACAAACAAAGCAGACATGAGGCATAATTTTGGTATTGCTAATGTCAAGGAAGTAACAAGTTGATTTAGCTAGTGGACAGAACCCAGACTTCTCAAGCAGGTGCAAAAACACAATCTCAAATTGGAATACAGTAAACAGCTGGAAGCACTCTTCAAAAAAACCACTAGATATGTGGGGGTTTTAAGATCTTCCAAACTCCATCCCACTCTAGTGCAATTACAGCTTTGTACACTCTGGCTTAACAGCAAGATTTTCTATTAAGATATCTCTTAGGAATGACATGGAAAAAAGGAAATCCCAGCAGTGGAATGTGGAGTGAACACATTCCCAGAAAGCAGAGGATGGAGCGATCAGGAGATTCGCTAAGTCATCTTGAAGAAGCAGTGATGGTTTACTATAAAAGCTTCCTAATTATTCATAGCAATTAAAAATTAAGGCTGCTGACCCAGTTACTTATCATTTTAGAGAGGAAAAATCATTTAAGTAACTTCATAAGCAAAAGCAGGGAGAGGGCCAAAAAATACCTTCAAGGAGATGAAAGGAGGAGCAGTAAGACAAAACCATGATTGAAATCAGAGGGAGTTACTCTGTGCAACCTTTGTTCCCATTGCCAGGGCATGGCCTCCACATTTCCAGAATATCCTCAGGACATGCTCTATTCAGAAGCAAGCAGAACACCACACTGGCAATAAAGACAGTGTGCCAGACTGCAAGGCAAGATGTATTATATTTGCCATCTGTATGGCAGTTATCTTCTGTTAAGTGGGCAGTTTTCTTATCTCTTCCACAACCAGTCCTCCCTCGGGGAGACATCCGGGGAGACATCAGCTGATAATGGGTACTGAATGTCACTGTGTGACTGATAAGAACTAAAACATCCCATTGTGAGATGCTCTGCCCACAGGGAGGAGCCAAGCATTCCTACCTGGATATAATTTTGGTTTTTGAGACGCCAGACTCAGCCTTTTCCGCTGGATTCCCAAGAGGAACAGCTGGGATTTTCCACTGGACCTTCAGAAGAAGACTACACCCATCTACAGCTCTGACAGAACCACATCTGCCACTCCAGGAGGACTGCAGCCACTCCAGTTTGGACTGTTACCAACACGCTGGTAAAGGGTGTCAGGTTGTATTCTGACTCAATTGGTGGTTTTTCTTTTGTATTACTACAAAATTACCCTAGGGTTATTTTGTTTTCTTTTTCATTTTTCGTAATAATTTGTATTTCTGACTTGGAGTCTCTCACTGGTTTTGCTTTCAAACCAGAACATAAAGTAAACGTGGAATACATGACATAGCCAGTCCCACAGACAGGCAAATATGCTCGATTAAGTGTGGGCAGAATCGTTCAGCTAAGGAGTGTTTATCCTCATCTGTCTAACACGGTTCTGCAATGCACAAGGCCTTCAAAATTTCAAAGCTATCCATTTCAAAGCAATCCTCATTTCCTAATCTATTAAAATCAGCAACAGGCATGACCTGGGGTCAAATGGAAGAAAAATACACAACAGAATTATGACAGTATTTAACAATAGCAAATGAGGAGCAAATAAAGTGACTGATGAAATCCAGCACCAGTAACTAAAAAAGAGTCCACGCAAGGAGAAAGATCATTCCAGCTGCACTTGTGGACCAAAACCTTGCTTTTGTCTTCTCCCCTTAACTGTAAACACTCTATTTGTTCATCTGTTAATTTCATCAGAAGTTCTGCATTGAGACTAATAAGAAAAAGACTACAGAAAAAAACTGCAAAATACCTCAGGGTTTTCCAGTACTTTGATAACTGCATCCTCAAGAACCTGTAATTAGTCCAAGAACACAGATTAAATAAATGGGTGTGGGGAAAAGCAAGAAGACAGCACCCAGGCCTGGACTCTTCAGCTTTTAAACTGCTTAATTGAGTGTAATACTGCCAAAAAGAACACCAATGAAGAACACTCACTGTGCCTCAAAACAAGTCCAGCCCACTGAACACAATATACCTGGTAGAACTTTCCCCTCTGGAAGTCTCTGACCAAGACTACTTGAAGCTTGGTAATATTATGTAACAGGTAAAACTGGCTTGTATTTGTCGGATACCAGCTTAGAACTAGCTGGTATCTGACCAAATATATACCAAAAAAGTATACAATTTTCCCCAAGAGCTGTTGTTCACATTCTACAAACACTCCCCTCCAGACTTCTAAGTCCAGCTGTAGACAGGCTCCAGGTTTTGGAAAACTCTTCAGTACTTTGGTGTGGTATCAGTAAAGCTGCAAGACAGAACAGGGCACCATCACCAGGACTGACAGTAGTCCTTTCCAGGAGAAGAAATCCATTAATTGATATTGTGTGGTTATTGGGGACAAGCAGTTGCTCCCAGTAGTAGACTACAGCCCTAGTAGTTCCTATAAGACTAGTAAATGCCCAAACAGGGCAAAAACATATTCCTGACCCCAGGTCAGATAAAATCTGTATGATACTTTTTCTCCTCACTCTGAAAGTAGTCTGCTTGATTACAGTTTTTCTTTTCTGCACCATCTGTTTGCAGCACTTTGCAAAATACAACCTCTCCAAGCACAACAGAAATGTAAGTAAAAGGATTCTGCACCACAAAGAAAAAAGCATGGCATGTTTTTTTCTGGTTCAGAAGCCCAATACCAACCCTATGATTTATCTGGAACATGACCAAACATCAGCTGCTAATTTCTAGCTGTATACGATCACTGAGGGAAAGCTGAATTTCTTTAGACTGCTCAATACTTAGCACAGGACAGACCCTTCTGGGGGTACCTGGAAACTGAAATCAGAGGGAAGAATAGCAGATAACATTAGGGCTACAGAAGTCAAAAGAGAAGAATTTCTGGGGGAAATGTTTTTGTTTCTCTTCTTCCTCAAGACACCCAGAGGCGATGGATGGTAAGACAAGTTGAAACACAGGGAAATATTATTAGGAATGAGGATCTGAATACCAAGGAAATAAACAAGGGTATGTGTGGCCAAGACTTAACAGCGGGAAAAATGGAACTGGAGAGAGCTCCTGCCAGACACAAGCTCAACCTGTCTAACACTAGAAGATTTTCACTTCTTCTAATAGTGGGATGTTAAACATCTTCAAAATATCCTTTCGAGAGAGCCCAGCACAGAGCAGTAACTAAAGTAAGTGCTCTCAATACAATCGCTCAGAAAGATTGAAAGCCTTGCCTAGTGGCCCTAATAGAGCTAGGTCCAGATCTTCTTTCAAGAGCCACTTTGAGACAGAAAAGCACAATTGAGATTATATAATTCAAGCATCAGTGGTTTGCCTCAATAAACCATTTAATTTAATGTTATTTCTCCTAGAATCAAATGACTAAGATATGCTCTGGATTTCTAGGCACAGATCCTCACTTATCTGCCAATGTACCTACATTATTTTCCTAAGAGAAGCAATACATTATAATGGGAAATTTGCTACGTTTTTACAGGAAATTGTTCCTCTCCAAAAATGTCAACCATACTACAAAGCTTATGAGAATGAATAAGTTGAAAATAACTGTGATGCAAAAATGTTTTTAAAGAACAGTTCATCTGGGGGGGAAATGCAATCAAACACTTAGCTCCATATGACAGGGTTAATACATTTCTGTGAAATGATAATGTGCTTCTAGGTGATAAGGCAATTTAGGTTTTCTGCTTTTCACTTGATATGAAAGAAAAGCTGTCTAATATTCATTATATGCCTTGTACATGGCTTACATTGTATTTGCTTGTGCATATCAAGTACCAGTAAAAAAGCACCAACCCTGTACTATTACTGTGAAGGGGGAAAGCACTGGGGCTACGTGAGCAAACCGTACAGCAGAGTCAGGTAAAAATTACATTCAGCAGTTGAGGCTGGCATTTACCATCCTGAAAGCTTATGCTTTGAAATATTATTTGGGGTCAGGCAGGAAGGATCAGTACCTCAAACTAAGAGGTCTCTATCTTCAGTCCCCTGATTTGTGAGTATTACTCAAAATTGCACTTACAGAGTGCGTAAGATATTCTCTTTGATTCATGAACCAATTGAATCACATAAATTAAGGTAAAGTTCAAAGAAATATCTGCACATTGAGGCTTTTTTGTGTGTGAAATTTTTCATTCACTTAACACTACTGTAGAACTGTATTCAACAGAAAAAATACTTTTCTTCCTGAAAAAACAAGTTTACGCTTCTTTTCACTTCCTCCCAAGTTTCCAAGTATATCATCACTGATGCTAGGTCTATCACAATCACTGAAGCACTGCTAGCAATGGATTCTGATGGTGTTCTTTAAAGAGACTGCACATCATCATGGTGAAAGCTTCACAGAGGGACAATCTAACTAAAAGTTCCTGAAAAGGCCCCACATCCATTCGTTCCAGTGAAAAATTGATCCATTCAAACGCAAATCAGAAAATTTTCTTTAAACAATACTCACTTTGGAAATGTTACAAATGGGCAATTTTCACCACAACACAAAATACACCATGGGTCAGCTGCAGCAACACCAGCTTGATGCTTTCAAATACCAGTTTTTCCTTGGTATGCAAACCAAGTGCTACTCGGAAACTTCCTTACAAACACTAGGACAGAAGTTATTCCCCTCTTCTTCTTGCTCATAAACTCATGCACTCCTCCAGAAACATAGCTTCACTGCTGAGTAAAGTTTATTACTCTCTATTCTGGTTAACAACCTTGCTGACCTCTGTCCTTACACGAAAATATGTTATCGAAGCTCCCTCCGTTGTTGTGATGGATGTGACTGCTTTCTGAAGTTTACTCTGAACATCACAGCCACTGACATTTTACCAGAAGATGTGTATTAGATAGACATAATCCACCTAAAAGATTGTTGCAAAAACACGCTCAAAAATCTAGGTACCAGATTTACAAAGACAACAGAAAAAGTGCAGAAATTTCAATAAAATGGCAAAACAGCAGGTCAGTCATAAGTAGATTTTACTGAAAATCACAGATTAGTCTGAACACTACTGTTTCCATTCCATTTATATAGCTGGATTATTTCTGCAGCTTTGTTAGTTCTGCAGTTGCTTTCTCTCTGATGGGAGAGGAGGGGGGGGAACCAACACACAGACACACAAAAAACCCAAACAAAACCAAGACAAACAAAGAAAAAAAACTCACATATAAATACCCTCACAAAGCCCCCACAATTTTCTGAAAGCCTCCAAGGTTAAGTTGAAAATCTGAAATCCCCATAAAGCTAAGCAAAAGACATGATACACAAATCTCTATTTACATCAAAAAGTTGTGGTTTAGCATTGAAATTGAAATTTCATTATATTACTTTTTTTATAATTCCAGACCTCTTCCCAATGGCAAACTTACAAGTAAAAAGAGCATCTTTATTTCTGACAAGTGGGTAATGTAGTAGGATTCATAGTCTTTGTCTAGCTCCTTCTCTATATTTCTTTTTTCAATATAATGGGTGCAAGGCTGTCCGTTTTCAATTTTAAATGCAAGGCATAAGATGTGAAACCCAGAAAAACCTGCCTTTAGGGTCAACTACATTACCCTTTTCAGCTGTAGAACTTTTTCTAGACAGCAAACTGTTTAAGTCACAAGCAGTCACAAACCAGAAAACACAACATGCTGAATTCACTCTACTTCTCTGCATTAGCTTTTTCACTCTGGTCATCATACAACTCATCTTGCTCCAGGACACCAATGGAAAGAAGCTGTGCTTCCTTCAAGCAACTGTCTTGGAGCTGTGACTAAATGATGGTATCAAAATCTCTGTGTAACCAAAGGTCAGACAACACATACATACAGGCAATGTTTGTCTGCACTGGTTACTTTTGCAGATAATTAGAGATTTTTTTCAGACCACCTTGTGTGGCAACGTTTTGGTGGCTGGCTACAGCCAGATGATTTCCAGAAGCTTCCTCTACATACAAGAGCCAGTGCAGCCAGCTCCAAAATAGAACCACCACTGGCCAAGGCCAAGCCCATCGGTGACAGTGACTGCATCTCTAAGAGAATGCATTTAAGAAGGGGAAAACTGCACAACAGCAGCGAAGCAGACCTCGAGGTCAGTGAAAATTCTGCTCCAGGCACTGCAGGAGAAATTCTGCAGCCTGTGCTGAAGACTATGATGAGGAAAGTTATCTCCCAGCAGTCTACTGAGGTCCATGGTGCAGCAGAGATCACCTGCAGCCCACAGAGGACTCCAGACCTGAGCAGGTGCCTGAAGGAGGCTGTAACCATGCTGAAAGACATACCAGGGCAGTTCACAAAGAACTGCAGCCTATGGGAAGGATTCATGCTAGGAAAGTTGTGAGGGACCTCATGCTGCAGCAGGGAAAGAACATGAGGAGGCAGGAGCAGCAGAGACAAGGGTGATAAACTGACCACAGTCCCCATCCCCCATTTTCCTGAGCCACTCAGACAGAAGAGAAGAGAAATCTGGAGCTGAAGTTGAACCTGGGAAGAAGAGAAGAGTGGATGAAAGATGTTTTAAGGTTTGTTTTTATTTCTCATTATCCTTCTCTGGCTTTTCACTGGCAGTTAATTAAATTAATTTCTCCATACCAAGTCTGCTTTACTGTGACCATACTTGCTGAACCTTCTGTTGTATTTTTTCTTCACCATCCATATGAGGAAGGTGAGTGATTAGAGTGGCTTTGGTGGGCAACTTGTGTTCAGTCAAAGTTATCATAACATAACCTCCTTTCTCCACTGAATTTTACTTTAGTTTCCATATTGTCTTATATGTTCTGCACAAATGAACTATACTCTGGAATCTGCTTCATGTCTCCGAATTCAGTAACATGCTACAGAGGCAATGTGGATTTAGGATTTCCTTCTCTATAGTTGCCAATTCTCAGCTTGTGATACGCTCTTTGAGTCAGTAAGGTGAAGCATCTCACTGCTGGGTGATCTCGACTGGCTAGTTATCACCCATTCTCACTCTATTCCATCAGGAATTCCTACAGCCCTATCACACTCTTACTTTTCTCAAGTAAACAAGACCCAACTCTCCCAACACTCCTACTACCATAGCTCCTTGTGCTCCAACTGATACTCATGGTAACATCTGAAAGCAAAAGGAGCACCACAGATGCACATCAGCCAATACCTGTAACATATCCACACAGCTCTGCAGTTTTCAGTTGTTTGTCTAGCAGCTTAGCAGCCAAAATACTCCTTTAACATGAAAACTTTGAGAAAGAGGACAAGTTACTGCAGTTATAGCCAGGTCATTTTAAGAGACTAACTACTTTTGGTGGGGATTGTTACCACCAGTATTTTTATACAACTGAACAAATTACCACTCCTGCTCTTAATGGAGGCATACCTCCCTCCAGGCAAGAACACAGGGCTCCCACATTTACACAAAAAGCATAAACGCAGATTGAAAGACAGATATAGAGCCCAGTTTTCTTTTAAGCTTATTTCAACAGAAGACAAGATCTCAGTGAGCATGTAGAACCGGAAGAGATTTCAAAGTAACTGGGTCATCCAGTCCCAACAGAAGTAACTAGCTACACCACTGCATACTGTAGACAAATCTCACAAAAAAACCCACCCTGTAAGTTTACAATGCATTCAACACACATAATTCTATGAAACCACAGAGCCAGTTTCAGCAAACCTTTTTTTTATACATCTTACATAATGCACTGAGGCAAACAGAAGTAGAGGATAGTGGCCACTGCCAAATGGCAGATATTTTTAAGAGATACAGAGATTTTAAGACTTTAAGAGATACAGAGATACAAACGGCTGCTTATATATATATGAGGTATCTAAGTTTGTGTGTCTGTCTGTGAGCATTTCCACATGTGTGTGCTGTTTGTCTCTAGAAGGAAACAAACTCAAAATATGCATGTCAAAAGAAAAAAAGTTAGAACTTAAGACACTGGATTTAACATCAGTCATCTCATGACCAGTTCTGAACTCTCAAGGCTTCTTTAAGATCACTAGGATGTTAAAAAAAGTAATAGGCAGTGGAAAAATAGTCAACAGAAATGTATATGTAAAGGTAACTTTACATAAAATTAATAACAACCTTGTCACTTGAGATGTATCAATTTTTTGTTTCAGCACACTACCCTTTTCAATTTCAACAGTTTCTGTTATCTTCAAAGCAAAACAAAGATTTCTAATAGCCTCTCTACAGTAATAAAGATCAGCCACTGGACTTCTGGAAGAATTTCTCTTGACCTTCGCTTTACAAATACAGATTGCTGAGTACAATAGCACATGACTTGTTAAATGTAGGCATAAAGAGTGAAATCAACACAGACCAGTAGATCCGACATGAACTCATGATACTTGATTTGCACAGTTGAAGTATGACTATTTGTGGTTGATGGTGAGAATTATGTCTACACTTCTGAAGGCAATAGTGCAAATCTGCTCCTCAAAACCTGCCTGGATCTGCTCTCTTTCATAATGCTTTCTGGAAAGCAACATCTGCAGTGCTTGGGTGAGTAAATTTAGAATTTACACTCTCACTGCCCAAGCTTTTCCAAAAGAAAACATGCTACAGTCAGAGCAAAACTCCTCAAGTTCAGACTTAATCAGACATCAGACTTGCACATTTCTCTTTTTATATACAACAACCAAAGTCCACTTCCCCTTCTTTCGTAAGTAATACATTCGTAACAACAGCAGCTAGCTTCATGTGCAAAAGTGTCACTTGGTAACACCATAAATACGAAAGTTCTAAGCCCAGTTTTGCAGCTCATACAAAATCCACACAAGGAATCCAAGCAGTTGAAGCAAGACAGCATTTTGTTTACCAGTGCTGAATAACTTTCATGTCCCAGAAATATGTCTCCCAGGACACAATTCTTCACCCTCAGCCTGCTAGCTCTATTTTCCATTAAGCACTCTAGGCAGTCCTGGAGAACAGGTAACCACATGTCCTGGTCTCCCCTCTCTTAAAACTGTGATAGCTCTCCCCTTTTGATGTCACTGCTCCAATGATAACATAAAAAGCTTCAGTGGTCACAAGAATGCTGAACATAGTAATCTGGATGAGGTGCAATTCAGCCCACCAAAGGGGGCACTTTTTTATTGAACTTTGAAATTTGTTCTTCCAGCAATAGCCTTGAAAAGGACAAGCTTAATCAGCCTGTGAGGTAGCAAAAGCAAGGAAAATGCCTGGAGAGCCTTAAGAACAATGCAGGAGGTTCCAGCATGACTCCTCAAATGAGCTGAGGAGAGCACAAAATTTTTAAACACAAGAAGCAGCAAACCCAAGACAGCAATGGCAAGGCAAAGGCTTATAACACACGTTTTATAGGAAATCACCTCTTAAATTCATCACATGGACTGACTGCAAGAGAGGCAGCTGACACCCCTACTCCAAAAAGGCACTACATAGGCCCCAGCATGGCTAAAAATTTATTTTCAGCACCACACACAGCTGTTAGGAACTTGAAATTTCAAGCGTCTGTAAGTTGGTGGTCTATGTAAGAGAACACACAAGTGTATTTGTAAGCCACAATTCTTCAGATGCACTGTGTCTACAATCCGAAAACAATGGGGTTATCAGGCCAAAATGGTCGTATTGGTGAGTTACCCTGTTTCTCAAACCAGGACAAACTCTCCCAGAATGAGCATTTCACAGCCACTTTTATGTCTCAGAAAACCATCCTTGCCCCTCTGCATATACTGACTGAGTTACCACAGCATAACTTTCTAGCACAGGTAATCCCTAAGCAGTAGCTCCAACGATACTGCATAATAAATATCAAACATGTCAATATGCAGATATTCAACAACAGTCATACCTATGTTAGCCAGCATTAAAGTATTCTCACCTACTGCTCTCTACAGAGATCATAAGATCTTTCATGGTTATGCTAGACCTTCCTCTTAAAGAGATTCAATAAATCTTCTACAACATTTTTTCTTCAAATTGTGTAAATTTAAGCTCTTTAGAAGATGAAAATTAAAACCATTCCAGATGGCAATCATTCAGGTATCTCTTTTCTGGACAATCAACCCTATTTTGAAAATCCATAGAGACATAAAAGGCCATAACTAGACATGGTGCCTTGAAAACGAAGCTCTCTTGCAGTGTTGCACAGTGGCAGAATGATCTCCGATGTCTTGCTTTTTAACCCAAACCATTAGACTACTTCTTTACCTTTGTTGCTGCTTGACACCAAAAAAACCCTAAGGGGCTAAATGGAGAAAATGGAGAAACAAAGAAGCAGAAGAACTAAGTTAATAGAAACAGTTACCTCTGTATGACATCAGTCGCAAATAGAAACTTCAACAAACAATACGTAATAGGAAACAAAAACGATGTAATGCAGAAATGTAACACTACATAATAATAAATGAAACAAATTACAGTACTCTTTGTTTTAAAATGCTTTAAAACCACTTTTGCCTCAACCTAGCTGTAGAGTCAGTAACTCCAGAACATTCTGGCACCCTTGTTTTGCTTCACTACCCACCCTGCCATACAGCCTCCACAGAGCCCATAAACAAGAGATACAGATGATGCTTCAGTTAATTCACAGTAAACAATTCCATAACAATATGGACAACTCACTTGCTTTGAAAATCTCTTTTATGGCACAGATGTTTTAAGAGTGAGTCTCAAAAGAAATCAGCTGTTACATGAACATCAGAAATAACATAACAAATCTGCATTTGTGGAATTTTGTTACGTACTTTTATGTTTTCTCCCACAGTAACAAAGTTTGCTTCCAGACCCTTACAATTCCCATTCCCCGTGATTCCTTTGGTTTCCCAAGCTCTCAAGATCCTCCTTTATTTCCTGTGCCCCTGTCAGAGAGGCCATACACTGCAGCTGTTTGGAAGCAAAATACTGTTTAACTGCCCAGCAATTACCTGTGTCCACTGATCAGTAAGTCAGAGAAAACACCATCAGATTGCTTCAAGCTGTTTGCTTAAGAGAGCAGACTAATTTATCTGGTCCTTAGCCAGTGACTTACTAGAAGTTTTTTTAAAACACCAAAAAGCCCCCCTCAAGTTTGAAGCCATTTACAGAGAAACAGAACTAAGTGAACAAGTATGACAGCTTTACTTAAGAATGCCAATTTCACTTTTATATGGGAAGGCAGCCTGAGGAGGTAATTTACCACAGTTTTTCACTCTTTTCCTACTTTTTGCTGTGTTCATATTTTATATTATTGACTGAATTCTTGTCTGCACCATTCTCCCTTAAAAATACTATAGAAAATGTATACACTAGTAGAATCATCATATTACAAACACTGGTGTTGTGATGTGTTTCAAGTTTGCCCCATTTATGGTTGTTCCCACTCCCCTTATTTAGATCCGTCCCTCCATCTCCCTCCTCCCCTTCCCACCTGCCAGTCACCCTTTACCCCTCCCACGTTATGTAACCCCACATCTGTAACCCCACCCCAGGGCCTGTCTGTCACCACGAGGCCTCACCCTTCCATCCAGAAGATTCCACCAGGGGCCTCGAGTGATAGGCTGGTCCCTGGGCACCCCTCCCTCCTCTTCACCCCAATGGATTTTCCCCTGATTGGCAGTCCTGTCACCGCTCCCCCATTGTACCCTATTGGCCCCCAGTTGTTTCCCTCCCAGTTACCACCCCCTATAAAAACGCGAGCACACAGCGCCTCGCCTTTTGGGGCAAACCTCCCTTCGAGTTCATCCAGCGGCACCGTGGATTACAATAAACTCGGACTGTGGTTTACCTTGAGAGGACGGCTTCCCGTGTCTGCTTTTGTCGCATCGTGCTTCCCCCCATCTGGCGGGGTTTCGACCCACGAGCCACCACTCCAGTCAGTGGAAACAGACTGCTTGTACATAAACCAGCAAGTAAATTAGGAAGAAGGGATGAGAGGCAGAAGCGTAGCTCTGCTTTAAACACAAAGAGCTATTGATGCTTTACCCAGAATCATTTATACATTAAATACCCATAATAAAAGGCACTTTCGGGTGTGTTGGGAGGAAGTATGTGAAAAAAAATCAAGGTGGAAAGAAAAGCAGTCTCCCAAGACTGAGGTGACATTTGTGTGCTGAAGCAAACTGAGTTCTCACCACCACTTCTGACCATGTGCAACTAAACCAGTCCCAATTTGCTGTTCCTTCTCTACTTGCAATGTCTGAAGCAGGTATCCCCAGGCTAAACATAACATGCTCACTACACAGTAACAGAAAGATTTTCGGGCTGCAAGAGACTGCTGGATAGCCGATAATTCAACCCCCGTGCTCAGACCACGCTAATTTAGAGCAGCGCCTTGTCTGGCAAAGTTCTGAATCTCTCCAAAGTTTTAAGGTCCATAATGTCCGCAGTCCTTTGCTTCAGAGTGAAAATTCCTAAAAATACCTGCCACATATTTAAGGTATTTCCACCTGAGCCCTATTCCCAGTGACTCGCCTTACCAGCCTGCAAAAGTCTGGCACTATCTTTTCTTCATCTGCCCGAAGAGGAGAACACAGACCATTGGGATCTCTTAGTCGGGATCTCCCCTGGGCCATCTCTTCAACCACGCTGTGCAATCCTAGTGTCCTCTACCTCTCCCCACAGGTCCCATGCTCCAGCCCTTACATCAGCCCTTGAGCTCACTCGCTCCACTGATCAGGAGCTGCTACCCACCCATTCAAGCCCCTCATGGCACACAACTCTTCTGCCCAAGTGCAAGTCTCAGCCTTTGCTGAATGCCCTAAGGTCCCCAGTTCTCCAGGCTGTCAAGGTCCTTCAGAACAGCACACCTGCACCCCAACACACTGACTGCTCCTCACCACATAATCAGTGAGACATCTGAGGATCACTATTCCACCAGAGAGACATGTTGTTCCATAATTGAATTTTTTCCAGGTTTGTAAGGTGATACAATCCTAATCACTACTGAATAGTTTTTACCATATTTACGACTCTCATAGCTTTTCCCTAATCCTTCATGTTCAGAATGCTTCATCAAATAAAAAGCTGCCAAAATGCAACAAATCCTTTAAGTCATTTTTCCTCTGCGTCCAAATTCTTCATCAGTAATATTTTTTGGTATCTCACTGCAGAATCAATACCTTATGGGCACAAGAGACTGACACTGTTATAAAAATGAAATTAAGTTTTCATAGAGAAAAAGAGTACTTTTCTATCTCATTCACTTTTTCAGTCCAACTCAACAGACCCTTGTGACAAACAACATCAAATACATCTTGACTCTCACTTTCTTGAAATATGTCCCTGCAATATGTACCTCAGTTCGCTCATCTTTACAAGCACAATCACATATTTCTTAAGTTGGAAGATTTTGTCTTCAATAATAAAACCAGTACACACTTGTCACACTGGTCGCTAAAGGCTTTCACCTCCAAGCTTCCAAAAATCAAAACGCATTTCTGAAACAGCTCAGAAATCTAACCTGTACCCAACCTCCAAAATAAGCTGTAAAAGCAATTTTCAGATCATATCATAAACACTTTATGTAAACTTGCTCAAAAACACACACAAACCACAATGATTACAGACTTAGAGAGTTTCTGTGCCAAAAGGCTAAATATCCTACTATTAAATCTGCATGATAATTCTTTCCAAAAACTACTGCTTACTCTGCTTGGCTTTGGGCCACTTCAACTTATAAACAGGAAAAAAGTGATGCCATGGAAAAGATATATACAGAAAGCCTGCACACACTAAAAAAGCAGATAAATACATTTTTTATGGAAATTCAAAAAATCATTTTTAGACTGTTGACTTGTAGGTATGGAGGAAATAAATCCACCACAATCCAGATCCCACAAACATTTGCACAGGTTCTTAATGAAAGCAGAAGTATCCATGTGCCTAAAAGTCAGAACTTCACAGAGCAAGAACCCAAGCAGAGAGTAAACATATATCTCCAGTATTCTCACTCTGGAACCTGAATATACTTTGGTGCCAAGCAGCAAAAGATAAAGAGGAGCTTTCAGCTGTGCTGAAAAAAAATAGGCAGCAAAAGTTTCCGAACAGTATGTTGCTGCTCTGTGGTGCAGGTTCAATCACACGGCACGGCACAGGAGCTGTTCCAAGTATTATCCGACAGACCCAACTGCTCTATACAAACAGCTAATGTTTCCAGCCATACTTCATGATATAATAGCCATTTCTTGGACTCTTACACAACTACAAGTCATGCAAACAAATACAGTGCATGGCTCTTAGCAAATTTTAGACTATTTAAGGGGAGTATTCCTATGAGAGATTTTTCCAGGCATGCAGATTATGAAGTATTTTAGTAAGAGCCACAGAATTCATACTGTACTCCTCCACAGGCTGGCAGAAAATTTGTAACATCATTACCTTCCTAGTATCCTTCCAGAAAAATGTGCACAAGCACAAATAATATTTTTTTGGAAGTGGAGATTGGTAGTATTACAGGAAGAAATCAAAGAAAGAAGCTTTAAGTCATCAAAACACAAGAACAGGACTATTTTTCCTATCAAAAATGGAGGATCTTTTCTTTATCTTTTCTTTCTTTTCTTTTTCCTATCAAGAATGAAGGATCTTCCCTTCCCATTAGAAGGAATTCTAACAACCAAGCATTTACTGCACTTCACATACACAAACAAGAAAAAAAAAAGGCTTAGAACAAGCACGGAAGAATGCAATGAGGAGTTAAGAAAAAAAAAAAGACAGTAAAAAAGGTGTAACATAACAAAACAAACAAAATCCAGTAAAACAAAGGTGTAGAAAAGCAGCATTATCTTATTGAAATATTCATGTAAAGGGAGCTCTCAGTGTGCCATGATTTAACCCTGACTAGGTACTAGGACCAGCCCTCCATCACTCTCCCCCCTTTGCCAGTGGGATGTAAGCAAGAATCAGGAAAGGTAAAACTCGTAACCTGAGATAAGAACAGTTTAGTAATTGAAATAAAGTAAAATACTAAAGCAACATTAATTATATAATATTATAATTATAATTATATAGATGAGATGAGGGGGTAGGGGGAAAGGGGTGACCCAGGAAAAAAACCCAAGAGAAACAAGTGATGCACAATAGCATCAGTCACCACAGATTGACAGATGTCCAAAGTGCTCGCCAGGAAGAAAATTAACTCTATTCCAGCCAAAACCAGAGCACTGAAATATTTGTAACATTATCTCTTATTCTGGTACCATACCTTCCTGTTAACCCATCCACATCTTGCATTACATTAACGGTGACAACCCTTATGTTTAAATGATACATCTCCATTTGAACTTCTAATATGAAGCAGATGCCATACGAGATGATTTAAAATACCTAGGGTGCAAGAACTAACAAAAAAGCTGCAAAGCTATCAGTTGAAAAAGATTTAAAGCCTATCTTTCTCAGAGAAAAAAAAAAAAAAAGAAAAAAAATTGGTTAAAAAGATTCTGTCTTCATGTGGATTTCATTTTGCCAAGGTAATTTATGGGTGAAAAAAGGGCTGTTTAAGCAGCAAAACTAAACATTAAAAGGCAAAGAAAAAAACTCCGAACCCCATCGTTATTTTTTAATTGAGCACAGCTTTTCCAAGAATTTACAGTGTTCTCAATCATGCTTATTAATATTCTTTAAAGCAGTTTCTCATTTTGACCTTTCTGTGACAAGGCAAATATATTTCTCAAGCTCAGTAGTTTGATGCTTTAGACCAAAAGGATAATTTAGATTATTTCATAAGCAGATGTTACAAAGCAGAGCACGCATTTCCAAATTAAAGACATAACCCTGGTCTTCTTGCTACTATTAAACTAAAATTTGTACTTTAGCAAGTATTCTGAATTTTTAATTTCCATGCTTTTGCACATTTACAACGAAAATATGCCAGATTAGACAAGGATTAAGTTGTTCATACTCTGTGAACTACAATCAAAGGAACTGTATATTAATTTTATATTGTATATTTTCTTTTAAAAAAAATTGTTTCAGTCTCACACTATCCTTAAATACTTATGTTGGGGGCAGGGGATGGCAGTATATTAACACTTGCTAGCATCCACTTCAGCTGCCTTGATACTGGCACCTAAAAGGCACATCTCCAAAGAACAATTTCAGGCCATAAAATCAAAATTTCCAGTTCCTGTAAATACTACAAGTTGAAAGTTAAATAAAATATAAAAGTGATAGTCACAGAGCATGGCTTAAAATAAATGCACCTCATCTGAAAATAATTAAGGAAGTACATTTGCATTTATTTTCCAAATAAATCTGATAAATATGCAACTCGTATCTCTTATAACTAACTTCTTGAAACAAACATTTATTATGAGTCTGTTAACATTAAATCTGTAATTACTATAACTATTCAAAGAACAACTAATTTATGTAAAAACATAACCTCCTATCTTCCTTTATAATTCAAAAGTAGCAAAACTAACATATACCAACATTATAATAAATAATTCTGATATGCTAAAGGTAATTGCACTCATGTCCAAAACAGAATATATTCAAACACGCAAAGTACCAGATTTACAATACTGTGGTAATTCTAACCAAGAAGTACCATCAAGCCACTTCTTCATATCACACTTTGACCAAATTAAAATAGAGATTCTCTAATGATAGTTTCTGGTTCCAGTGGGGGTTTTTTTTGTATGTTTTTTCTTTAATCTACCAAAATCAATTGCAACTCTTGAGAAGTCTCCACATACTGAACATGCTTCACGTGTTCCAACCAAGAAGCTATTCTTCCATCTCACTTTATTTCATATGGTTATAAAGCTATGAAGGCATCACCATGTCATAAATAAAAAAAACTAGTGTCTATCACCAGGCATGCCAGAATTAAATGTGACTCTCACTATAAAGCCACATTAAATGCTCTCCAGTTCGAGAACAAAACCACAAATACCACATAGAGATGGTATAACTATGCACAACTGCTAAAAGCACAAAAATTTATGTGTCAATATGAACATACAATTCTACTACAAGTGCTCAGCATATACAGAATTAAGCAGAATCACTAATAATTCAGCTTTCTACTGCACTTAACTGACAGCTCATATCATCTTCACAAAAACTCCAACTCTGCCCGTTCTTACAATCAGCTAGGCTTGAAAGCTGGCACTAATCTTTCAACAGACGTTTCAGCTTCTCCATACTGAAAGACTTAGCAAATGCAGTTACCTGCCTTTAATAAACACCTTTTTTACCCCTCTTAATATAGGACTTAACCTAGTGTGCACCTTGAAAACTAAGTAAAGACTTAGCAACACAAAAAGAAAAAGCAGTATTAAGTTAACTTAGCAAAGTTCATCAGATGACACCCGAAGAGCTGATATGAGTAACAAGATGTTTAAGAGAAAAGCTGTTCTCGCCAGTTGTGGACATAACACCATGTGTAAAATACAGCACAACTTTCAAAAGCCATCTTTCCTTTCCAGAAATGAGAATGTCAATACAGCCCTAAAAAACCAAAAATCAAACTAACAAAAGGCAAAACCCAAACAAACAAACATACAAACAAAAAAAATTTCCACTAGAGACACACTTTTCCTAACTGACAACCTTTCCTCAAGGTGAGTTACTCTTTTTTACCAAGGAGATGCAGATATTCCAGTGGAGGCAAAATACTTTATGGACAGTGAAATGCCTTTTAAGATCAGGGTCAATCTTCTAAATGAAGTAAAGAATCATCAGCATTTCTAATCCTATATCCTTTCACATTCAACAGCCATGAATGGAGAATTTCCATTCTGTTGGCACATTCTAGAAAAAAAACACAAAAGAAACAACACCCAAAGAGACCAAATCATCACTGAACATTTTTCTGCTGGAAGAAACAACACAGCAAACATTCTCCTAACCCTGCATGTAAAGTACAGCAATTTCACTGCCCCTCTGTGGTGGTGGTGGTGTTTTGTAGGATTTTACAATGTTTTGTTATATGAGTTAGGAGATTAATGTTAGGAAGTTTCAGTTGGTATGTTCCTTGTACCCCCTATTTCTTCCCCTCATAATGGTTTCTCCCAGGTTGTTTTCTCCTAAGTTTTCCCGCCACTCAGCTGTCCCTCAAAGTGTCAATCTCCCTGTTCCTCCCCTTTTACATACTCTTAAATAGATGCGTCAGTCCAAGTTGTGCTGCCCACCTCCCTGTCTGTCACTGTAACCACCCCCCATCTGGTTCTCGAAGGTTCCTCTCCTCCCCTATCTTCTCCCCATTGGTCGTGATCAATGATGTAATTATACTGTAATCTATCTCTACTGATTGTCCCATGTCGCTACCCCTTCACACCCACACCCTTTTTAAATTGTAGCCAGACTCCATTTTCTCTGGCACTCGTCTCTGGAATAAAACCTCCTTGGACTTCACACAAGTGTCCTCTCCTTTGTCCCTTCACCTTGGATGCTCATGGCACCTCGGTGCAAGCGCTACCCACGCCACTGCACACACCGCCTGGTAACCTCAGCAGGGACCCAGGGGTGGCCACTCTCATCACCCGACATTTCAAGATTAGATCACAATACAAGTTTTTATCAAAAGTTAATATATTAGGATCAAGAGTACAACTAAGAGGATGCTCAGCAAAACAATCCCAAGTTCGGCCCTGATGCCTGAGTTTAGTTCATCGTTTTTCCCTCTGGTGACAAGTAATTGACTGAAAAAGGTAGACCTTCATGAAGAGTCTTTCCCTTTGGAGGAAAGCGAGCTAAGAAACAAACCCTCCTCCATAGCCAATCTAAAAATCTCCTGGATTTGTCTGTAAATGATGACACTACTTCAAAATCAGTAGATGAGTCACGTACCATACTATCTGAAAATGTTTTATGTATTTTTTAAGACAATTACTACTAACAAGCATTTACCTGTTACTATGATTTAAGTATACTGTAAAACTTAACCTTTCAATTTGGGTGTCTGCAAGATCTCTTTAGAGCCAAATCGTTTCGGCTATCGCAATTGCCATTAAACACAGGACTTTTAAGGGCTTTTAAACACAGGAACTGTACTAGTGAATAACAAAACTTCAGAACAAACCCCAAAAACCCCTTTTCTGGAGAATAAAAAAATCCAGTATTCCTTAATCCAACATTAAGGTCTTTGTACACTAGGCCTGTGATGAATATATTACATGGTAAAGGTTTTAGTTTTCTCCACCGTGACTTTCCAAATCATGGAAAATACAAAAGCTTTTATCTCCCAACAGTAGCATACTATGTCAATTTGTCTATGGGATTGCCAAGAGCTTAAGAAGATTAAGAGAGGTTTTCAGATCAGGCTTTAAGATAAGGTTATCATTTACACCAGGAATGTCCATGCACTTTAAAACAAAAAATTGAAATAGAGTTTCATCACACAAAATCTCCAATTCCAAGTAATGTATACTGGAAAAAAAATTTCCTCCTAATATATTTTATTTGGGAGGCCTGGGGGAGACTAATCTGCCTCATGTACTGTGTGGTCTCAGGACATAGCTGCTTTTGAACTATATAATACAATGCAAAAGTAAAAATTCATGTTCTCCCTCAACTTTCTGCGTTGTAATCATTTACTATGTTGTCAATCACGAATTTCAAGAGGAGCTTGTCTATAAAATCTACTTCATTTTAGAGCAAGATTTCTATCAGTATAAACACCCAAGCGCCCGAGACATAAGCACTACCAAAAATACATTCTAAGAAAAGACTTAATTAGACACCTCATTTCTTCACCCTCCAGGCCCAAAGAACAATGTCTTGTTTTCTGACCTTCTCCCATACCACTTCCTAATTAGTAACTTCATATACGCATAAACAACTTAATTCTGGCTGCCATTCACAAAGAACAGCTCAGGAAAACATCTAAGGCCCTGATCCCAAAACCACACAGACACGCGTTTAAATATAAGCATGTGGGAAACTCCAGCACAGCCTTGGAAGCGGCTCTTGTGTTTGACTATAAACAAGCACATCAACCCATATGTTAGGACCACAATCCTGAAATCATCGAAGCTTCAGGATGAACGAACCACATGTTCAAAACCAGCTCCTCAGAGGGACCCCGCTGTGGAGCGGTTTCTAAGAGGAAATCCAAACACACGTCTGTGGAACTGACGATGAGAGCCCCGAAGACACTCAGCGGGGGTCTCACAAGGCAAAAGTCTGACTTGCAATCAGTATTTTGGAGCACCACGAAAGAACTTGACGTGACCGGTCACTGTGCTCCGTGAATTCCCGCAGTTACTGTCAGCCCGCTGCGAGGGGCGGAGCCTGGCTCCGGGCACGGATACGGACACATCACCCCCTCCCTCTCTTCTCTCTCTCACACACACACACACACAAAAATCCTTCCAGGAGCGGGGCTCGGTCGGCAGGCTGCAGAAGGCCGGCGGCCGAGGAAGGCAGGGCGGTCGAGGCCCCGACGCTGCCCGGGGCACATCAAAGTGTGATAAGACGCAGGCGAGAGGGCGAGCGCACAGAGTGCCCCGCACAGCGCAACCCCCGCGGCCGCACCGGCGGGCAGGGGCGCGGGGCTGGCGGCAGCACCGCGACAGCCGGAGGCGCCCGCCCGAGCTTCGCACCGCCGCATCCCGACCGACCGTCGGGGAAACAGCCATCGCCGCGCCGGGCACCGGCTCAAAGGTGGCCCCGAGCACTCCGCTGCCGGCCGGGCGGCACATGGCCTGCCGCCAGCCGCGATTCGCCCCGCCGTGCTCAGAACAGCGGGAGTTTGCCCTCCCCTCTCGTCCCGTCCCGCCTGTGGCCCCCACCCGGGACGGACCCCGGGCGCTGCGGAGGACAACTCCGCGGCCCTGCTGCGCTACCAGCCGGGGGCGCGACGCCCGGACCCGCTCCCAGTCCCCCGGGGCCCCTCTCCAGCTCACCTGGTGGCGGGGCTCTGGAGCCCGGGGCGCCGCGGGGTGCGCCGTGCCCGGCGGGGCTGCCCTGGCCCTGGCTCCGCGCTCCCGCCTCCGGCAAGCTCGGCCCGAGGAGGGGCGGCGGCGGGCAGAGGGCGGCGGGCGGCGGTAAGCGACCGGAACCGCCGCTCATGGCGAGTCCCGGGAAGCCGAAGCAGGAGCGGACACGGGCGCGGGTCTGGGGGAGTGCCGGGAGAAGGAAGGCAGCCGAGGGGGAGGTGGAGGCGGCGACGGCGGCCCCACCAGCGGGGGAGGAGGCAACGGAGGAGGCGGGGGGCGGCGGAGGGGAGGAGGAGAAGGCAGGCAGGAAGGGGGCGGCGGAAGAAGCCACCCATCTGCCGCTCCGGCCCGCCTCGCCGGCCTGGCGGAGGTGCCGCTCGCCGCCGCTTTCCTCGCCGCGCGGAGCGACGCCGCGGTCCCGCTGGCGGGCAGGGGCATGAAAGCCGGCGTCGGGCTGCGCCCCGGGGGCTGCCGAGCGGGCGGCCACCGGCATCGCTGCCCGCTCCGGCCGGCGCCGCGGCAGCCGCCGCCCCAAGAGCTGCCGCGCCGCGGGGACGGCGGAGCGGTCAGCGCCTGCGGGGACGCGTGGGCGGCATGGGGAGCCTCCGGCCGGGGCGCAGCCCACCGCCGGGCTGGGGGGGGGCCGCTGCCCAGCCGTGCCGGCTGCTCCAGCCGCGCAGCTGCTTACTGCTGCCGCCGAGGAGGAGGAGGAAGTCTCCCCGCCTGCTTCCTCCCTCCCTGCCTCCCTCCTTCCCTCCCTGCCCCAGCGGCCCGCCGGCAGTCCGGCGCCTCCCCAAGGCCTCTCGCTGCCCGCAGCAGCGCTGCCGCAGGGCGTGACGACCCGCGGGGCGCGCACAGGCGCGGCCGTCCCGCACTGCGGCGGTGCCCCCTCGGGACAGCGGGAGCGGGGTCTGTGCCGGGACCCCGGCGGGCCGCAGCCCTCCCCGAGCAGCCCTTGCGCGCAGAGCCCGGAACCATCCTCGCCCTGTCCCGTGTTGCGTCTCCGCGGGCAAGGGCGCCGCCGCCGCCCTTCGCCCTCGCTGTCCGGCCCCGCGCCCCCCAAGTCGGCACGGCGCTCCGGGGACGGGGGCGACGGCCCGGGGGCGGGGGGCAAAGGTTGGCATCGACGGGTGAGCCCGCCCCCACAGGCACGTGTAAGGAGCGGGGACCGCCCCATGCCGGCGTCAGCGGGGGCGGAGAACACCGATCACTCACGGGGATAAACCCGCCTGCCGGTTTGTATGCAAAAAAAGTCAAGGATGCCGGTAAAGGGATAGGTTAAGGACAGGGATGTCCTTAAGCTGTCACGGTGACGCCGGTTTCGTTGTCAGACGAACAGGATTCTAGCAAATCCGTTGGCATGAGAAGACACCAGGAATGCAGCCAAGACGCAGCGAAGAGTTTCTCTCAAAGTGAGGGAAATGCCTCTGTGCGTGCGTCCTCTGCGGTGCGGAGAAACAGCTGCGTGTGCGGAGTGAGCCCAGCGGGTTTGGCTCTCAGGAAGAATGGAATCGTGGGAAAAATGACACATGCATTAACAAAGAAAATGCATAGCGAAATTTACTGGCCAGAGGGGTGCACTTGCTGTCCTCAGTGGAACAGCAGTAATTCTCTGAGATCTAAATGTACAGACAGAGAATTATTTTGCACATCACAGCAGTGCTGCCTTCTCCTGTGTGCCATGCTGTGAGTGGGAAATGTTTCCACAAATCCTGCATTTGCCAGCATTGCCTCACTGTGCCAGTCTTTTCCCTCATTTCATGTCATTTGGTGGAGGTTTTCTTCCAATGTGGGAGCAGGTGACCATGAGTCCCCAGAGGATTAACAACTCTAGGGTTTGTAGCAGACTATTGATGAGATTCTTGTGTCCCAACAATTTTTTTAAGGTCATTCAAAACCTTTCTAGATTTGTTTGTTAAAGCTTCATGGAGTGTTTCAGGTCTCCAGCCCTGAAATAGGAAACAACTTCAACAGCTCATGTCTCCTGATTCAGTGAAACATGAGGGTCTGAAGTACTTTCCTTACACTTCCCCTTTCCGAGGTGTCTACACTTCTTTCAGATTGCTGCTCTCTGGCAGGCACATGCAGCCTGCACTAAGCTCTTGGCAGTTCACAGCTGGCAGAAAATGATGAACAAAGCCACTATTGCTTTTGTAGTGATTCATTTTTCACTCACTTCCTGGGGGGAAGTTGCTTTAAAACTACTCCCATGTTGAAGGTAGTACTTAAAAGTGCATTGTGGCAAAGACTTCCTTTGTTGTGAGCCCTCCAAAAATGGCAAATTTGAATACTAATTATACACTACAGGAAAAGGTGTGAAAATAGCACCAGTCCTTGCTAACACAATCTTTCTAATTTGTTTGTATGTAGATTATCTTCCAGAAATAAGCAAAGAAAAGATATTTCTGCAGTATGAAGTTACTTCAGCTGTTAGTCTAACACACACTCCTTACTACAGGTTGGCTGGAAGTTCAGGAAGGCTGCTTCTATGCAATTTAGGGCAGGAGTCTTGCAGATATAACCTGACAGTTGTGGTGCACTGCACTTCATTTTCTTCTGGAGCTTTGGTGTTCCATTTTCCTGTTAGTTCTAAATTTAAATAAAGCCTTTTCGAGATAACATCATTGCAAAAGCTAGATACGGATTTTTTTTTTTTCTGGAGTCACTTTACTCAAGTATGATAAGAGATACCCTAACTAAGAGGGTATTAGACTAAAGGAAAGTACCACATTTGGGAAACAGGCAAGCTTTTAGCAGTGTACAAAAAGCCTTCAGATCTGCTTAAGGTCTTCAGGTACTTAAAGAAAAGGTTTTGTCTAAGGTTTAAAACAGCTGTTAACTCGTTTTTCTGAACAGAAACATACTGCTGGCCATCCGGAATTACACTTCTTGGTAGTTTATATCAAGTAGATCCAGGGAAAAGTTATAAAAAGCTTTTTTTTTTCCCTTTGTTTTTATTTTTGTTATAGCATTTACAAACTTGCAATGCTGCCTGAAAAAGTGGTAAAAAATTGAAGTCTCAGTTTCTTTGCCTCTCCCAATGGTCTGAAATAATCACTTACAGGTGTGATTTTCAGGGTTCTTACTGTGATACAATGCTGAAAAAAACTAAAAATTGAAAAACATCCACTGTGCCCAGAGCATCTCTTAAAAGCTAGACTCTGAAATGGTGTTTAAGACTTTGCATAAGCCAGACTTTACAATGGGATGATTCCTACCATGAATCCTTCATTATCACTGTTTTGTTTCTGTTGGTGCTGCTGAAGTCCTGATGATTAAAAAAAAAGAAAATTGCTGCAAGTAAGGCTGTAAAGACTGAAAAAACTGATTATAGACCTTGAAAATTGATATGATAACTGATCTGCAAAATGCCTCAGAGACACTGGGGACTGTTCATCCGAAGTGGTGAGACAATCTGTAGCACAGGTCAAGTGCCCATGCAGCAATGCCCACAGCTGCAGCTGGAACACTGTGGTCTGATCACTGTCACTGAGGTGTGGAGGGACAAACTGCATGGCTGGAGCACTGCATCAGGGGCTGTAAACTGTTCAGAAGGGACAGGCAAGGAGGGAGGAGCGGGCAGCAGTGGGAATGATGTTACCCTCTGTGTGGAAAATGGATGAACTACACAGAGCTGCCATGGAAAACCAGCAATGGACAGGTAAAATGGGTAAAAACATATAGGTAAAAATTGGGGTCAAGCCAACAAGGGAAACCTCATGGCTGATGTTTACTACAGGCCACCAGACCTAGAGGAGGATGTTAATGAAGTGTTTTTACTTCATCTACAGGAAGATTCACACTCCAGGCTCTGATCCAGATGTGGGATTTCAACTACTCTGACATCTACTGGGAAAGTAGCACAGCAATTTCTGTCTCATGTAAACAGGCCAGGAGACTCCTGGAGTGCATTAATCCAGGTGATAGCCAACCAGAGAAGAAACATTACCTCAATAATAAGGACTTCTGCAAGTATGTGGTCAGAAAAGGAGACCAAAATAAACGTAAACTCCCAATAAATACGATAACTGGTCTAGTGCAGAAAAGGCTGAGGCACTCATCATTTTTTTGCTTCAGTTTTCAGTGGTAAACTTCCCACATTTCTTAAGCCCCTTGTACTTAATCTAAATTAACCCTTCTTTGGTTTACAGTGACCCTTCTCCAATAAGTTTTGATTTGTGTGGAAAATTGTACCTTCCCTAAAAAATTAAAAGGTACAGTAAAAAGGTCCAGATGAGCATGAGAAATACAATATGGAAGGGACAGTGCAGGCAAAAGGTTAGGTGGTTTCATCATGCATTTTATTTTATCAGTCGCAGGATGTTTCTCACCTTTCAGAAGCTGCTCTGGATTAACCCTGATGGTCAGGCTCTATGTAGATGACAAGATTTTTGCCCTGTGATGGCACAGGTTTTCCACAAGAAACCCAGATAAAACAGCTTCAGTCGTTCTAAATTTCTTATACTCTAGTCTTCAGATATATTAAAATGCCCATGCAAGAGGGATGTTGCAAAGCTCTTCCATGTTGCAGTGGAGAATATGACATTGTTTGTAGTAAATGACGTAGCTTTATCCTACACTGTAAAACACCATTCATGCGTCCCTCTGTTTCTGAACAAATAGTAGCAAAAATACAGACCAGCTTTTTTGAATGACTATTGGACATGGTGGCTAATATTTAAGCACAATGTGAAGTCGCATGATTCTCATAGCTACCAAGTAATGGTAGAAGAGTGTAGCCAGACTGGACGGAACATCAAACTGAGGAAAAGTAGACCTGCTATTACCGATTTAAAAGCTAACCTTTAGGCTGCTAGATTCCTGGACTGTGTTCACTCATCTTCTGCTCAGATTTTAGCTAGTGTGTATTCAAGGGACAGTCATGGGTGGTCTCATGGGGAAAGTGGAAAAAGGTGCACCACACGCTTTGACTTACAGTTTGCTTTACGCAAATACATCCCTGGGCTGTCAGTATGTTGCAAACAGCTGCTCTTTTATCCCATAGCAATCTAGTTGACATTCCACATTACAAGTTACCTTCTAATGCTATCCATCCTATGGATTGATGAAAGGATTAGATAACTGAATTGATATTATTTTGAATTTATAGTGATAGGAGAACTGATATATTAATGTTATCATAATTGATAAAAGAACTAGAGAAATGGGGAATTGTTACCAAGTCTCATTCTCCCTGTGTAGCTGCTGGTAAAAAAAATATCATGGCACATGGTGACTGCCAGTAGATGACAGAGCCTTGAACAATGTCCCTGAACTACTCACTGCAGCTGTTCCCAGGAAAAGTGATATAGTTAATATTCTTAATGAATAAGATGCATGTACTGAACAACACCAGCAATATACTTTACTTATCTCAGTGTGGTATTCAGGAAATCAGGAAAGGATTCAACACCTATTACTCAAAAAACACAAGTCACTTTGCTGGACTTTCAAGTAAAAGGAATAAGGGAAACTCTGAGAATTAAACTAATCATTACTGATGCTTGGATACAATCCAAGACTTCTTTTTCCTGCACTAGGAACTGATAAATGAATAAGTGAAAGCTGTCATTCAACTTGCATACTACAGAAAGTAACTATCTAGAAAGTATACTAAGTATTCTCTGGAGCTTTATTAATACACTGATGATGAGGTGTTATAACTGGAGACAGTGTTTACAACATCTGAAAAGATCGGAAGCCTCCTGTATCAGACAGTGCTAACCCTTGCATTGAGAGATCTGGTATTCTATATTGTAAACCCACAAAAGTTGGTAAATTCTGCAGTAACTTGAACAGTGAGGTCCAAATATCAAAAAGTTCACATCAATGCTGGCAGAATTCCGAACTTGGCCTGTACCCTTAGGACCAATATGGAACACAACATACTCTCAAACTGAAGAGCTGGAAACATGAAAAAAATATATATGAAAAGGCTATTATGTAACAAAAAACAAGTGACTATTGCAATCAACCGTAATACCTGCTGGAATTTTCTGAATCACAAGAGAAATTGAACAAACTGCTGGACATCATTGTTGTGATATTTTTATGGGATTCACACCATCTGTATCTGGTATATTGCATCTTATATCCTGTGATCATTGTAATATTGTGTTCTATTTTATTAGCTCTAATATTCTTGTGCTGGCATATTTGCATATTGCTTTCCTCTCCATGTCAAAAATACATCACATTTAACACATTGATTGTTTAAATGATTACCAGCCAGTGAGATATCATCCAGAGATATCATCCTTCCAGATGCTGCATTGTAGTGTATAAGAAATGTATGTATAATCAATGGAAGACATGCAAGAACTATTCTGAAAGCTAGGTTTGTATTTGCTTATTCACTGACAGAGCTTCAGAGCCTGGTTTAAAGAAATAATCAGTATGCAGTCTTGAACTGTGGCCAAATTTCAATTTTTTTTCCCCCATAAAATGCCTTTAAATATCATTGTGCCTTCCCTAAAGTATTAAAAGGTACAGTAAAAAAGTCCAGATAGCTGGACAAGATTTATGAAGGAAATTTTAATTTATGTTTTGTACATTGGTGATGATTATAGGTGAAAGACACATGATGGAATCCTGTTTTCCTAGAGCCTGCTGAGGGGAAGTGATGAATAAATACTTTGGTTTTCTTTGCTTGCCTGTGCAGACTTTGCTTTTTTATCACAACACATGATTTTTCTGCCTGTAAGCCTCTGATTGTCTTTCCCATCCCACTTGAGGGGAGTGGCTATGTGGGGTTTAGCTGCCTGCTGGGGTTAGTCCATCAGGATCTGTGCATCAGTAAGCTCCTGCCGTGGTTTCTGAGGTGGGGAGCTGTCAAACAAAGCACAGGAGCCATAAGACATGCATATATGCTTTTTTTTTTTCTTTGATGTTGCTAACTTTAACTTTCAATTCAGCCCTGTAATTTCTAAGCACCAACTGTGGCTGTTGTTTGTAGACATTTCTGGAGCTATGTTGACATTCTGGCAAACCAGTGGTTCCAGATTTTTCAAGCAATGTCAGAGGTGTTTTTCTGGGTAAAAACATAGGTCCAGACTACAAAGTAGCATCTTCTCTCGCTTCTCCTGGTGAACAATGGCACACACTCACATCTTCTTCATCAGCATTATTAGTTCAATCCCTTCACATGTGCAGGGGACCCTGAAATCTAGCACTTGTGGCACAATTATCTGTTGAGCTTTGAGGTTCAGTGTGAGTGTTAAAGAAAATTCCACAAGTAGCTCCATGTACCTAGTGGGATTACTTACTCATGATTGACCAAGAGAGTGTTCTGTAGGCCTGTCTACCTTTATCAAAACTAAAATATTTAGATAGAAATGCTTAAATGTCTGCATGACTCAAGCATCAAAGTCTTGTTCAGAGATGTTAAGGACCAGATCTTAAATGGGTGTCATGTGCCAAGCTGAGATTGTGCCAATGCACAGCATTAAACTTACGCCCTTCAGGAATCTCACAAGACTTTGTGAAACTAGCATTTTTAAAGTAAAAAAAACCCAAAACTTTCTACTACTTCTTTTCATCGTTATCTATTAGTTATCAGTATTATAAAAATCTATATAGGACATCCAATCAGCAAAACACTGTTAAATGTTTACCATCTCCAGAAATCATGCTTTGAGGAGCTGTAACAAATGGAAATAATAATGTTAATTAAATATTTAATGCCTTTAAACAGATTGATAATTCAAGGCATGATGAAACTATTTATGACAAAATCCTGCAAAAATGAGCAGTGCTAAAATTTGGGAATGGGTCTTTGCTAGCCTCAGCATTATCATGGAATCATAGAGTGGCATGGGTTGGAAGGGACCTTAAAAGATTATCTAGTTCCAGCCCTGTACACCATGGGCAGCAATGCCACCAGTAGATTAAGGTGCTCAGGGCTTCATCCGACCTGGTCTTGGGATGGGGTATCCACAGCTTTTCTGGGTAATCTGTTCCAGTTCCACACTATCCTCTGAATAAAGAATTCCTTCCTACCATCTAATATAAATTTCTCCACATGCACGATTTAAAAAAAAAATTTTTTAAAGATTCAAACCATTTCCCCTTGTTCTATCACTATCTACCCATGTAAGTTGCCATTAGAAGTGTGGTCTGTCCACCACTGATCTGTGCTTTGGCACAGAAGTACATTGCAGCCCTGTCTGTCACTATGAGAGGAGGTTTTTTTCTCACAGACCATTAACCTTCGTCATATATGATGGACCTGCTCTGGATGTGAATAGTGGTTTCCAGCCCCCATCTACCATTTAAAAAAAAAGCTTATGACAGCATGTTTGTCAGTTTTTACCATTGTTACCCCAATTCTCTTGTTAAAAATAATAACTACACAGTGCAAAACATCTGCGTTGTCTTAATCAGCAGAGATACATCTACACTTTCATTGAACAGAGAACATCTTGGAGGGAAAGAAACATCATGACATTTATATGTAGCTGCTTAGCTGGCACTGGAAGCTGTACAAAACACTTTGCATTTCCTCTCCATCACCTACACACTCCTTATTAAGGATGAGTGTTGATTATGCTGGTATGATTTCCCTTGGTACCGGGTACTGCCTTTTCCCTGTTTCTTTCTGTTTCTGGATTCTGATTTTTTTAAATACCTGGTGCTGATTACAGAACAGCGTTGTGTGGGCCTTCAGCATATAAAAAAGTCTTGTGGGTGCCTTTGGTGGAACTGTACTTTTCCTTATGTGGGAGTCCAGAGATCAGTTAATGAAATGATACTAAATGGGAGGCTGGATCAGAAACACTATTGAGCATGAACACACCTATATAAAGAACTATGTAAAGCTATTATGTACTTTCCTCTACAGTGGTCAGACTTTACCTAAACCAATTAAACCTTTATAGCTATATTTTCTTCAGCAATAGAGTAGGAATGTCTTAGATTATGGATTACACCTTACAGGAGGCCTTTGAAGCCACCCTGTTATTTGGATGCTGTAGTAATAGAAAATAAGATATCCAGTGCATAGCAGTTCACAACCCCTTGCAGTTTATGATAAACCCAACCAATCAGCAAATCAAAGACTGGAATAAATCACAAACTTTTCTACAAGCTGTGCTTGGTAAGCTGAAAATTTGCTTCAAGCAACAAATAGTTGTGAGCTGCCAGTGTTAGACAAGAGATCAGTTCCTAGAAGATAAGTCTGCAAAACTGGTCTGTATGTTGGATGTAGTACCACAGAATGCAAAAGGAAGTGGCAAAGAGAGGAGAGGAGCTTACTGGTGAGGCAGTATTTTATCTGAGCATAACACTGACTAAAGGATAGACTCTTCACTCTAATAATAACTACATTTATTCTACCAACAGCATTCTATGGGGAAATGGGATATTTGGCTCAAATTTTAAACAGGTGGTCACAGTCAGGACTGGTATCTGCTCACAGCTCTGGAGCAGATGCTGTCACAGAGTGGCAGTGGAGACTTTGCAGGAAATTGTGCAAACTGCCCTGAGCACTGGACTGATAACTAACTCTGAGTAGTGCAGAGGCTTCCAGCTTCTCTATCCATTCTTGAACCCCTTGGCATATGAATGTTGTGTTTCTCAAAAATGTGCCTGCTTTTTCAAAGAGGACCTGATTTTTTTCATAGGGCCCTGGAATCTCAGGATTTCATAAAATCATACAATGGTTTGGGTTGGAAATACCTGAAAGATTGCCTTGTTTCAACAACCTGGCATAGACAGGGACACCTCCCAGGTGTCTCAAAACTCCATCCACATGGATGAAACAGGGCATGCACAACATCTATGGGCAACCTGTTCCAGTGCCCAACCACCCTCATGGTGAAGTATTTCTTCCTCATATCTAATCTAAACTTACTATCTAAATTTATTATGTAAATGTAAATTTATTATGTAATATGTAAACTTACTATGTAAATTTGAAGCCATCCTCCTCTGTCCTGTCATTGCATGCTGTTGTAAAAAATCCCTCTCCAGCTTTCCTATTTATCTCCCTTTCATGTACTAGAAAATTCTGAAAGATCTCCCTGGAGAGCTCTCTTCTCCAGGCCTTAGAAATGCAACCCTCTCAGCTTGTTTTCATAGAGAATGTGCCCCGTCCCTCTGATAATCTTTGTGCCTCTGCTAGTCTCATTCCCACAGGCCTGATTCTTATGCTGGGGGCCTTGTGCTGCATGAGTTAAGGTTCTCTGGCAGTTTGCTGCTAGCTAGACTGACCTGTGCTCTTCTGCCCAACACCTCAGAACCATAAATCTGAATCCACAGTCAGATCTCGTAGGAAGTCAGCTGGGAAACAACTCCAGGGCGTATCTTTAAGTCAGGGATTCATTATTCACTTCACCTGCTCTCTGTAGGCTGCATCACTGAGAGGATAATTCTTCCAGCAAGAAAAGTTAAGGAGATCAGGTATATGTCAGACTTTTGAAATAACAAGCTCTTAGACAACACCTAGTTTCAGACCAAGGACTAATTTGTTAGAGAACTGAGTTTTTAGGAACCTGAGAAGGTTGCAGATGTTTTCACTTCTTACTTGTACAAAGCCTGTGCTTTCTAGAAGAGATGGTACTCTTTGCAAGATATTTCATTATCTGCCTCTTAAAAACACAAATGTCACCACCTATTTGAATGCTTGTCTTTCAAAGGAAGAAAGCCTGAAAAAGAAAAAAATTATAATCCTGTTTAGGGCTGTAGTGCTGGTTTGAACTTTTTCTCATACATTAGGGTTTTTGGAAGAGCATGGTTTAGATGTTCAGGAGATGCTAAATGTTAGATTGAATTTTAAGAAAGTGAAGAATTTTAGGTGTTGGCATTCTTGTGGGAATTTTTGCCATGCAGGAGCAGGCTGTCTTCAGAGAGTAATGATGATCAACAATCACCATGGTATTTGTTTTTAAATTTGGTCATTCCTGAGTTATTGTCCACCATTATCTGAATTTATATCAACAAGATAGAGTCCATTTTTGTAGATGCATCAGGCTGGTCTTACTCCAGGATATTTCTTTCAACTGCCCATAATTTCCATTAGGGCACTATTTCAGTATGTCAACAAAAAAAAAAAATTCTTTTGACACTTTGCTTTTTGTTCTGTCATTCTTTTTACCCCTACAGACTGTTTCTACACCTGGGCTTTTTTTCCTTGAGTACAAGTCAGTCAGAAACCTTCCTGTCATATCACAGTAGCTAAAGAAGAAACTGAAATATGTAGTGAAGCACAGAGTGCACACAAGAAGCTTTACTTGTTCAGTCTCGAAGAAACTCTTGTATTAAATCTACATGCATGAAGAGCAACACAGAAAGGTTCCCCAAAATTCAGAGTTTGGCCAAAAGAGCTCCTTCTAATTTTTGCATGAATTGGCTTGATTTTCTAATTACAGCAAAACTCAGCACTGTTGCCTACACCAGGGGATAGTGTTTTCTCTTGCTCTCAATAAATCTGATTGGTCTGCTCATGCCTTGCAGAAGAAGTGGCTTTATAGCCTGAGTGAGGGCTATCCGTACTTCTGTCAGAAATATAAAAGGAGAAGAAGGTACCCTGGAACTTACTCATTAACCTTGTTCTGTGAGTTACACTTGCAAAGAAATTAGTGTGGTTTTAGAGACTGTAAATTGCAGGTAGCAAATGAGACTGATTAGAAACATCTGTTTGCATACAGATACCACTTTCTGGCAATGAGCAATGAAAGAAGTAATAAGTTGAGTGAAGTTTGGTAGCTGTTTGCCTGCTTGTGGTACTGGATCTCCTTTTGTGCTCATGTTCAAAATTTGAATAAATATTTAGATTCTTTCTCTAGTTAAAAGGAAAAAACCTGTATAGAAAATTGCACAATATGATTTTCCATGTTGATACTTAGGATAGACCTGCAAGCTGCACAGTCTTTCAGAGAGAACAGGAAATAGTATAAGTCCCTTAGGAATGAGAAATACATATTGTTTAAACCACCCATAGACTGGCACAAAACCTGCAGTACAGTTCCTTTATTAATTTGCATACCATTGAAAATGATAAGCCAAGTCAATTTTGCAATATTGCTCTGTTTTAATACAGCCATGCAAAGTTTAAAACAAGACCTTCAATCACACAACTATACTCTAGTCTTCCTCAGATGATTGTCACTTTACATAGAACCTCTTACATCTTTCTTCTAAAAATATAGAATGTTCTCATTAGAATATTAAATTTTTGTTCCTCCTTCTAGAGCATTGGCTATTAAATACTACATCCAGGTGGGATTTTTTTTCTCTATCTATATGAACATTTTTTTTTCCTAGTACTTTTGCAAAAACCTTTTTTTACAGTAACATAATCAATCAAATACTGCTGCTGTAGATAACTTGGAGCAGTAAGAAGTTTGAACTTTTGCATTTTGTCTTCTGAAGGAAAATACCACTGCTTTCATTTGTCAAATCCCTCACTTTCACATTTGCAAAATCCTCAGAAGGGTAACATCCTAGTCTCAGATGAGTGGCAAGTTTACTATTTTGATTCTTCCCCCATCTTTTCCCTAGAAAAAGGGAAATTGGAACTTCACCTATTCTTTTTCCCTCTTAATTATAATCTGCTGGTTCTGTCTTGAAATATTCAAACAGAATAATCAATCTTATTGAGAAATTATATTGCTAAGGTCTGTATGTGAGAGTGTGATTGCTGATTTAGTCAACAGGATATTTACCAATTTCTGCCATGGAAATCAGCATAGATCTGAAAGGACCACCTGAGGACTATTGCTTTTACTTGATTTTGAAAATTTTCTATTTTTTTTCCCCATTTTCTCCCAGATGGTGGGAGAAACTCTGCTTCAGGGCTGCCAAAAAATTAAAGTGGAAAAAATGTGACCAATTTTTTGGTGTCAGCCTTTGCCCTGCACATTCTAGTTGCATTACTTCTGCTTGGGGTGGAAATGTCTGCTAGTGGTGACTTTGATCTTGCAAGCTGAGTGTGAGATTAGTTTAGAAACTTTTTGCAAAAGGTCTACCTTCATCTGTTCTGCTAGCCTGGTTCTCACTGAGGTTCATGCAAACCCTTTCATGAGTATGAGGAAGGAGGTTTCCAGTGTGAGTCTTCTTAGCTAGTAAGTTTCTTATTACACATTAGAGATCTATTAGGAAGAGCAAGTTAAGGTGAGCTAGTTTGTAAGTAGAAAATTAACATTTCCCCTTCTGTCTTTTGAGATGAGAAAATAACTATGATTACTCAGCCAGGCTGGCAGAAAGAGTACAATGCCTGAGGAAGGGAAAAGTGTTAAGGTCACAAGCAGTCAGACTGAGAGGAAGAAACTTGGAGCTTCTCCAAGCAGTTTCTAAACTGCTGTTTCTCCAAGATCAGACCTTCAGCTGGCACAGCCTAAGGACCCAGGATCTGGTGCCTGTCTGAGATAAGCACAATTCCTGAGTGAGGCCACCTGGAACCCTAAGGACACAGTTTTCTTCTCAGATTCATACTGCCATCCTGAGGATGTGCAGTCCTTGCACATCACTTGTGAGAAAAATTTTTAAAGGCAAAGTTTCTTGTGGAAAGCTCTCTTTTAGAATGTGATGAGACACCTGCACCATGAAAGGGATACTGAGATGAGGTGTATCCTGTTGTGCTCACATTGCTGCAGAGAGGCAGACTTTGGCTACACTCAGATCAGCATCACTTTCCTTTCTTAATACTGAAAATACAGAGTTGTGCCAAGCACACAGGGGCATAGGAAACACTTCTCCACTCACAATATAGAAAGAAATGTAGTCCTTTTACACAGGGAAATTCCAAATCTTATATCAGAGAAATTCTGTCATGCTTCTTCTGTTTGTTTTCCCTTACAGATTGATGGTATGAATTCTGTAGCTGCTCTGACAGAAGATTTGCAAAATAACAGTGAAGACATAAAGATAAGCACATCTCTGTGGCAGAAAATATGCCTGACCTTTAGTGATGTCAGCTATCATCATTGCCTCATGGCTGACCACAGTAGCTGGACAGACTACAGGCAGTAGAAGTTGTCAGAGGTCTGCATTTCAGGCTGCTATTGACAGTACAACCGAGGACAAACCATGTGTGAAAATCTCTTGTATGTGTCACTTCCAGTTAATAATTCCTGGAAAATAAACATGCTATTTCAGGTGCTCAAACTGATCAAGAAAGCAGTGTCTCACCTCCACTTTAAGTAATGTATTCTGAATATAGAAATTGCTATATATTGGAGTGCCAAGCAAATGATTTATAGACAAGAGATGCCTTTGCTGATAAGCTTTGAGGTAAAGAACCCAGACTGGCACTGGTTCCTAGCTTAGGAGGTCTCATTCTTTCTGGCACCTCATCAAACTGCCCTCTGAAAAATTCAGTTATGCTTCTCTCAAAAGCCAGACTGGCAGACTCTCTCTATCAGTTCTGGGGGCAGACACTGCTGGAACTTCACTGCTCCATAAGTTTATAACACACATTTGGGGAGGTCACTGCTCCAGTGACCTCCCCAAATGTGTGTTATAAACTTATGGACAGTAAATCTGTATCCATTTTGTTCTTAGACCAACATCAGGTTTTAGCTCAAAAACTTCCTCACCCAACACAGGATTTTGTAATCTGGTATTTTCAAAGAAAGTAATCAAGTGCCTTCAAGCCTTCTCTTAACAGGGAGAAACAACCATGCTCTTTTTGTCTTCTTTCAGAAGATCTGTGAGTCTTCCCAGAACCATGGCTGTAGCACTGGGCAGCACAGGAGGTATTAGGAATTGTTTGAGACCAGGTTTACTTCAGGCTGTAAGTTGAGGTTTTTGAGCCTCCTGCTGTATCTTTCAATCCTGCCTTGTTCTCCATTGAATTTTTGAATGTTTCCATTGAATTTTCCTGTCACATTTCAGTATCCAGGATACTCTAGGGTCTGTGAGTGGTATGAAGTTATATTTGAACAAGCTGTTTTCTTTCAATGATGTCACAAATGAGTAATTTAGGTAATTTAAAGAATCACCATTGAGGGTATTGGCAAAAGCATGTTCAATATAAATTTGTGAAAGCATGACTTTAAAAAGTTTGGTGGCAAGGTTCACTCTATGACCTAGCATATAGATGAAGCATACATGGGAAATTTTCATTATGAGGCATAATTGGATTAGAATCAGTTTAGAATTATTCATACATAGTCTGAGGATGCAAAATGGTAAGGATGAAAAAGGGTAAGGGAGACCCCCCCTGTTGAGCCATGAAGTTCTATGAGGACCCTCTTGCTTTCTAAACTCCTGACAGAGCATAGGTACAGCTGACCACAACCTTAGTCCCAGCCCCTTGGTCAATGGTTTATGTATAAAAGATTTGACAGTGCATGACCATTGACAAATTTAACATTTAGAAAGAGAAGCAACAGGGTCTATTACAATTACAACAGTGACTTGATAATAGATTCAAGATGGCAGGCTCATGCTATACTTTATAGAGGATATTTAAATGAATTCAGACACACACAAACACAGATGTGAATATGGATATAAAAACAAAAGTCACCTGTTCAGATTCACACCAAATGCTTTTGCATCACTGTGGGTGAAGGGTTGGGCCCCAAGGAGCTGGGTACCTGCACAGGCCCTGCTCTCAGTTTTCACTCACTGTTCTGAGTTCTCAAACCCGTGAATTGCTGAGCTCCAGGAGACCCTGTGCAAGATGCTGGTGCAGCCTCTGCAGCCCAGGGCAGCTCAAAAGGCCTCACTTGGCACTGTTGCTCATGTGGTTGCAAGTTTCTTGGCTTCAGTCATCAGTCAGTCTCCATCCTGGCCTCAATCCAGACCAGTCATTTTTCTCAAAATTTCAGCAACAACAATATTATTCCATTTGGGCTATGATTCAGGCAAGTTAAGTTCCAAGGCTTTGAGGGTTATCTCTTGTACCCTTCCTTGGTTAGGCAGCAGAATTTCCTGCTGTGGACCAGGACAAGATGTTTTTGATAAGTTCAAGGCGAAATTCCTCACCCGAGAGCAATTTATCAAGGACAAAGCCTAACAAGAATTCCTGAGATCTCAGAGCAATCTAGGAGATAGCAGGAATGCACCACCACGTGTGCTAGAAGTCTCTTTTAAAATGGTGAATTTAAATGGGCTACTAATTAGCTGATCTGAAAGTAGACTGAAAAACTCAATTACACTGCTTCACATCTGGAAAGGTATTTTGTATAAGTAATTCTATATGTTGGCTAATAATTGTAGGAATATAAAGAGGGAAAAGATTTTAGAAAATACAAAAGGGTTTTAGAAAGTAGATATAAAGTTGAGAAAGGTTGGGCAATTTTAAAACTTTCTCATGAGAAGCTAAGAAAATAAGGACTAAATGAGTACATTTATATTTATCATAAAGAACAAGAAGGAACAAGAATTTATTGATAGTTTGAGATGTGAAAAGTCTTAGATATATGCTTTGTAAAGATAGAAAAATTTCAATCTTATGTATTGAATTATTGTGTATTGTTTGAGGTTCATAGAAGTCCTTTTGTTAATGTTAAACTCACGTAAGTCTTTCTTATTAGTTAGAGTACAATGATTTTGCACCTGTTTTTATGCTATTCGTTCAAAGAATATGTAGAAAATGACTTTACATAAGCTATCTTGGTTTTGATCTAGATTTAAATAGATGTTTGTTTCTCTGTATCTCTTGCTTTTTGCTTGTATGATACAAGAAATAATAAATCCTAAGTCTACAACCATACGAAGTCCCATCCTCTTTTATAAAGCACAAACCAATCCAGCAGAAATAACCATATGAACAATGTCTGGTTTTATCCTTTTTACAGTGTGGATATGGAGTAAACAGAATGAAAATAAGAAAAACACAAATAAAATAATTTATCACTGTAGTATTAATTCCCTGATATTACAGATCTTCCATTCCTCACAAAATCTTGTTTTGGAAAACAGTATCTTCTCTCCTACTCAAGCAATTGCAATTAAAACAATAACCCAGAGATACACTGACATCCAGATTTTAGAAATCCTGGCCATTATAGTATCACCTTCTCTTCTCTGAGAATGGGGGAGGAAGGATCTCCATTGGTTTGAGTGGGAGGTGCTAGGTTCTGAGATGAACACTGTGATGTAAGTTGAGTTCTGTAAAATTGAGAATTCTTTTTGATGAATGAGAATGCCTGGGAGTTGATTCCCTGGCTCTGCAAATATAGCCACTAAACCATCCCCAAACTTTTGTGATCCAGGAAATTGTATAGTGCATGTCTCTGCTGGAAAGTTTGCCCTGAGCTGGACATTCATACAGCTGTAACAAAGGGGCCCAGAGGCGATAAGAAAATTTTGCCATGAACAAGGTGCACCTGGCAGGAAAGCTGCTCTTTTGACACTGTCCTGGAGTGGAGTTTCACTTGAACTTTTCTGTGACATAGCTCAAACTTCAGTCTTCTGATTGAGTCTTCATAGGTAGCACAGGCAAAGGCTGATGGGGAGCACCACGAGCAGTGCCTCAACCAGCCCCGTTGGCTCTCATGCTTCTCTGTGGCACAAAGACAGTAAACAACTCACACAAGTGTTGACTGGCTCCGGTGCTTTTGTTAATGTTGTGCCAGGATTTTTGCTTTCCTATGGAAGCTGGAACATAAAATATCGTTACATGAGTGGAAACTTGAGAATAGGAATACAGGAGCTGAACTGAGAGTTTTCATATGGAATTTGCTCTGGGGAAACTCACTCTCTTTGGTTTGTTTCCTGTTGTTTTTGTATTATGTCAGGGTGAGCAACAGATACTTGGGCTTTGTCAGATATTGACAGGGTTTTATTGCTATACTAACTTCTACCTTCAGTATTTTCTTGTTCCATAGATAGGTTTTACACTAGGTTGTTCAGTCCTGTTGTATTAGATCATTAAAGCAAGAATTATAAATATATTTTTTCAGTTTTATAAAGCACAACAACATTCTGGAGTTTGACCAGCCATGCAAGAAACAGATGATAACAGCAGGTAAAAATTAAGATTGAAAACTGAAGTCCTAAATATTAATGACATTTAATTCTTGATTCTGTCTTACAGCTCAGATCCTATTCTACAGCTGTGTGCTGTAGGTGAACTCAAGACATATTCAGGGATAGGGAATAAGCCACTGTAGTGATGCTGAACAGAAGATTATAGTTCAGAGCTAATGATCCACAAAACAACTATCCTGAGCAGATCCTGGACAGTGCTACGCTGCACTGTGCAGAAAGGATGCTTTGGCCTTCAGTCCTTAATTGGTTTGACTTTTGCACTTTGACTGTTTCTGCCCAGAACTCTGAAACTATTGCATCCTCACTGATTTTGGCAGCCTTTAGTGAAGGTACAGCCCAAGTCATAAGATACTCCTGCTAAGCTGAATTAAAAAATCATATCCACTCAAACTTTTCCACAAATCAGCCACTGCAAACTGAGTTTCCTGTTCATCCTTTTCTTCCTCAGAATGATGAAAGACAGAATCCAAGGCCAGGTCTACAGTGCTAGGTGATTTAAAAAAAAAAAAATATTTAGGCATGGGAAACATAATTTGAGTTCTATTGAAAGAAAATTCTAATCATAAGCACTGAGTACTTTAAGAACTCGATCATGTGGTATGGTTAGTGAGCAGAAAATCCTATTTTCATTGTTTTCCCTTTCCCCTTTGAAGCTGTCCTGGTTCCATGCTGGCCATTGTGCTTCTTGTTTGGCTGAGAGTTTTGAACTTAGAAGACAACAAAGATTTTTGTGTTCCCAATGTTTTAATTATTTTAGGTCAAGAAAAGGCCTGAAGTAAAAAACACATAAACTTTAAGTGTATGTGTAAAACAAGTTATGCAAATAAAAATTAACCTGAGAGCATAAATTCATGTCTGGGGTGTCCAGCTGAAAAAATATACCTTCACTGGGCTCTAAATGTCACTGGAGTCTTTGTTTCAATTAATCATAAATTATTCTGATTGTCATGCAACTTGGTGATTATTTGTTGCTATTGGTCACAGGACTTATGAGCTAACTTCCAGACTCATGACTGTTCACTTTGCAAATCTCTTGTTCTCAAAACCAGTCAGCCTCCAACATGCAGCATGCCACGCAGGAATGGCCCATTGCAGACACAATCCCTTTTTGGACTTTTGAGCAATTACAGGTTTTCCTTGCAAGGAGCCTGTATTATCTATATATGTCATAATTTATTCTACAACCAAAACTGTAAGGAAATTCACTTAAAAGCATCTTTCTGCACTTTTAAAGGCAGGATTTGCAATTGCTACTTCCAAGTGGGATGAGCAGGCCACTGTTGGGTGGAACTGTGTGAGTTTATGCTGCAGCCCAGGGATTTCCACATCTGTGGGGCCATGCCATAGATACAGACCCAAAAGGGATAATGTAATATTTTAGGTTCTCCTTGCCTTAGGCAGTGGGAAACCCATCTGTGGGATGCTTTTCTTAAGACCCTAGGTGCACATGGTGGGTAATGCAGGAGTATGAGGAAGTGCAGTGTGTACTTCAAGGGGGTTTCATTATGGGTGAGAATAGCCAATGAATTAAATTGTATGATGTTATTTGCTGCATATATACATATAAATATACATATACATATACACACATATATTTATATATATAAAATACATTATATATATACATATATATATGTGTATATATATAATACATTATATATACATATAGATGTGTATATATATATATCACACACACATATATATACATATATATATACACACATATATATATATACATACTGTATATTATCATTTCTATGGCTGTTGTCCTCCCTTCATCACATCGGGTGTCTCACAGCATACATCTCCACAAGCACAGCTTTTCAATTGCTGCATTAATGAGGAAGGGACTTTGATGGGACTCAATGAACACAGTGGAATCAGAATTGTCTACAACATGCAATGTTTGGACACTACACACCCTCTTTCCTGCCTCATTGTTATGATGGTCCAGGGACTACCTGAATTCAACAGATCCTTACAGGGAAGCTGCATAGACCTAAGGAAAGACAGCAGTGGGCACATCAATCAAAAGAAAGGAAAGGTGATGAGGAGCATGGGACCTGGCATGACAAAAATGGGATAAGATGTGGATTTTCATCTGTTTTTTTGTTGGGATGGAGTTAATTTTTGTCTTAATAGATGGTACAGTGTGTTTTAGATTCAATAGAAGAATAATGTTTGTAGCACATTGATATTTCAGCTTTTGCTAAGTAGTTCTTGCTCTAAATCAAAGACTTTTCAGTTTCCCATTCTCACCATGAGCAGCACAAGAAACTGGGAGGGGATGCAGCCAGAACACCTGATGCTAACAGGAAAAGGAGATTTCCATCACACAGAGTGCCATGGTCTGTGTATAAACAGAGGGGAGCTGGGCAGGTGTCACCAGTCACTGCCCAGGGACATGCAGGACACCAACCAGCAGGTGGTGTGCAATTGCACTGAGCACCACTTGTTTTATTTCAGTTGTATTCTTTTTGCTCTCTCCTATTTATTACTGTTGTTGCTTTTGTTGTTTTCATTGTTATTGTCGTTGCTGCTATTATTGTTGTTGTTGGTTTTATCTCGACTTTGTTTCAATTATTAAACTGTTCTTATCTCAATCCACAAGTCTTGCCTCTTTTTTCCAATTGTTATTCTCATCCCACCATGGGGAAGGCTGTGAGTAAACAGCTCCTTGGTACTGAGTTGCCCGCTGGGGTTAACCCATTACAACTGGTTGACACCTGCTTAATTGAAATTATCTCATCACAGAAAGATCCCATGCATGCTGCAGATGTGGTGCTGGCTCATCAGTGAACCAGTGAACTACTCTAGGCACACAGAGCCAGAAGCTTGCAGAAAACAAGCTTTGGAAAATGGGTTCCTTTGATTGTAACAAAGGCAAAAAGAAACAGAACATGAAATATTGTTAGCAGGTTTAGATAAATTATATGCATATTCATCCCTCCAGAATTAGTAAGAAAATTTCCAGTGCAAACAGTGACTTCTAAAAATATTCACAAAAAAATCCCCAAACAAACCAGGAAATAAGAATATCTGGGGGGGAAAAAAGGCAAGTAATCCAGGAATGTAACAATTAGTACTAGTAATCCATAAAAATGCATATAAAAGCATCAATTCAGTCATTACTGGAGTATAAACATTTATCTCTAGAACATGCCGTACTATTTCAAATATTCAATCAAAAACATCCAGAGAACCTCAAATGTTAAATGAGGTCCCTTTCAGCCAGTATAGAGGATAAATTCCTCACCACTGCTGTGTGGGTGACAGGATATATGTCATGAGCAGTTGCATGGAATTCCTTAGCAATTTTTTCAACAGTAACACACACACAAAAAAAAGTCAATTGAATAACTTACTCTTCTTCAGATCTTACCTCCATGCCCCAGTTCTGCAAAATGCATAATCATTGTATAAATCCAACCCACATACTAAAGCTCCACTTAAATCTATGAGAAAGCTGCCCTAGGAAAGACAGACCAAAGAGCTGTGCTGAAGCTGCTCTGAGCAGAAGGAGGTGCCGAGTCAGTGGTGATTCCATTTTCATCCTTCGTTTCTCCTGCCTCTTACTGTGCTAAGGATGCTGTGTGTGGCTCACAGCCTCTGAGGCTCAGAGGACATCTCTTCTTGAAAACGTTCTGTGACCAAGGCTTTCAGATGCCATCGCTAGAGGACATGTGAAAATGCCATTCATGCAAATAATTAGCTTTGTGCTTCCGAAGCCTTCTCTCACAGCTGTCCTCTGCGGGGAGCAGAGGGGCATGAATATGAAATTGCGATAAAAGTATTGAGTCAACTATAACAACATGACTAATTTTACCTGGATGATCATTTCTTCCACAGCTTTAATGCATTTCAGAGAATACTAACATTTGGCCTCCAGTGGCTTTGGGAGTATTTTATTCTCCATTTCCTAATATTATTCTAGATCTCATCCAGATGAACAAGTATCTTTCCTTAGTAAAAACATGGGCACATGCATTTGCACCTATACTGTTTGTTTTACAGCAAATTAGACTCGCTGCATGATATGACCTAGGAAAAAGGATGAATATTACATAATCTAAGTAAGACAACATGCAGAAATCCAGCATCAGCATTGCTTGTCATTGGAGAGACATAGCAGATCAGACTCAGTCATTGTCAAGAAATGAAAAATACCTGTAAGCTTTGTCTGGCCCATCCAGGGTGTTGCATTATATTTTGTGTCACTAAAACAACAAACAAGCATGCTTGTTAATGCTTGTTGAAATCACTGCTGTATGCTTCATTCCATGTTAGAAACGTATGGATAACTCACTGAAAAAGTTTTCCAAAAATAGCACTGAACTGGGAGAAAGAATGCAGTAAATTGCAAACCTGAGATTCTGGATTATGACTGAGTACAATCATAGATGTGGCAAACACCTGGATCTGTTCACCATTATCTGGATAAGTAATTTCTATGTTCTCTCGAGATGTTAGGTTTCTACTTGCAAGGTATCTGAATGCTGTACAAAGGTAATAAATTTTATCTTTCATACTTTGAGGGGTGGCAGTTGTGTACCACCTTTTAGAGTAGTTGCCTAAAGAGCCATTGCATCTAATGATGCATTATTCCTCATTCTTTGCTCTTCATGAGTCACAAACCCCAAAGAGACACAGATTTCTGGTTAAATTTAGTGCTGAGATACTTTGCCATTTGTTTTCATTAAAAGTTACCTGATCATTTTCTGATCCACTCCTACTGAGAATATGAGCTCAGTGAAAATGTTGGTGAACCTACACTGATCACTAATGAGCTGGAGCTGACTTCTGCACTTCAGAGAGATGAATTATATCTTGTATTTATCCAATTATGACCCAGATCCTTGGAAAAAAAATAGGGTCTTGTACACAAATAGCTGAAGGCAGTAAAACTTTTAAGCCTATTTCATAAATCCATGGATGAAGTTTTTATTTATGCCTCTTGCATCTGGATTCTCACTGTAATCTGAAATTCAAGCCTTAGAAATACACGGTCAGTATTCTAAAATGAAAAAAAAATATATAATTATTATGTACAATTGAAGGAAAACAATCTTGATTGGTAAAGGTGACACGTGGCCTTATAACAGACCCAGTTTTCCCTGCTTATCTAGACCTGCCAGCGTGATCTGAAACACTCCTGTGAGATCATCAAATTGAAGATTTATACTTAGTTGGGATTAATTTAATCTGACTGAAGAAAACCAAAGTTTCTGAGAATTTCTATGAGAGATCTGGTTCTTACTGGTATCGATGTCCTGGTTTCCATGTGATTGAAACAGTCCTAATTACAAACCACACTAGTTAGTAACTCTCAGCTGCCACCAACCCCATCACCATTACCTGGGATGCTTAAAATGGGCTGTGCCAGTCTAGCTCACTCCAGAATATGGTATTGAATATGGTATCAGTTATTTGTCCTGAACAGCTTTGACAAAAACTGACATCTTAGCAAACAGGCAGGAAGGCCTTGGTGTGAAAACTCACCCCAGGAGGGCAGACACAGCACTGGGCTGTGAGGAGCAGAGGTTAACAAAGCAGAGGTTAACAAAGCAGAGATTAACAAAGCAGAGGTTAACAAAGGCTGCCCCCTCCTGCTTTCATGCTGCCATCAAGAGGAGCTGTCAATGGTGGTTTCACTACAAAATGACACCAAATTGGGAGCTGCGTCCCCTGCACTGACAGGGTGATTCCCCTCTGGAAGGGATAATTATGTATGGGCTGTTTACTCCTGGTAAAACAGTTAAGTGATATCCATGTCACTTGCAGAAAAGCCCAGGTGAAGTGGGCTTTCCCTGTAAAAGCATGTAGTAATTAGGCAGATCCACATACCCTTTCTCCCTCACTGCAGGGCATGGAAGGACTGGGTGGCTAGAAGCTGTGTTTACCTTCTTCAGCTGCTCTCTGTTCAGCTGCCTCTGCACTTCCAGCAGTGCAATGGGGTTTGATGAAATTACAATAATGTAAATTTGACAAGGTGTTCCCATGTTTATTGAGATGCAGAAGATTTTATGAGTTTTCCAGAGTTGTGAGGCATTTAATAGGGCAGCATCACTCCCAGGAGAACGTATTTTTAGATCTGTAGAATAATACACTGCCTCCACTGGTCTGATTTATACCATACTCAAGCAATCTGAGCTGCCATGCTTTTTTCTTGCATTATTGTTAACTGTATGACAGATCACATTGCATTCGTCCAAAGCATAGCAACATGTGCACCTTGCACTGTTGGCATCTGTCTCTGGCTTATTATTTTTACATCTGCTGGTTATCTTTCAGCGTTATTTCACATTTAAATGCATGCACTCATCAGAACCGAATCACCAAAACTTGCCCGGAGTTCCATCTAAAGATGGAAATGGCTGGATGGGATACCCTTCCAAACAGACTATTGGCCACATTGCCATGAGGAAGATCTCACAAGGAAAAGCTCCTTGACTATTCTGCATGACTTTTCCTTTAATGCAAATTTCAGTTGTCATTTTCAAATTTTCTTGCACCTTTTCCTGTAACATCCCATGTTTGACATTTTACTTCAAGCACCAAATCTTGTGAAGCTCTCACAACATCTGAACTTCTCTGTTATATCATTCAAGCACATGCTTTTTAAAAAGCTATTCTTAATAAAATCTTACTTTTCCACATCTTCTGTATATATGACTGTAAAAATTCTTTGACATGCTGTAGTTTTCTAGGTGGATTCTAGAGTCTGGGTTTTTAAGCTAATATTATGCTGGATCCTTCCTGATTTCCAAAAGGTCTCTGCCAAACAGGGACACGTTGTAACAATCCTTCCTTAAACCACTTCTGCTACCTAGCACTTTCATATGTGTATTTTTTATTCAGATGACCTTCTCAATTTTAAAAACTCATGAATAGAGTTTTTAATGAATGATTCCTCTATTTTGATAGAAAATCTTGAGCTGGATACTTTTTTATTATTGCAAAAAACATTTTAACTTTTTTTTTTCTTTCTTTTTTATTACGCTTACAATAATTTATGCTGGAAAAAAATATTCTAGCAGAAAATGAACTGCTAGTAACAGGTTTTTGATGAAAGAGGGAAGCATCTATGGCTTCATGAAAGTTTCTTCTTGAAAACAGAATGTAAAAAATGAAGACAGTTGCTTTTCCATAAAGAAAGGTAACTTTCACCATCTGAGCAAAATCACAGTCTTCAGTTTGGAACATATTCTCCATTTTATGTTTTAAAAATCAATTCACTGCACCATAAAGCTTCTCTAATGAAATTACATGCACTCCAATATTTTAGTCAGTCACATGACCAAATTACACTTAAATTAATGACAGCACAAAGCCAATCAAATACACAATTTTTTTTTTCTTTCTACATGTGATTACACTGTGGGACTCAGGAATTAGTTTTCTGCATACTCAATAATTGACTCAAAAATACAAAATTTTGAAAGGTTTTTTCAACTTCAGGTACTGTTAAACTTGAAACAACTGTTCTAAGTATTTCTGCAATGCTTGAAGTTATCCGAAATGCTACTGTAGAGTTTCCAAAAGATTTTCTGCCTGAAATTGACTCACTTTATGTAAGATAAAGATCTAATTGTAATTACAACATTGTGACCCATTCTAATTCTGCAAAGGATCCTTAAAAGATCCTCTCCCCGTTGCATTGGGTAGCATTAAGTTACAAGGACAACAAAGTGAGATGCTCAACAAAACCACACCAGGACTGCAAAATATTTCTTCCTGGCACAGGAAGTGCAGTCACCATTTCCTTCTCAGCAGAATTGGAGCTGTGAGGTGGGTGATGGAGTCAGCACTGGCATGGAGCCTCAGGGTTCCATTTGGGATCCAGGTCCTGAACCTTCAGCACATCTAGGGCTGGATTCCAGGTGAATCACAGCTTTGGAAGGCCCAGCTAGCTCTGCAGTATCCCAAAGCAGCTGGGCAGTGGCACAGGCCAAAGAGGAAATCTTGTTGGGCTCTCAGTGTGTTCCTGTGGAAATGCTGCCTTCAGTGGCCCCCGGAAGAGAACGGAGAGCGGAGACACCCCAGAGGCAGGGCTGAGGTCTGAGCTTCAGGGCACTGCCTGGCTGAGCACCCTCACCTGTGCCCACCTGTGCTTCCTTCCTCAGAGGCAGCCCAAGGCTGTGGAGTATTCCCTGGCACCTGCAGAAGGCAGGCGCAGGCTCTCTGAATGGAAACACCTTCAGCGACGAAGAGATGTGAGGACCTGACTGAGGCAGGTAAGGCAGCTCACAGAAGGTTCACAAACAGCTGCTGGCTGTTCCTCAGAAACAGGCAACAGAGCCTCGGGAGAGAAAATACACCACTTTGTCTGCAACCTGGCAGCTGCTCCGAGGCACATCTCTGCTGAAAGCCTGGCCAGCTGCACACTGAGTTTCCCCGGGGCAGATACAAAACCTGTAACTCAGTTCTCACTGCCACAGCTGCTGGCAATCATAAGGACTGACCTTCTGTGGCTTGTTAGAGCCAGATCCCATCCCTGCTGCAGTCTTTGCATCTTTCAAAAAATGGCCTGGCGACAGAAGGCTCTCGGGCAAGTAGACCTCTGATGAAGACAACTCTTGGCTCTTTAGGAAGCAGAGGAACAAACCTTCATGGCTGGGTCAGGGAAGTCCTCGTGGGTTGCTGCCCTACTCCCTGGGCTTGGGGAGGAAAGCACAGTGGAGAGTGGCCAGCAGTGCCAATTGTCAGCTGTGGGGAGCCAAGGAAGGAGGTTTCAATGCCTCCTCTCTGCTGTGGGGAAAGGGCAAGTTCAAAGGGAGGGTCAGCCTGGAATGGCAGAGGACGGGGCTTTCCCTGACATTGCAGGGGTGAAGTGGAGGGAGATGGGATTCTGATTGTAGCTGGGTGACACTGGACTCACAGAGGAGCATGGTGAGTGGGTCTGGTTGGGATGTAGTCAACTTTCCTGGTGGCAACCATTACAGAGCTGTTCTTTGTACTTACAGCTACAATGGTGTTGACAGCACACCAGTCTTTTGGTCATGCTGAACAGGGCTCACACAGCATCAAGGGTGTTTATTCATACTCCATCTTATGGCCAGTAGGCTGGAGGTGGGCAAGAGTTTGGGAGCACACACAGCCAGGATAAATCAAAGGGGATATTTCATAATCAAAGGGGATATTTCATACAATGTGATGTTGTACTTGGCAAAAATAGAAGTTAAGGATCATGGGAGGGATTTGTTATTAAGGCTCTTTTCTTCCAAAGTAATCACTGCACATACTGAGGCCCAGCTTCCCAAGACACCACCTGAGAATGAAAATGAGAGAATAGATATTTTTGCCTTGATTCGCTTCCACACACAGCTTTTCTTTATAGAACTGCCTTTATCTTGACCTTTAATTTTACATGTTCTTTTCTCCTCTGTAATGTTGAGTAATAGAGCTGCTTGTGGCCACTTGGCATCCAGCCAAGGTCAACCCACCACAATCTTTTTTGGCACCCAGCATGTGGATTGAGCCAATGTGAGCTCTGAACTGAGCATGCTACAGCTATAGCAGTTATTAATTGGCAGGTTTCTGTGTGTTTGAAGCTGGCTGGCTGCAGTGAATACCTCTTCATTCTGTTGAGCTTTGGAGCATGTTAATACAAACGTTGCACACTTTACTATGCTGGGGAAGTTATCTTGCAGAGAGAATGAGGGAATACACCTCGTCTTTGCTGAGATTGGTATTGGTAGTTTTACTGCATGGGTTTCCACGGTTTTTGTTCACCCTTATGTGAGGTGTTTAGTACTACTAACTGATACAGTTGGGTTTGTGGCAAAAACACTTTCTGGACAGTCTTGGAGGCCTCATATATCCTTGGCACAGACTACCTGAGGACAGTGTACTTCAAGGGCCCAAAAGGGCACTGGTGAGCTTTCAGTGTAGCCACCATGAATATGGAGAAGGTTAAACAGCTGATTAACTTGTCTGGGCTCTCAGAACATTTCTCTGTTGTGGCCTTACTGTGGGTGGATGAATGGCAGGCTGATTGCCCCCCTGACAGTGCACCAGCAGTGATACTGCAGCAGCTGAGACTGCCTGGCTTCCACCTGCAGGCTGATTCACCCTCTGGAGACCCAAAGAATGATCACTGTCCTTTAAATATATCATATGGCCCATGCAAAAAAAAAAAAAAAAGTTAAGTTGGTGGAGGGTGAAAATTAACAGGGACTATTGTGTCCCGAATGAAGATGTCACGCTGCTGCTGAGTGCTGCTATACTTGATATGCTGGAGTCCCTATGCCAGCTGGAGTCAAGGACAGAGAAGTGGCATGCTACAAACAGATATTATCAATGTTTGTTTTTTTTTTTTCAATTCCTTTGGCAGCAGAAGCAAAAATTTGCTTTCATGTGACAAGGTGTCAGTACACCTGGAATGAGCCCCACCAGGCTGGAAGCACGGCCCTGCCGTTTGTCATGGACTAATCAGAGCTGCACAGTCACCAGAATGATCCCCCTGAACACTTATCACACATCGATGACATCAGCAGGGGGAGATTAAAAAGTGTGCTAGGTAGGCAGCAGGGTTTATAGGGATGGGAGTCTGTGATTTGATTTCCAAGGAATTAAGTAGAAGAGTCTTTACAGTATAGTGAAGAGGTCACCATGCATGGGGGGTTCTTTTGGTGTTGAGAAAACATTTGGGACTAGCAGTTAGAGCAAAGCAGGTCTAGTGAGCAGCAGGACTCCCTGGAAAACAGCAGGATCTCACGCTCCTTTCCCCAGCCCCACCTCTTGCAGGACGCATCCTCTGCCAGTTGCACCTGTGCTGAGAGTTGATGGGTATGTCTCCTTGGTGTTGCGGGTGGTTTTGCAGCCATATCCCATTTCTTAGCTGAACTCGGATCCTCAAACGTCCCTGCTGAAGTCTGCCTCACGAGGGAGCCGTGTTCCCAGGAAAAGAGTGTGAGTTGCTTTTCCCCTGTACATCAGTCCCAGAGACCCAGAACGGGGTTAGGGAACTCTCCCTTCCCTCTCTCCCTGCACTCCCTATGGAAGGACAGTGTCTCTGCACAGCCCGCAGTTGTGTCCCACAGAGATGCAGCAGCAGGGAACAGGAGGATTTAAGGCTGTGGGGGACAGGATGGGACCATGTGAGCCCACAGAAAACAGGATCACTGCCTGCCTGTGGGAGGGATCCACTTCTGCAGGAGTTTCCTTATGCTCTGTCTCTATATTGAACAGAGCCTAATCTCAGCCGAGCTGGGGTGTGTTCAGTCCTAAAAAGCTGGAGAACCTTCCCTGTAATCCAGTAGTGCCCTGGTGACTGAACTCGGAGAATGTTGGCAGTTCGAGGCAGAGAGAAAACACAGCCCTATCCCCTTCTGCCCCTTCAGAGTCCTGGGGGTTGCACTGTCTGCATCAAGACCAAATATGCTGGAAGTGGCCACAAAATTTAATTTTGCATCAAAATGTTCATAATTTTTAAAATTTTCCAATATTCAAACCAAAATATTTGACAGTTACATTTCTGCTTTTCAAGTAGGTAGGCAAAAGTAGGAGGAATGGGAGATGAAGGAAAGAAAGAAGAAATTCATTTGGAGAGACAAATATAAAAAGTAAAATGAGCACAAGCAGACCAAACACAACTTCCATTTTCATTGTTTCCGTTGTTGAAATAACCAAAATTCTAGGATTCAGCAACAAGAAAATTCAATGTGGAGAAAAATAATTGTATGATGAACATTAAGTTAAATTTTAGCATAAAAAATAAAATTAAGATTAAAAATAAAATTTAGATAAAAAATTAAGAAATAGTAATAGTCCCTACTATAATTTATCTGTGTTTGGTTAGCATGCCGTTTCTTTAAAAGCAGGAAAGTTTTGTTTTGCCCATGAACCAGCCTGCTTCTGCAGACACTGGGTGGCCACAGCTGCAAATGGAAGATGTGAAAACTGAAGGAAGGATGTAGATGCAAGGACTTGGCAGCTCAATGTGTAAAAAACCAGTGCAGTTCAGCAGCTTTGGCCACCCCAGAATAATATCTCTTGCTGTTAAGCTCCATTTTCACATGACCTCTATAGAAACAAAAAAATACAGCTGGAGCAAGATGCAGAGTTATTTTTTGTTTGTTTGTCTCTCTGTTTTTCCTGGCATGATTCTGAGCTAGCAAGTCTCAGTCCAGTAGTAACACATCAAGTGCACAGGAACAAAGAAAGCCTGAGGCTAAGCCTGAAAATCAATGTGATGTGTCAGGATTAGGGTCAGAATCAACGAGACACAAGGCAATGAGTTACAGAAGCGAAGATACCTCAGAGGTAGGGGTCAGTAGCAAAATCTGAGTTTAAATGCAGCTTCCAAGTGCAAAAGGAGCATGCTCTCACTTTTAGATTTTTTCACAAGAGCTCCTATTAGTGATAGAGCAGACCCTGAACTCTGCAACTCAAACTCTTTCATTCAGCCAATTCTCAGTGCCTTGAAATCAGAATTATTCAGGCAGCACAAAAGACAAGTAAGAGAAGGGACAGTTAATTTCTTTAACAGAGGGGAAGAACAGCCTTAACAGCAGTAAAACTGATGCAGCTAAATGGCTGGAGGATGTCTGGGCTGTAGTAATCACGAAATGATAGACTTGAGGAATGTGGTTAGAACCACCAGTTTGGACTTCTGTCAGGAAGCCTTTGGCCCAGCTGACGGAGTCCCTTGGAAGGCAAGTCAAAGAAGGTATTGAGGTGCTGGGCAGTGAAGTTGGAGAAAGGTCTAGAGGGTAAGTCCTATTAGGAGAGGCTGAGGGAACTAGGGTTGCTTAGTCTGGAGAAAAAGCAGCTCGGGGTAACCTTACTGCTCTAAAAATCCTGGAGAGAAAGTTGTAGCTAGCTGGGGGTTGGCCTCTTCTCCTAGGAAATTAGTTACAGGATGAGAGGACACAGCCTCAAGCTGTGCCAGGGGAGGTTCAGACTGGATGTCAGGAGGAATTTCTTGATGGAAAGGGTTGTTAAACATTGGCATGGGCTGCCCAGGGACGTGGTGAAGTCACCACCCTTGCAGGCATTCATGAAAGGACTGGGCATAGGACCTGGTGCAATGGTCTAGTTGACAAGAATCAGTCAAAGACTGAAAACAAAAGCCCAGAGGTCTTTCCCAGCCTAAAGGATTCTGTGATTCTGTGCATTCTTGAAGAACAAAGGAATCTAGGCAGGCTAGCAATTTTTGAGGAAAAAATTCTTAAAGATGCAGTACTGCCCTGAATGCCAAAAGACGTGTGGTGGAGGGGGCGGTGGCAGGGGGAATAAAACCAGTCTGAACAAGAGAGTTTTGGCTGTAATTCAGTAAAGTAAAGAGTTTATGACCTTTGGAAGAACTGGGTCTCCACTCAGGAAGACTACCAAGTTCCAAATCTGTATGGAGAGAAAATTTAAAGGGCCAAAGCCCAACTAGAATTTAATGTGGCTACTGCAGTAAAAGACAAAATGCATCTATCAATACATCTGGTGATCTGGAAGACATAGATGGGAAACAGAATTATGGCCTAATAATCCGGGGGAAAAAATTATCAGTCTGTTACACATCTTAGACACACACAAGTCCATGAGGCCAAATGGGTTCCTCCCAAGGGTACGGAGGGAGCTGGTGGAAGAGCTCATTGAGTTATTTTTAATCATTTAACAGCAGTCCTGGCTAACCAGGAAGATCCCAGGAGAATGGAAGCTGGCCAATGTGATGCCCTTCTACAAGGGCTGGAAGAAGGATCTCTGAGGTGCTGGGGCACTAGAGGCCTGCCAGCCTGAGGAAGGTCATGGAACAGATCATGGTGAGTGCCATTACACAGCACATACAGGACAACCAGAGATCAGGCCCAGCCAGCAATGAATGATCTAGGGAAGGCAGGTGCTACGTGACCGATCTCATCTATGACAAGGTGACCAGTTAAGAGATGAGGGGAAGGCTTTGGATATTGTCTGTCTTGACTCCAGCAAAGCCTTTGATATTATCTCCCACGGCATTCTCCCAGAGAAACTGGAGAATTACTTGGATGGGTGCATTGTTTTTTGGGTAACAAAGTGTCTGGATGGCCAGGTCCAGAGAGTGGTGGTGAATGGAGCTACATCCATGTGGTCACAAGCGCTTTTTCCAGGGATCAGTACTGGAGCCAGTTTTGGTTAACAACTAGTTCGCGGATCTGGATGAGGAACTGAGCATACTCTCAGTCGTTTTGCAGACAAACCAGGCTGGGTGGGAATATTGACCTGCTGGAGGGCAGGAAGGCTCTGCAGAGGGATCTGGACAGGCTGGATTGATGGGCTGAGGCCAGCGGTGTGAGATTCAATAAGGACAAGTCTCAGGTCCAACTTCACTCAGCACGATAGATGGGGGGCAGAGTGTCTGGAAAGTTGCCCAGCAAAGGACCTGGGGATGATATGGTTGACATGTCTCTGAACACAAAGAAGCAGTGTGCCTAGGTGGCTAAGAAGGCATCCTGGCCTCTATCAGGAACAGTGTGGCCAGCAGAACCAGGGTAGAGATTGTCCCCCTGTACCCAGCACTGGTGAGGCCACACTTTGAGTTCTGTGCTCAGTTTTGGGCCCCTCACTTCAAAAAGAACATTGAGGTGCTGCGGTGTGTCCAGAGAAGGGCAATGGAGCTGCTGGTGAAGGGTCTGGAGCACAAGACCTGTGAAGAGCAGCTGATGGAACTGGGTGTGTTAAACCTGTAGGAAAAGAGACTCGGGGAAACTTCCTCTGCAACTACAGGGAGGGAGGCTTTAATGAGGTGGGGGGTCAGCGTTTTCTCCCAACAAATGAGGGGAGGAGAAGGAACAGCCTCAAGTTGTACCAGTGGTGGTTTAGACTGCGTTAATATGGAAATAATTCATGACTGAAAGGGCTATCAGTCACAGACCAGGCTGCTCAGGGAAGCGGTTCAGTCCACTGTCTGGAGATATTTAAAAGATATGGCATTTAAGGACATGGATAGGGGGTGGATTTGAAAGTGTTATGTTAAATGTTGGACTTGATGACCTAAATGATTCTATATAGATATGTTTATGTGGAAATAAAAATAGTCTTTAATATGTAGAAAAAACAGAGAGATTACATGATTTTATAGGCTGCCCTCATCTATGAATGGATCTAATTAGTGGAGGTAAATAATGAGATGATTTCAGGGGAAAGTTTACTACATTTGTGCTGAAAGGAGATTATGAACAAACAATAAAAGTCAAAGACATTTTTACATGGCCCTTATTTTCACAGAACTGGTAATACTCAGGTTGAAACCATGGTCCAGCCTGGCCATATAAAGTTACTAACTGGAATCCTTTTATTATAATTTATCATGTCACATAACTTTATATTTTAAAATAAGAGAAGTTGGTTTGATCAGTGTAGTCCTTGTCCTGTGTGGTAGGTAGACCACATAATCCAGGAGAGAAGTCAGGAGGGTCAGTGTGGCAGTTCCAGCCTTACCGTGTGCAGTCTCTAAGGATGTAGGGTCCCTTGTATTTCTCCCAAGGTACTCCTGAATTCTCCCCATTTCCTCCCCAGGGTTTTGTTTGAGTCTCTCTGGATTCTCATTATTTCTTTAGTCTCTCCTCAAAAATCTCTTTGTCTGGGTTACTTCTTGTAGGTACCTTCTGTGTCTCTCTCTAGAGAGACCCTGGACAATATCTACTACAGACTGCTAGAGAATGCCTGGTTCCTGTATTCAAACCCTCTCAGTATTTCAACTTGGTTCTTGCCTCACTGCCAGTCTACCCTTTCTGAAAGTATCTCCACTTTCTCTATGACACTTTTACAACTTTCACAGCAGTTAACAAGCTGTTTACTTGTAAATGGTTACCTTATCCTTCTCTATTCTTTCATAGCTGAATTTCAGCCAGGTCCCGCCCATACTACCTGACACAATCTAGCCATTACTCTATAAACAATCCTGTAATTCTTCCCATATATTAATTTCACATAATGATCATGTTTAAGTCATTCCCATGGCTTATGCAATTAACTAGATTTCCAACCATCCTTTTGATATTTCTGCTGTGGTTAGAACCACTGTTTCTTGGGGGCAGACTTGTGGAATGGGTTAATATAATCAATTTGCCAACAAGCTTCACCAAGCTCGTGTTTTGGAATTGTCAGCAGCAGCAAATGCAATTCAGGGACCCTGAAAGCAAAGGCAATGTTTGGTCTAATCTTATGACTGAACTAAACACAAGGTGGAGAGCACTGAAGTCACCACATTACCTCTAGACTGTGCATACCTTGTTCACAGAGGAAGCTCAAGGCTCGAGACAGGAAATCACATGCTGCAGAAAATTGGATTGTACATGGTCATCCCTTGCAACATATGAACATTTATTTTCAGTAGGACTTTTTTGCTTCATTTCAGATCAACAACTTTGCTCAGCTGCTGTGATTTTCGTCCTTACTTTCTTCTTACTTTCTTTCTGAGGCCTCCAGAAATAAGTAATAAGAGAAAGCAATAAGCAGTATTTTATGTGGGATCATTGCAGATCATTAAAAAAGAAAAAAAATGTATGAAAACCAGTTGAATCTTCTTTTTATTTCCTTCACTCCTTGTTCAGACCAGGAGCACATGCAGTTCTGTTCCAAATCTGTTTTGTTTTACCCTTTCCACAGGGAGATAGTAGTGTGTGGGGTGAGGTCTTCAATTTGTTTATTTAAAATTCTGTTAAGAATTCTGCTTGTTTTGCACAGGCACCACTTGAGGTACCACCCAAACACAGCATGAATAACAGTAGCAGAGAACTGAGTCCACCAGAGTATAGCTTAGCAGTATAGCAGTGTTGAAATTGAATCAGAGCCTGGATAATAGATATCATTTGTGGGCTCCATTGCCACATGGTGTTTGTGTTGCCAGCTTGAGCCATGACATCAAGATAAAAGTGCAAAACCCAATGGAATGCTGAGGAGCAGCATACAAATGTGTCATCCTCCAAGCAGTAAGCATTTTCCTCAGAGTATAGACTCAGACCATGTTCTTTGAGAAGCAGAAAATGTATGTTTTGTACCTTTGCACTTCATTCAGCCCTGTACTTTGCATCCTGTCTCTGAAGATTTAATTTCAAAGTAAGACAATAATCTGTTATCAAGCTGAGGAAACCATGGTGATGACTATACTTCCACAAATCTAAATGATTTTCCAATTATAGAAGGAGCTGTGAAAGCCAACCTTGGCCACTAAAGCTCTCCTACACATCATACAGATGTTCACAGCACTCACTATGCTGTGAAATAGTCATCAGAACAGAAGCCTAATTAACACCTCTTACGAAGACCGCAAAAAGTGACTCACCAGTGTTATGCTGTTAGCAGCAATATCTGGATTCCTTGGACAACACCAGCAATATCATTCACAGGTGGACCCATGTCAGCCCTTGTAAAGGTGCACATTATCAAGAGAATTAGGTAGGGTAGAGCTGAGAGATATGATTCCCAGACTCCAAATAACAACCTAATGATTACTTTCACAACACAGTTGAGACGAACACAAGTTGTTCTAAAAGACTGCTTCAGTTATTAGCTATTCATGACAATCTGAGTACACAAGGACAGTCAGAGGAAAAAAAGGGAGAGGTTTATACTTTTTTTAAAATAAACTTTTAATGTGCAATATAGGCATGATCACTACAAGATCTTCCACCTATACGCAATACTACACACTGTTAACACACCGCATTTTCACTGTACATTAAAAAAATCTGGGAAGAATATTCCTTCACTGGAAAAATATCATACAATCACTTAAATAAACAGAGACAACATTACAGTGCAAACAAAATCCTGGTTTTATTTATTCTGCAATTACTGAGTACTTTCTAAAAGTCTTTTAGAAAAATAATAAAAAAACCTTCCCATGGACAACCAAAACATTCTGAGATGATTTCCTCTTACTGAACCAAGAACCTTGATCTGATCCTTGAAGCTGTAATAAGCAGTATACTCATTTGTATGATGCACATTCACGTAATTTGTATGAAACAATAGATCCCAACCCAAAATTTGCAGACAGCAATAAAATGGCACTTGCTGGCTTTGTCTGACTTTTGATCAGACCCATGACAAGAAAGGTCTGGTACAATAGTTATCCCCATTTATTAAAGACAAAGTGCTTAAGGAAGCCAGACAAGGCCTTGGTTAATGATGCTGTTGGTTTCTACTGGTAATTGCTGTTAGAGAGAGTAGGGGCATACTTTTTTTTCCCTTTAAAGAAAAACAGACTGTGGAACAGCAATCATGCCAGATTCAACATGCAAAAGAAGAATACATATTTCTGTCCCAAAGAGCATGATAATGATGCTCGAGCCCACAAAGGCCAAGACTCAGAGCAGATGTCACCTGATTCCTAATCTGTGTGAACTCTCTCACCTTCATAAACTCCTACTCTGGTGAGAGAATATACTAACTTAAAAGTGCTTGTATACTCTTGTCAGTTGGGTGAAGTTAAGAGAGTAATGACTTTAGGGAAATAAAAAAAGCAGGTAGGTGAATATGATGCCTTAAGTTTTAGCTTTCATATTTTTCAGACTCTGTGCTGCTTTAGTGTGTAGCTCTGAGCGTCATATTAAGTGTTGGTAAATTCTCTTCACAGGGTAGCTAGACAAAACAATTCCTTTTCCAGCTTGACCAAGCTCAACTGTTACAAGCTCCAGGCCCAAAAAGTATAAACAACAGTGAACTGAATAGAAAAAACAAGGAGGATGGAATTTCATAACCTAAATCTATAACTGGACAATGAACTCCAATATCCTAATGGACCAAAACTTATAAAAGTGTGAGATCTTGTGACTGGTAGTCCATTGTGTGACCCTTTTGGGTTCATCTTGGGTGTAGCCCTGGCCAGGCTCTTACACTGCCCAAGGTGTATCCTTTAAGGCCTTTCAATAAATACTTACTTTATTCTTTAACTTTATTCTGTCTAGCCTCTGTTCCAGGTCAGCCTTCTCAAGGCATCAAGTACACAAAAAGAGGATGTTTGTTTTCACTTGGAGAGGAATGTTTTCCTCCACTGAGGCACCCTCCTTGGAAAATGAGAAAAGCTATTTCAGTACAGCTTCCAACTGTGGGTGAGACAGACAGTTTGACCCACTGCCATTGCTGCACAGAAGGACACTGGGCTCTTCATACACATATTATCACCTTCTGTTCAATCTGCATTGGATGCCATTTAAAGAATAAGGCAGGCTTAAAAGGAAGCACCAGTGAGAGTATATGGGTCATCCTTGAGGTTCTTAACAGATAAGACAATACCATGAAGAACTACTTTTACAGGCAGTAAGTGGTTATTCCATCACAATTTTCAGCTTCGCACTTCTTTCTAAGCATACATAAAAAATAGTAGTAGCTAAGAAAGCTGAATTAAATAGCACACAATTTCACAGTCCTATTGCTGTCTGTAAAATACATAACCTGCATATAACCAGTTTGCTACTATACTAGCTGATGGGTTTATTCACAACATTCTAGATGTATGTGGGAGATGGCACAACATGAGGACTATAAGGCTATAGATCCCCCAGTTCCAGCTTGTGTACAATTGTAATTTTTCACTTATCTCACTGAATGAGCACACAAAGCATGTAGAAAATACGTCCCAAGTGGATGGGCACTGATTTGGCAGGACTAAGATACAGAGCAGCTTCCCCAGTGCTTCTGGCTGACAGTGACTGAAATAGAGCAGGAGGCAGGCTTCTGCTAATGGTGAAAAAGAGCACTGGCCAGAAGGTATGTGCCAATGGGGCTGTGCCTTAAGAATGCCTTGGCAGACCATTGAGACCAGCAAAACAAAATTCTGCTCTGCTACATACTGCAGTTCTCACAGCTGCAAAAGCCATCTTGTGGAAAGGCAGCGTGATACACAAGTTAACCTGCTACATCAGTAGGACAGCTGTTAGATCCAGATGAATGAGCAAGTGAAGATTTTGCCTACTAAAGCTTTATAAAAGCCTTTGACCACCCTCATGCATAAATACTAACCCACATGTCAAAATTACTTATCCTAACTACTTAAAACATTATGGTGTAACTGCCCCAAACAGAATTAGCTGCCTGTACCTACAAATGAAACTTGCAAATGAAGACAGTAAACATTAAGAGATTATTGTACCAAAAAGGATAAAAATATATAACAAACTACTGTTTAATTACATCCCCTATTCATAAGTAATTGACCGTGATTTGCTCTCACAAAACTATTTTAAGATTGTGTGTCTAATAGAAGTTCAGTATTTGGCTACCCCAAGAAACTGCATTAAAAAAATCCCAAACCCATCAAGCTATGTGACCAGAGCCAGAGACTTGCTTGCTAAGCAGCTCCTTCTCAAGTCTATCAAGAACACCCTAGGGTCCCTCAGAGTAAGGTTACTCTTTCTCATGGAGAAGTTTCTCAGGGTAGCAAGAGAATACAAGTTGTTGATTTTTTGCTGCTGAGAAGAACTTGTTGATTCTTCTCAAAACATGAAGGAAGAACTTTTGTTGGGAAGCACTTTCATTCACATAGAAGGTCTGGGAAGGTTATCTGCTCTCCTTGCACTAAAATAAGTGTTCTTTCTCTTACGCAGCAATACAATTCTAGAGGCATGCTGCAGCACAAAGTGTATCACACACAGAGTCCCACAGACAACTCTGCAGAGAGCCCACATTCACAAGACTAAATGCTGCCTCTCTCCATCATAGACTCAAGCTCTGAATTCTGGCAATGAAATCTGTGCAACCCAGCTTATCTCTCACCTCCCAGCCACAGGAAGGGGTGAGACTAGGTTATTAGAGAGTCCGTACAGCCACAGGGTAGAGCAAGGACAAGTGTTCTGCTCCTTTGATAGGCAGCTTTTTTGTGGTGTAGTAGTGGATGACTTCAGGAACACTGTCGAAGGGAGGGCTGTTCTGACCCAGGACGTATTTCTCTTTGGTTTTCGTCAGCTTCATATGCATAAAACCTTGACTGCTCCTGCAAGGAAAGCAAAGTGTAAGTTCATGCTTGTGCATAGGGAAGAGGGATGCAGTACCACAACAAGATCTCCTTATGGAGGGGAAAGTAGGAGAACAAAAAGCCAGTAGTTGCTGGGTGGCAGGCCAAGACAGTGGCCAGACTGGCTCCAGCTGCTAGTTGCAAACCCCCCCTGGACAGTTCACCACAGAGGCAGCCTAAGGTAGTATTTTGTTTTCAGCACCTGTGCTGCCTTGATCCACATGCTCAGTTGTCTCACACAGAAAATTACCCAGAGGTGTGCCAGAAGATAATCCATTTCCTTCCCACGGCCCCTCTCTCCAGCTCCTTCAATATTTTCCTGTGAACACTTATTTTCACTATAGCCAGTCGTTACTTCTGGACTCAAATATCTGTGGTGTTGGCCTGTCAGAGGCCTGAGGGTCCCTTCACAGGCACAAGCAGGCCATGAACCTTGCTTAGCTATGCAAGACAAGACCTGTCCTATTCTACCCTGCATGGTTTACCTGTGGATGCCTCAAGGCAGACCTCACTCATTCCACCTGGGCAGCAACTCTCCAGAACAGATCTCTGTGCATCATCTGGTGGCTTGAGGTGGGAAAACTACTCCTGGTGAGCATGGAGGTTCATGGCATAGTACTGCTTTAAACTGAGCACTATACTGAGCAAGGGCTGCTGTCCTGTGGTCTTTCTGCAGGCACTTTCTTTGAGGGAAGGCTCATGATTGCGCAGGCAGGAGAAGAGTGCCATGGAACTCATGGAACTGCCCTGCCTGCTCTTGGCAAAGCAACCTGTCCAACAGAATTCCACTCTGATGGGCAGCACCCACGCTGCCATACAGCACCAGAGGTAGAGTAGGCCTCAGCTCTTCCCAGGAGCGACCCTTCAGCGTCTGCTGTCTTAACAGAACATACAGGCTACTTAAAAGCATAGACTTCAGCCAGGGCAGACAAGTGCAAGAACAGCTCCTACACATCAAGATGTTAAATGAAGCTTAGAAGGTTTTTACAGCTTGTTTGATGTCTCAATCCCTAACCTTCTGGCTCCAAGCCATTGTTTCTTCTAGGTGTGTCCAGGTGCAGAGACAGTAGTGTTAAAATTGAAGTTGGCCTGTGCCAGCAAAGAAACCCAATTTAAGATGACACAGAAAGCTGCAGCAGGAAAACAAATCACGTTAAAACCAGCTTCTCTAAAATCTGCCATATTCTAGTTAGCAGATGCAGCGTTCCCTTTATAAGTGCCTGTATCATAATCATCCTATCTTTCAGATGTATGCAACAAATCTCTGATGAAGATGAACCTGGTGCACAGAAACCATGGCAGGCACTGTAATTATGGCTCTACATGCCTAAAATCATGCTTTAAATATCCATTTCTTAGTGGGAAAATGTATCTTTCAAGTAATAATTAATGTCTAAATTATTTCCCTTAAATAAGAGTGGCATCTTTAAATACTTATCATGAGGACAGATGTATTGCTCTCTTTCTTCAGTTCACTATGAATCTGCTTTGCCACAAAATGACTTAAAAGTGTGCAGGTACATTATTGGAATCAGGTGCACGCTAATTTCAGAAGCATGGAAAGGACTGAAGAAAGATCTTTTAGGTGTACTTTAGTGCAGAGAAGGAAAAGGCACAAGCATTTTTTTGAACAGGAGTGTTCAGGTTTTGAACAGGAATGCACATAGTATGAACAAATTGCTACAAGGAATGTATTCATGACAGACAGTGTTGCTTCCCCAAGAAGGATCTGTGTATATATTCAGGTTTGTGTAGCACAGTAGTGACTACTACTTCTACAGAGCACTCGTGAGACTGCATCTGTAACTGGTGAGAGGGTGTCCCATGGTAAGAGAGATGTCAATACTGAAGCATATCCACAGCAGGACCACTAAACATGGTCTGTGGATGGGAATACCTGACACATGAGGATAGGCTTGAGGAAATTGTGCCTGTTTAGTCTCCAGGAGAAGTAAAGGTGGGATGGAGGATGTCAGGTTGCAATCATCCACTGCCTAAAAGGGAGAGTTACAGAGAAAACAGAAATTTCTCAGCCAACAAGCACAAGCTGCAAGGGAGCTCCTACTGGACACAGGGACTTCTTCCTTGTAGGAGTCCTAGAGCCCAGGAACCAGGATAAGACAGGTCAGAAGGGTTTTTTCCTCACAAGTTTTCCAAAGTACTCAGCAGCCTGATAAGCATGTACTGCTTGGAGCAGGAGATTGGACATCTCCAGAGGTCCATTTGCAATTAGATCTCCCTAGGCAACTGGAAATTATGTTAAACAGACTTCAAAGCTTTGCAGTGTCTCACACACAAATTTTCTGTTCACAAAAGAGGAGAACTGAGAGGCAAGAACATTCAGTCAATGAACTGGTTTTGCTTACTGCTAGTGTTTGCAGCCAATACCACATTGTTATGATAGACCTGATTTTTATCCTGGCTACTTTCCTGGACGTCCAGAACTCTTTAAACTGAGCATTATTTCAGGCTTACTGGTGGATGAAAGCAAAGATTATGTTTTCAAATATTCTCCTCCTTCACTCCCTTTCTACCCTCTTTAAGTGTCCAAAAATTACACCATGAATGTGCTATCTACGCTCCCTGTTTCAAATGAACTGTCACTGGTTGCAGGGAGACACATCAAACCAGACAATTCTCATCTTCTATAATGTAGAACAAATTAAGTTGGAAGAAAGTCAACTCAGCACCTTGAAATCATGCCCTTGAACTAAACCCTTTCAACTGTAAACTATTCTGTGAAATTCACACCTACACTAAGGATCCTTCTGTGCTGTCTCACCTTCTCTATTTGTCTTTAAAATCTGTCTCACAGTTTCCCCTCTTCTGGTATGCCTGGACTCAAAGAATCAGTGCCTTTAGTAAGAGTTAAGGGCAAAATACCTCTGCATTTGATTAACAGCACCAGTGCTGCTAGAGCAGTGACTAGAATTACAGAGACCACATCAAAAAATAACCTGGAAGTCATACTCCCTCTTCCTCTCCTCCAAACAATGATTTTAGTATGCAAAGAAATTACGGAAATTTCAGGTAATGACGGGAAAAAATCTTAATGGTTGAAGTGATTGTAAATAAGTTTCTGCTTAGTTTTTGAATCACTGTTGGGGTCTACCTGAACAAGTACCTGACTGAGCAGTCCTGGTTTTGGAATGCCTATTTTTCAGCTCAACAACAACTATTAGAATCTGCTAGGCCCAAGGTTTTCAAAGAAAAGAACCTAAATAGTGATCCCAAGTTCACACTGGTGAACACTGGTGAAGAGACAGTGCCTTGAAGAGACAAGACATACACATTTGGTAAGAGAAGGTGCTGGGACCTGAACTACAGCATGTGATATTGTTACTGTGTGCATTCTGAATGTCATTGTGGTTTTTCAAATGTTGCAGTAACTCTTCACCACATTTGCATTCAATTGATGAACAGTGACAAAACAATGCTACTAGAGACAATATTTTACCCTTTCTTTCCTTTTTGCAACCATTCCCATGGGTTTCAAACACACAAGAAAATTCCTAATTGCTGATCCCCTGCACCAAATTTCTTAGGAACTTTCAAGCACAGATGTTTACACAGACACAAGCTTGATACATGACTAATAGTCAGTCACACCTTGTTTGAAATGTTTGGCAACACAACTATAACACCAAGAGACTTTGAATTGCAACCTGCCCACATATTTTCTCTCAGTTTTCAAAACCCAATGAGGATGGGAAAGTAATTGGGCAGACAATTAATCAGAATGTGCTTTTTTGATCTTATGCATGAAGTGTGATAAAAGCAGGTTTAAAAAATATTAATGAGATATTAAACCTAGTATTTTTCCAGGAAATAATGGCTTTGATTCTGTGTTTACATCCAGAAAGTTTGGCCAAGTCTTCTGAACCCTATTTTTGCTGAAGAAATCACTGTTTTGTCAGAACAGATTTTCTGCATTAATTTTGATGAAATGTCACTTCCATAAAGAAAAAGAAAAACTTTGCAATATCATCAGAAAAAAATGCTAGCAATGTAGGAAACATATGTTGTTATTTTTCCATTCTGAAATTATTTTCCATTCCATAATCTTAACTTATGTTACATGCTGTTACTCTGAAAAATGCCTATGTTTCATGTCAGTGTATAGCAACAAGAAAATAAAATAAAACCTTCTCTGAAAAAGAAACTCACTGCTTAATTCCTGCAAAAAAAAAAAAAAAGAAAAAAGAAAATTGAAAAATCACTTACTGGAGACATTAAGAAGCTGGCCTATGAACTGGGTTTCCTGTTTCAGCTTTGCTTTTTCAAGCATATTATACACAATACTGTCATTTTACACCTGACGGGCCACTGTCTCCATGATAAAATAAACGTCTCTTCCCCTACAAACAATGTGTAGAAGTGTTAATTTGCACCCAATGTGTGAAAATCACTACTAAGCCCAGGCTCCATTCTCTGTAACCAGTTCCCATCGGCTGCTTTGAAGGTAATGAGAATCCTCAGCTTGTTGGATTTTCCACAGAAGTCATAGAATCCATACTTCCTGGTAACAGCCAGGACCTGATTATTATGGTTTAGGCTAACAACAGACTGTTAATACACTTTTAAATAATTTTATTCAATTGCTAATTTAGAGACACAGAAATACCATGATCTCTTTGTAAATTATACTGACAGAAGAAACTTGTTATTTTTACAATATTACAAGAGTTACTTCCAAAAACAAAAATCAACAGAAAGGTGAAAGTCCAGCATTTATCCAGAGCCCAGAACAACCCAAAGTTTATGTACCCAACTTTGGAAATCAGAACCACTTCTTTAGACTGTAATGACAGAAAAAAAAAAACCTATAGTTTGCAGTTTCCTTTGCTGTTCAGGGAAACCACATGCCTGTTTATGAGTTATGCCTGTTATGAGTCCAGAAGATCAGGATGTCAAAAGGCATCACCCTCTCTGAATTCAGCTCTGTACTTCCACTGGCTGTGCAGGAACTATCTGACAGAACAGAAAGCAATGCCTGTTACTGCTTTTGCTCACAGACTGCACACTTGGTTAACTTGTGAGATAACCCTTATCTAAAATTAAGAACAGCCACATTTCCCAAAACTGAAATGTGAGTCAGGAAATGAAGTGGTGTGGGCACGGTGCACACTGCTGCAAGCCTTGGGAGGGGGAAATCCTGACTGGAAGGATTAGCTAGTGGAGCCCAGTTGGTGCCTGGTCTTCACTGGGCAAGACTGAAACATGATAACGCCATCCCGAGATCCTGTTCTATTGCTACGTAAGAAAGGCTTCTCTGTGATCTTCATGTTCACTGAAGTGACTGCTGAACACCTATAACATTTATAAGTAAGAAATGGCTCTCCCTCTTTCATTTGCACATCTACCTTTTTCACCAGTGTGCTTGTTAGTAAAGAAAAGGTATCAGACAAGGAATTTGAAACTAGGCATTTCAACAGCAGCCAGGAATTTCTGGTTACAGCACAGTTACCAGTAGTATGGGTCTCCAATTTTTACCCAGCCTTCTGCAGTTATAATTGTGTTTAAGGAAAGGGTGGGTGGGTATGAGCAAGCCAAATACCTACAACCCTGAAGGAATGCAGAGAGGTGGAAACACAGGGAACAATCCAGGGCTGACAGAGGAGATCCAAGAGAATGTACAGCTGCTCCTCATGCCTTTGGGATAATTTTGTTCTGGGAAGGTGGATTATATTCTTTTCCTCTTCTGCTGTGCAGAATTTAAATAATGCTGGCAAGGAGGCTTAGCTCTTTGGATCCCAATCCAAAGAAAGATGCTTTTAGCTTCAAACACTTGTCACCAACAATACCAATTCCTTGCTTCTAACTGAGATGAGTAACATAAATGTGTACTTCAACAAAACCTTCTCTGATGCCCCCAGAGATAGCTAATCCATATGCAATGAAATTTCACTGGGTAAACTACACCATCTCAAAGCGACATGACATGAGCAACTTAATCTACCTCAATGATGGTTTTATACACAGATGCATTTTAATTTATCAATAAAGCTATTTTCACACTCAGTTCATTATATTTGGAATGATAATTTTTGGATTTTGAATCAGACAGATATCTTGCACAAATTCCCCATGCAAGTCAAGCCTGTTTGGCTCTGTCAATATCCACAGAACATAAAAAGACTTCCTGCTATTGGAAAAAATGGGCTTCAGAGATGTCTCCATTTTGAAATATTCAGCTATATTAAAAGAAAATGAGCAAGTTCTACCATCTTTTCACTTTTCAAATACAAGTAATGTTTGGGTAGATTCTCATTGTTGTGTTTTGGGAAACAGTATTTTGTTATTAGAGAAAACTAAAAAACTAGAATGAAGTGGTTTGGGTTTTGCTTTCTCTTTTGTTTTTAGAAAAAGCTTGTCACGTGAAACAGAAGAACTGATAGTAAATCACTGTTACTTAATCTCAGTACAAAATCAGGGTGTGATTCTTACTTTTTCCCTTAAGCAGAAATGAAGCATGTAAAAAAAAAAAAAAAAAAAAAAAAGCTGACTCACACATAGTACTAAAGGTCCCCAAGAAGCACAAACACACCTAACAAATACAAAAGGATACTGAAGGCATGAACTTAGCTTTCCAAAGCAGCAAAATATAATTTTAACTGTCACCTTTTCCTCTGGAAATTGTGCTCTAGCAGAATGACAAAAATCACTGGGCTAATGCAAGAATTAAGTGAAATACTTCTAAAAATAGGTCATATTCCAAGACTTTGAATTTAAGGGAAAATTTAGGCCTGAAGGAAAATGTATATCAAAGCTTGTCCATTAATGCTTTAGTGTTTGAAAATACCTAGAAGACACCTATATCGGAGTATACAGAGATCAAATTACAAAAGAGGTAACACAAACTCAACCACAATTCTAAAGCAGATGTGTTCCAACCCAAAGCAAACCTCTGCATTACAGAAAGGTCCCAAAAATAATAGCAGAGGAAGAATGATTTAAAATATACTCCTACAAAATATTTTTCTTAAGTCATAGAATGGAATTTTAAACTTACTAAAAAAAAAAAAAGGATCTGCTTCAGTGCTATTTATAAAAACATTTGTTACAACCAGGTATCACCATCATCCCAGCACTAAAATGTATTTTCAGGGCAGACCTGTGAAGAAATGGCATAAACACCAAACTGGCAGGAGTAATGCTAGTGAAAAGATCTGGCCTGTAGCCCAGACCTGCTTGGAAGCTCAGGTTCCATCAGACCCTATCCTGCATGAAGGAAATAAAGGAAACATTTCTCTTTGCACCTTTACAGCCTATACCAAGGCAAAGGAGCTTCTTTTTCTCCCGTACACAAAACCTTGACAATCTTTCTCAGCTAGAAAATGAAGTGAATTATCCTTATTATCCTGTCATGGGTGGGAGATGTAGGCTAGATGATCTTTGATCCTCCCTTCCAACCCCAACTATTCATGAATTTTTATAATGTTATGTTGAAGACATCTGTAATGTACCCTGTTCAGCCTAAACTAGGTAAGGCAATTTCAGATTAGTGCTAAAACTGGAATACTGCTGATTTCCTAATTCTATATATCTTTCATCCTCAGTCCTTGGCTTTTTACTTCTAAACACTGTACAGCTTTACTCCAGTAAAGCACACAAAACAAAAGAAATAAAATCCCCAAACAATACAGTTCCTTATTCAGCCTATAGAAAAAGGAGCAGGAGCATTTCAAATTAGAACCAGAAAAAAAATTAATCCGAGTTTATTTAGTTAAATGGACACCACATGAAGACAAAGGTACTAATTCAGTGGCTGTAACTACACATCACGTAGTCCCAAACACTCTGGAGTCCTTGGGAGCTAAAACATAATAAAACAGTGCAGCAACAAAATGGATAATTTTCTTGTATGGCACCAGAGAAGTTATGGCTTATAAATACATTTACTATGTTTTACTAACAAGTACTTACTTCAGTGAAAGAGAATAGTCATGCTTGCTTGTTTGACTGTTTCTTACAAGGTAGCTACACTCCTTACATAAACGTAACAGGTTTTCTGCATCTGTCCGACTGATTGCTCCATGATACCATCTAGAAAAAAGCAAAGAACTTAATGAACACACAGAAATATTCCCACTCATATTGCTTCTACTACTTATTTTTTTAAGGTGTGAATTGTTACCAATAGCACATGGATACCTTTAAAATCTAATATATTATGGATAAAAAGCTCTGTATGAAGTTACTACAGATTGTGGAGGCTTCTTGTTCCTGTCAGCTGAGGGGAAAAAAATCTCAGACCAGGAAACCACGCAATAAGATTGGTGTACATGTTTATGTAAGAAATTCCCATTTAGAGAAACACATTATAATCTGTTTTGCAAACAGATCCATGATATACAATTTGCTCTATTTCATCCCTGGGATATATCACTTTTTAAACAGATACACAAAATAAACAACAAAAGCAAAGAAACTAAAGGGCATATGTGGAGAATATGAACAGTTAACAGTGGAAAAGATTTGCTAAAATAAATCTTTAAAAAAGGAGAAGAGTGATTAAAGTGTGAAGATCTATCAAAAAGCCACATTCTAAACAGAGCTGTGGCAATTCTGAGAGCTTTAGATAAATCTCTAGTGAATCTGTGGAGTGGATGTGAACAACTCAGGGGAAAAAGGAAATTGGGTGAGGAGAGGTGGGTCCTTCATTGAACTAGCCACTGCAAACACAGAAGCTTCCCAGTGCCTGCTGCTCTGTATCAGCTTTCAAAACCTCAGACTTCACAAGTAAGCACTTTGACCCTTCCCTAAGTTTCCAGAGCAATGTATTGTGTCTAACCCTGTACTGTGTCAAACGTAGCTCTGAGGAAGATCTCTCCCTCCCTGCCACTGCCAGCTGCACTTTGAAACGCTGTGTGACACTGACACATCTGCCTAAGCAAGACAGGAACACATCAGAAGTGCTCTCTGTCCTTACCAGCAACTGTTGCTTTGTGTAGAAGAGTTTCATTCCATTTGTTCTTACTCTAAGGAAGACAGGTGAATAAAGATCAGATAAGCCTCTTTCACAGAAAGCATGCCCTTAAACTGCCTTTTGCTGGTGTCTCCATTGTCAAATCTGATGAATGTGCTTTAATTTGGTACCCAAATTAAAAATTCATTGAGTGCTTGATTAAAACCAAAGTCTGCATTAGAGGGAACTAAAGAGAGGTTGTACTTTGTATAGTCAAGACAGACTAGAAAGGGAAACCCTGACAGCTTAATTACTTCACAAATAAGATAGAGACACAGATACAAATTATTTCAGGCAGTCTCCTTCTCATCTCCCATTAGATATTTACTGGTGAAGGATATTTCTTAACAAGCAATTTAAAGACTAGAATGCCTTCTGAGTATGGCAGAATAATATTAACAGATGTGTGACTCAAGAAATGGATTTGGGAGAATTTTAAAACTTTTCCTATTATCTACAATTATCTTTATTTTCTTTTCTCCCCAAAGGGCCAAATGAAACAAAAGTGAACTATTACCTTACTAAAATAAGGGAGATGCTGAACTCTGATAGTCAGAGAGAAATGGAAAAAGAACAGAGGGCTGGTTTGAGGAAGAAAAACCTGCTTTTAAGAGTTGAAAGTAAACAGTGGATGAGACAACATCTGATTCAGATGTGATGCCTGGAAGCTGTTTTGGCTACACCTGACAGTAAGCAGCAGTATCCAGAAGTGTAATTGTTTGTGAGTCATATGCCCATATAATTGGGACACTCTGATTGCTCCTGTTCCAGCTACCTAGTGCGATAAGCAAAATGCGATAATCAGCTTTAAGTTCCTGAGAGATTTGCTGTTCAACTGTACTGGGTCTGTTTGTCCTGGGTGTGCTCATTTCTTTGGAATGTCAGCATATAAGCATTTCTGAAGAAAGGTCAAAAATTCAAACATCAGCGATATGGTCTCAAAAAAGTGCAATGACAGCTTGTGAAAAACACCAGTGCAAAAGTACGGAACAACCTGAATGTCTTCCAAGATATCCTGAAAAACACATGCACACAATTCATACCTGAAAGCAAAATTCTAACATAATCACACACTTTGACCCTTAACAGGATCTCCTTCCAAGTTTGTAGGTACCCTGATTGTGGTTTACAGAATGCTCTTCCTGATGTCCCTTACTTTGTCCATGGTCAGGTTTCGGCCACTAAGGGGCCACAACTCCACTGAGGACAGGAGAGCAGCATCAATTATACAGTAAGTATAATAAGTTATTACAGCTTATATAATGCACAACACTGCCCTGTTTCTGAGTTAGAACAAAACAGGAAACCACAAGATCTTGATTATAAGGCTGGGAGGGATTCACTTTCAATAAGACAATGGAAACAGCAGAACACACTTTTTTCTTTACACTGTTATTGAGGAAATAGAACAAATTACTTTGATTCCCCTGGGTCCATGAGTTAATAAGTTCATAGTTACAGATTCCCCAGTCTGAAAATATTTTAATATACTAACTCACCTTGGTATTTCTGCCTGTTTGGGGAATATCCTAACCTACCCATCCACTTGCCAATTTGTGTGCATCCTTTTCTTTAGATCTTGTATTCTTTTATGCAAAAACAGACTCTGCTTTTGCAGAAAAAGAAGAAAGGGTTTGGCATGTGCTGTGGAGATATCTCACACTACTATAACGAGTAGTCTGAATTATTATGAATAATGTATCGTAAAACAAATGTGCACTCTTTCCCTTTATGATGCATCATTGTTAACTGCATTCATTTTAGGTTTGATCCATCATGCTGAAGAAACAAAAAAAAAACCTCATGTCACTGGCATTTGAATAGTTAAGAAGGAAAAACTAGACCTACAGTTTTCAATTGTAACATTTAACTGCAGTTATACAAAAAGACAGAACAACACCAAAGCATATTTGTGAGTCGAAAATTAGGTAAACAGAAACTCACCTTCCTGCAGTTATTTTTACTGTATTTGGGACTGGGCAGGCAACTTTGGTGAGCTGGAACTACCCAACTTGGAGGACCAAATCTACAGTTAGATTTACAGCCTTTTAGTTATTTACCTAACAGTATCAGTGAATAATTTCACAATAATGGTTGCCACTTCCTCTACTGGAGATAAGCATACAATCAGTCAATGGGCAGGTGGCTCAAAGGCTGAGGTTGGTTAGATGGAACATGACAACGTGTGGATGATATTATCTGTTTCAAACTTAAGCTTCCAAACACTGCCTGAAAAATAGAATGTCAAAGGAAAAGCAATTTCTGGAACTACCTCCTCTCAAACACTCGGAGAGGATTCCCTCCTACTGAGGGTTCCAAATGTAAAAGGATTGTTAATCCTCTCAATACCACTAACATTAAGGAACAAAGTATTCTCACAAAGGGCATTCTCACATCCATGCTAAATTATGCCCTCCCTCTCCAGTGCAAATAAATTCTGCCTCTAACCGAGAATGACAATTTCTGGAGTGGACTGCCTTCAGAGATTCAAGACACAGCTTATTCACTTTACTGCACGAACCCACTGGCTTCTCAGTGACCAGGAATATCAGTCTAACTTTTGTAAATTGCTCTACTTTTTCACTTTTCCAGATTTTTCTCTGTGTAGCAGGAATTCTGGCCCCTTCTCTGAGGCTGCACCTTTGGTATGATACAGGACAGTGGGTCATTCCATCACACAAGCCAGTCCGTCCAAACTATTCAAGGAAGGGAATCAATAAGGCTGGACAGGAGGCACTCTTGTGGATACCAGACATTTACTACAGAGAATTCACCCAGAAGCTGAATTTGAAGCTGATAGAAGTGCATCTAAATACTGCCCTCAAGTTTGATAGCACAAGGATAGAAATAACAATCTGTTTTCTGAAAGCTGTTTAAGTGGTCTTATTCTCTCCCTGGAGGAGAATCACTGCCAGATGCAAGGCAAATCTGATGTATTAGAAACATGCTCTGCAGCCACAAATATATTGGATTCATGTACCTTTAAACAGAATTTGGTTATATGTGATCTACAACTTTTTTCCCCCTTTGAAAAAGGAATAACTTAACATATTTGACAGATAAAATTCACTGTTCCTGAGACGAGTTTCCTATTTAACACTATTTTGGCTCCCCCACAAAAATTACTTACACTTTGTGGGATTAGTAAGTCTTTGGGGTTTTGAGGATACTGAGGAGGGAAGCTGGACAACGGGATCTGGGTGCTTACTGCTCCTGTAAGTGGGGAGGCAAAGAACTAGAGAGCAATTATTGTGCTTACTTACATCTGCTTTTCCAGTTGAATAGTTGGATCTATTCTCTCTCCCAGGATCCCACAAAATTCTGGACTGCCATGTTTGATAGGTTTAAAGCCTCCTCCAGGTGCTCTTAATTGCCTGTGCTGGTCATTTGAGGGAGAAGGAGGTGCTTGCCGTTTCCCACTTCCATTAAACTGAGCTGCAAGATACACAATAATTACCTCTCCAGGCAAGGTTAGCAAGGACCAAAAGAGTTGTAGCACTTAAGAGTGGTTGTCACACCCCACAGAGAATAAACATATATGCACTAGCATTAAGATGCTTTATCTACAAAGATATATGTATCATATAAAGTGTTTCTTACTATGCAGAGTACAGTCCTAAAACTTCCTTGTTTTTCCAGTAACAAAATTCACACTCGTCTAAACCTTTTTATAATAACTACTGCTTATCTTGACATTTGATACTTTGATCCTCCAGACTTGATGCTGTTAAACAAGTAACAGCACAAGCCCTCAGTCACCTGCTATAATTCCAAAAGGAAATAAGTGAGAACATCAGTTTGCCTCAGGTTATGTGGTATCATCCTAACTGTGACCTGGGGCAAATCAGGCAGCTAACATCCATATCAGAAATACTGTCAATCAGCGAAGAATTAACAGTGCATCCGCTCACACACTGCTGGCACAAAGCTTTTGCCTTTAAAATTTAGGAAACAGATGACAAAAGAAAAATAGCCTTTAATCATTTCTCTCACTAACTACATTATTCCAAGAAAAGAAATACAACTTATCTTGCAAAGCTGTAATTTATTAGAGCACTGCAACACCTGTAGCCAAGCACATACTAATGATGTCAGCATTCTTATTCTACACTTATAGATTCCACACAGCTACAATTAAAAAAAATACTAAAGGACAGAATGTGAAAGAATCCACAGGAATGGTGAAAGAATATACCCACATCATATTCCTGACTCTCACTGCCTTCTCTGGTTTGCTACTTCATCAAAAACTAACACTCCCAGCTGTAAATGATTGTATATTAAGGCCATCTAGTGAGGACCAGCAGAGAACCTTCACTGTGTCAGGAGGTAAAAATCAGAGTGCTGACAAGCACAAACAGCTCAGTCAGCCCCTATGTGAGTTTCAGCAGCAATCCTGGAGAAAAATGTTACAAAGAAAACTGAAGGGACTCCCTACAAAACTTATAGGCCTCATGCACTTAAAAGTGAACTTACTATAACACAGCCAAGTAGGCATGTGGGTAACAGAATTAAGTGTTTTAAAGCAGACAGCTGCAATGTTCAAGTTCAAAAAGAGAATGCACAGACATATGTTGGATGAGGAAAGTGCTTTGGAGCTATTTTTAAAAAATTACTTAAGCTTTTGTCATGAAGCTTACGGCCCCTTCCAAATCCCCCCTCTACTCAGAGAAAGTAGGCACAAGTTTCTATTGCAAAATTTGGGCACACTTATTCTATCATATTCCTAAGCATTCATGGTGGAAATATGCTGATTCTTTCTTAATATAAACTCAGATTTAACCTCATTACTCGTTAATAAAAGCTGATTAGCGTAACAAGGAGAAACACTGCATGTGGATACTTGCCCATGACATATAAGAGCAGTATTATTATTTTAACTCTAAGAAAAATACCCAGCTGTAACTTGGGTACTCTCTGAAAACCAGTGAGCTTATTGTCACCTTCTGGACAAGGAACATCTTTCAGATACCAAAAAATTCACATAAACTCAGTTCTTACTGTTAACAACTTATCATTACAACACAATATCACAGAATGGCTTGAGTTGTAAGTGACATTAATGATTATCTAGTAGCTAACCCCTAAGAACAGGGAGATGCCATCACAGGCAGTGATGGCATCCACTGAATCACATTATTCAGAGCCCCATCCAGCCTGGCTTTGAACCTGGGGAAGGGAAGGGCCATCCACAGTGTCACACACAGGAACCTGCTCCATTGCTTCCCTATCTTTGACTAAACAATTTTTTCCTAACATGTACTGTAAACTCTTACTTAAACTCTTAAACTCTTCTTCTAGATTTAAAACTATTCCCTCTTTTTTTAGCTACATATGCTTGTGTAAGAAGTCACTAACGTGATGATAAGAGGTAGGAACTATTCTCCAAAACCAGGACAAAGTCAAATTTCAGATGCTTTTGAATGTTAGAGCAGATTAAAGTGACAAGTGTGATACCCAGTCAAGTACCTACCCACCCAATTCAGGTCTGTGTTTTGGCTGCAATGAATCCTCTCTTAAACAAAGCAAAAGTATATCCAGCCACTGCAGTTATGGAACTGACTGCAATACCTGACACTTCCACACTCTCTATGTGGCCTCTCCTCCACTGCCCTGAAATTCCTGCCCTACCCCTGTGACAGTGGCATGCCAGAACTTCCTTGCTTTAGGTCACTCAGGGTCCTAGACAACACCTTTCCATTCAACAGCAGTAGAAGCCAGAAAAAGTTTGGCATTTTTAAGTCCTCCTTCCTTGAGCCCATGATCAGTGATGGAAACTACTACCAAACTGACCATTGAGACCCCCTTTGTAAGAGAGGGTCACATATTCTGTAAAGTAATATTAAGATTGGCTTTACAGACTTCACGTGCATTTCCTTTACACAAAGGTTTTCTGTGCCCACATGACAGTTTGAAGAGGACAGATTTCTCACAAACTCACTGGAAGCCAGTGTCAGTCTGACATTCTTCAAGGGGCCCTCCGGTGCCCATGCTATCTTCTGTCTATCCAGTGGGCTCTCCCTGGTGTTATCTCCTTTTCTAGCCAGACTTGTGTACCTGGAAGCTACTTGGCTCCTGTTACTTTGCCAGCCTCAACTCTTCTGGGCAAACCAGTCTGCCCAGCTCAGCAGGAGTTCTAACAAGACCTGCTCGCTTCCCATAAAAGTCATCAAAAACACATTTTAGCTTCAGCTGGACAGCCTCCAATAAAACAACCCCAAATTTGTTTGTGAAAGAACTCCAGCTGCAGACAGTCAAAATGTTGCATTCCAGTTCTGCTGCACAGAGACACATCTAGCACAGCAAAACACACAGGCTATGTACATCTTGCTCCATGCACAACGCCAGCCTCAGGCCCATCCTTAGGAATCAGAGCACACACACAGTGCCCTCAGCCTTTTCATAGCTTTTGCACACTTTCATTCTGACAAATCTCAAAGTCCAGGTTGGAGATAAACAAGTTTTAGCTATGCTTCAGCAACAAATCTTGAAATCATAGCAGAAGAACATTTTTTTCCTTCAAAGACCTGCATGAGTAATTAGGTTCATGCTAATTCAAGTGTTGCTGGTGATTTTGGTTTGGTTCTACAGTCTATCACCTGACAAATCAAAAACATTGCTGCGTAAGTCTCTGTGTCTGCAATTCTTATCACAAATATGTTGTTCCCTCCAGATGAATTTCACAAAATAGCAAAGTATCAGCAGAGGATCCCTCCAGGATCTCCACAGTTCCATGGAATTGGGAGATGGTAATTGTGGGCCTGTAAAGTGGGACTTACCCATGGCTAGAATTTTTAATAGTTAGACCAACACTGCACTTTTCAGAAAAATCCACCTCAGCTAAGAAGGGAAAAAAACCTTTTCCTGGGCTACACTATGGAACCACTAAGTCAGAAGAGCACTTCACACATCTCAACACGTCTCCATTGCAAACTTTCCACCATTTTGAACTTCAAAGCTGGACCTCTTCATTCCTTATTTTAAACATTTACTACTCCTAGGACAAAGATGAATTCTAGAGATAATAGATGAAACAGCAGCTTGCAGCCAATCCTCGGACATTTCTTTGTGACAAAAGAAATTCTTGTACCTAAAATAACCTTGTATCTAAAACAAATTAATCTGTAATGAATGGTAGACAAAATGAGACAAATCGAATTACTCTCAAAAAGTGTTTACTCTTCTTATTTTAAGTAAGAATTCTCTGTGCTGAAACTGTAAGTAAACAAACCATATCATAATACCATTTAATGAAACCTCTCTTTAGTCTATTAATTCTGTAAAGCAAAATTTTGCTCTGTGTACTTTCATAACTGCATAGTACTTGAAAGAATATTTACACATAACCCAATCATAATATCTTGTATTGGACTGACCTTGTTAATTTACAGTTACCTGTAAAAACTGAAAAGTAGATATTAAGAACAAAATTAACAAAACTAAAATTCTTTATTTTAGAACAACTCAGAAAAACCATATTTCAGAATTTACCTGATACAGACCAACAAAGTGGACACAAAGATTAATACAGAGCTTAAGATAAGATCCAAATTAATTAAAACTCACTGATTTCATATAATACAACCAATACATGAAGGATAATAATTTACATATGCCCATACATGACTCTTTAGACTTAACTTTTAAAATCCAATCTCTGTAGTCGCTCTATTACTATTTAAAAAATTTGTGAAATGTGATCTCACTGGAGATGTATACTGGTCCCACAGCTTGTATCTCAGCATCACTAAGCAATGAAGTTGCTGGTTTTTGAAAGAAAAATTACTTCTAGGTATCACACAATCATTGACCTTGTGTGGGAAGTTATGTGATCAGATCAGGTTGTTTATCCAGTCATTTCTTCCTACAAGATAAAAAAAAATCTGAAGATGGAGACTGCAAGACTTCCTTGAACAACTGTTTCCAATGCTTAACTGTTCTTGCAGAGAAAAATCCAACCTGAGTCAGAACCTCTACTGATTCATCTTGTATCTCATCTTCCCATCACACACCTGCTCAGTTGTGATGAAATTGGCTCCATCTTCTTGAGGATCTCCTCACAGGCATTAGAAAGTTCCCACTATGTCCCACCCAAAGTTTTCTCTTCTCCAGGCTAAGCAAGCCCAGTTCTCTCAGCATCTCTTCACATGTGATGTCATGTGCTGTAATTTTTTGTCATTTTGTTGGCTAACAAAAATGTTTATCAACATCCCTCTTCTATCAAAATCCTGCCACAGCATTATGCATAGTTCAAGAAATACGAAGTAATGAGGAAGAGTCACTTTGCTTCATCCACTGGCTTGCTCCTACTCTCACAGGCTAGCAGGCTGTGAGCCTTTATCATGGTGAGGAGCATTGCTAGCCACATTTAGTCCATTTTCCCTCAGGAATGTTTAAGTCCCTTCTAGCAAAGCTGTATCTCAGCAAGTCAACCAGATCTAGGTCCATATCATTGCAGGGGATTAGTTTGCTCCAGATGCAAGTTTTTGGGTCTGTTCTCATTAGGTTTTGCAAGCTTGTTGTCAGCCCATTTCTCCAGCCTGTTCAGGTCCCTCAGAATGGCAGCTTTGCACACACCCTCTCCTCCCTTGGCTGTTATTCCAAGCTTGATAAGGGGCATTTCCTCTCCTTCTGCTCTTGGTAACTAATAACTATGCTAAACAGGAAGGGTTCCAGAACATATCCTTGGAGGAATCACACTTGTAACCAGATTCCAGGAAGAGTATGAATCACTAACACTACCCTTTGAGGTCAATGACTCTGATCGATTTTCACAGATCTACTAGTCCACCCATCTGGACTACAACATTCCAAACCCAGCTGATGCCACTGCACAACATGCTGAAAGCTAAAGTCTACACAAATGACACCTACTGCTCTCTTTCCATTAAGAGATGTAGTAGTTTTAACACAGAAAGCAAACAGGTTTGTCGAGCAGGATTTACCTAGGGTAAATGCACACTGGCAACCCAGTAATCATTGCTCTCAGGCTTCTCCCATGCTCAGTCCCAGAGCCAAACCTCTTTTCTTCCTGCCTCACCCCCAGCATTTTATCATACTGTCCCTTTGAGAATAGCTCCACAATTTCAGGACCCTGCAAAGCAACTTTCTCACCACAGAGATACTCAACAACAAACACTGTCCACATCCCATCCATTAAAATGAAGGTAGAGACAAGGAATGGGAGAATCATAAGTTTTACTTTTGTGAAATAAGTGCTAAGATGATTGACAACAGGTTGGCCAAAGTAGCAAACAATAAATGCAGTTCCGTATTTCTGCAGCAGGTAAAGATTTGAGATGACCCACATTCACTTTTGAGACATTTCTTCACACACACATACACAAAAGAGCGTAAGTATTTAATTTACCCCTAAGGCAAGAATATATGGTATAACTGTGAGAAAGAACTTTGAGGCTGGGATCTAGGAATCCTACCTGCCAAAGCTGGGATGCTGACTTTGTTCCACTCCCACGGCTGATCATACTCATCTGCAGGCCTGTCATCATCTTGTGGCAATTTGCTTTCTCGTAAACGGCGACTCACCACACTTTCAGAATCGGATTCCACACCACTGCCTTCTGGTTCATAGGGTGTGTCATAGAGCTGCATGTTTTTCTGATGGGACTTCATGCCTTCCTGCTGTTGAAACTCTGTTGGCAAGGAGGAAAATTGCATCAGAATCACTACTAACCATGTCTTATCATTACAGTCTGTAATTTTAGAGCATTCAACTTCCACCCATTTCTTAATAGCCACGTAATTATAGAGATGACAAGCTTCTACAAGACTTCTAAATTCTACCTCTACATTGGTAACTGGCTGGAAGCAAAAGTTCGTTCCAGTTAACAACCACAGCTTCATGCCTCCACCAACATTTCCCAGCTTGTGCAGAGCCAGACTGCAGGAAGCACACAATCCCTGTAAGCTGCTAAAAAGCACACTCACAATCAACTGTACATAAATTCCCAAGAACACTGAAATTTGTGTATAGTTAGCCCTTCAGGAGGAGATGGTTCTGAAGTGAAACTTGAAGAGAAAGAACATTAAAAAGTAAATCCCATAGTGCAATTGTATACGCTGATAACAAAGAATTGTCTGTGTTTACACCTACAGAATACCAGCAAAAAATTAATGGAGACTATAGTAAGAACACTAAACAAAAGCATTAGAGCTTATCTCATGTCAAGGGGCTGTAACAGCAGTTCTCAGCTGCCTGAAAAGCAGTCAGAAGCAAACCCTCTTGGGCAGAATCAGAAGAAGCAGTAAGGAGAAACAGGCACAAGAGATCCAAGTGGTACTTTGTGGGTACCTTCTTCCCCTTGTGTGAGGTGCAGCCCTGGGATAGGTTACCAGGTAGGTCATGGGAAGTGTCTTCATTCTTGACAGAGCCTTGGTTAGACAACGCCTCCATCCCTCATCTACTGATACAAAACTGGGTGGAGTGAGTGATAGACCAGGTGGCTGTGCTACCATTCAGAGGGACCCAGGGAGGCTGGGAATGGCCAACTAACAGGCTGAAAAGCTGCTCAGCAGAGGAGGACTTTGGGGTTACGTTAAACACTAGCCAGCAGTGCACCTTCACAGGAGTGAGGGACAACCCAGCCTGGGGTGCATCGGAGAGCTAAATGCAGATCAAGGGATGTGATTCTTCCTCTCTACTCAGTGCTGGCCAGGCCACATCTGGACTGCTGGGTCCAGCTCTCATCTGCCCAGCACAAGAAAAACACAGAATACTGCAGGAAGTTTCAGTAAAAGGCTGTGAGCTCAATAATGGGACTGAAGCACTTTTCACATGAGGAGAGACTGAAAGAGTTGAGACTGACTAGCTGGGAGAAAGTAAGTTTTAGTGGGGACACTATCAATGCATACAAATACCTGATGGAAGAGAGAGAAGACAGACTTTTATTGACACTGCCCTGTGACAGGCCAAGATATAACAAGTCAAAAAATATACAATTCCATTTTAATTCCTCTGAACATAAGAAAACACATTTTGACTGTGATAATGGTCAAACATAGGTTTCCTGGAGAGGCTGTGAAGTATCCATCTTTGGAAATTCAAGATCTGAGCGGACATAGTCATGGACAACCTATTCTAGCTGAACCTGCTCAAACAGGATTTTTTATTAGATAATATCAAGAGGTCCCTTTCAACTTCAGATGTTGTGTGATTATAATGACCACTGCAACAACAAAATAAGAGCACCAGTAATATAGCAAGTTGCAAAGTTATGAAAAGACTCTGAGAACTTTTTAAGCTATAAATGAAGCAAAGATCTAGAGTAGTTCTCCCTGTTAAAACAACAAAAGTCATAAATCAAGTCATATATCAACAAGAATATTATAAATCAAGTCACTTCTCCAAAGCACTTCAAAGTACATTGAAAAGTCTGCAAAATGACAGTGCCTTTATTCTTTCAAAAAAATATTTACACATTAAAAATACAGTAAATTTGAAGAAATATACACCAAGATTGAAGATAAAAGCAAGACACATCCTGTTAATTTCTAGTTATGAACAATCACATCAAGAAAAAATGCTGCTTCAAGAAAAAAAACTGTAATAGAAAGCATACACTGTTCTCTTGAATACTCTGGTTCAAAAGGTAAACATTTTGATTTTTTCTGAAGTCAGAAAAGTGGTATGTATCTTCTTGTCTTTCAGACCCGTGGACCCAGTCAATGCTACACCAAGAAATGTGCATTTCTGAGGAACAGAAGTTAAATCAGTTGTAAATGCCAAACACAAATTTGTGTGCCAAATACAGCTAGGCAATTGGATCTTTGTGTGAGAGCATATTTCAATACAAGAACTCTTGCCTGATATTTTTCTTTTACCAAGAACACCAAAGCATCAAGCCATATAAAAAAGTTTACCAGAAAATAGAAGGTGGTTCATGTCCAGGAAGCATAATTAGAAAAATTATGAATATTTGATTCTAAAGCAGAAATGTTTTTCTAGGAAAAGCTACAACCTAGATGGAGGGAAGTGCAGGGCCAGGACCTGGACTTAATGATCCTTGTGGATCCCTTTCAACTCATCATATTCTGTGGTTCTGTGATATATAAAGATATGCATGCAGGCACATACACTTCTACATACATATCTCCAACCTCTTTTGTAAAGCTTTGCATAAACAGGCTTGAAAATTCATTTCTGAGAGTATTTGTAAATAAAAGTAATTTTACTAAAAGCTAAATCAGAAAAAGTTCCATTCAATAAACAACAGCACAGCTGAATCTGTACCATAAGCAGTATTAGCATTATACACACTGACAGCTCAGTGTAAACTTGATATTCAAGAATCAGATAGTAGAAGACAACAGAACACTTGTGATGAAGCATTTCTCATGGTAATTTTACAGCCTCTAACAGTGACAGATGTAAGGGCTAAAACAGTATTTGGAAAGATTAGGAAGTAAAAAACTATGTTAATTTAACTTTTTATTTATAAATTCACTTTTATGAACTATATAATTGGAATTCCTATTGCTGATTAAAAGTACATTATATACAATTTAGCATTAAGTTAATAGCTATCAGAAGAAGCAACAGTTGAAGTTTTGAAAGCAGTAATTTTGCTAGCAGCCTGGAAGACTCCCACAGATAATTCCTGTTCTCACAGATCAGCAGTTATTACAGAATCAGGCTCCAGAAGTTTGGCTCCTGTGTAAAACCAAGAACCTGACTAGAAGAGGTACCAAAACTGGAACAACACTATGAGATACAACTTGACATTGTTCTTCCTACTTGGTGAACAATTCTGATACTCACATACAGAACAGAGCTCCACAGGACAAACAGCCACACCAAACACCTTAATAGCCTTAAATAACTGAACAGGATTAAACATAGATGCACTATATTCCTGAAAGCAGTTTGAAGAGAATTAGGGGATATATCATCAAGGGAACAGAACAGCTATGATGCCAACAAAGTAGTCTTTGCATCATTTCCTTACTTGCTTACCGAACCCAATAGGTTAATTTCTACAGCTTGCCTTCCAGAAGGATGCAACAGACTAAAAAACAACCAGACCATTCTATAATGGCCAGATGACAATAGATATTTCCTTCATCTCAAACTCAAGCATGCAGTAAAAAGGTTAAACAATGTAGCTGCACTATTAAAAAAAAGTTCTGATAATATAAAAGTCCATTTTCCCAAATCAAGCACATCTGTAAATGTTACCAAGCAGTAATAAATGCAATGCCATTTTACAGCCCATTTTTAACACCTCTTTTGATGAAACACTAGACAAGCAAAACACAGGAGTCTGCCACAATCATGGAAGGAATCTTAGTTACAGAGAGGTTGCCTGAAGTTAAGGGCTTGCAAGAGTTTTTATTCTCCTGTGTTGTGAAAGACAGTGAACAATGACTGTGCAAGTAGGGAAGCAAAGAAAGGTTCCTGCATCACAGTTCCACAGTTCCTGCATCACAGCAAGCACATCTTGCTCATCTATGTCTAATACGCAGGAAGAGTCTAAACCTGCAGGAGACAAAGTCACCACCTTATATCAATTCCCTGATTTTTTTCAACCTCTGCTATTCTATTGAGAAACCTTTTAAACAAATTACATGCAACCAATCACAGCATCAGTGGTAAGACAGACATAGGTGGTTCTTTATCAATCTGACAGACATCTGTAATTTATGCATACTCCATTCCCAAAACCAGGGAAAACTATAGTGGAATTGGACACAATCACATTAACTTACAGACTGATCAACAGCAGCACAACAAAGCAGTTTTGACTTGCCAGTATGTAAGATTTCAAAGTGCACTGGCCCATACATATCAGGTACAAAAGTGATAAACCAGACCCCTCTCCATTTCAGCTACCACTTTCAAGACTAGTGACAAATTAAAATTACAGTCCTACCAGTTGTTCATCTGCTTTCTCTAGCCAGAAGCCCCGTCCTAGTGAGGCAAATCTGACTATGAAAGTCTCATGCTGGAAACAGTACAAACATGCAAGGTCAACTTTTGAAAAGCTACCACTGAAATTCCCTTTCAAGAAAAGTACAAGGGTTATCAAAGCTCTTTGTATCTGACAAGCCTAAGAGCAATACTCAGGACAGAGAACAGAATTCTACTGAAGGGATTTTACAGGGGACATTTAGCTGCACTCTGCTCCATTCAACAGTACAGAACTCACAGAGTTCATCTGGCCACATTACTGAATAAAGCTTCATCCTATTTCAGAAAGCATGAAGCAAAATACTTGGAAATTCTCCTAACACCAACAAGCAGCTGTTGTTAGAAACCCTTCGATGTAAGTATAATGATTTTCAAGGTCACTTTTGCATGCAGTTAAATTTTTTCAAATACACAGTTATTTGCAGGAAGCCCAGTAGATTTTTCATTCATTTATTAAAGGCACATTAACATATAAACACTATGCTGGAATAGGGTTTTACAGAGGACAGCTGTCAAGCTGTCAGCTTGAAGAATTTCTGTCCTCCTATCTCTGGATTCAGACTACAGGTCTGCTCCAGATGGTTGTTTTTCTTCTGCTCTCTTTCCAGAAGTCAGCATTTAAACAACTTTAATCCCACTGACCTGGATTTAGTTTCCCACTAACCAAATAAAAAACACAACCTGCTATTAACTACATGCAAAACTGCAACCAGCCTGTAGCGAACACCAAATACTGTGCTGCTATTCTCAATGAATACATTTGTGTCACTCAAATCTACCAGATAATTCCAGTGACAATGATCTCAACGCTGAAGCGAGTTTATCTGGAACTCACAAAACTTTTCAAGGCACCTAGACCAAACATTTATCATCAGAAAGATACAGGTATCCAGGTATACAGAAAAAGATACAGTTATATTTGAAAACTTGTTATGTCCAAGAGGTGGTGATACAGCTTCATCTATATTTAATTAAAGCAAGTAAGCAAACAACTATATCCTTATCAGAGTCAACTTCTTGCATCTTCTTTTCCTCTTGTATACACAAAATTCCCCATAGGAAGAAGGAGTGCTTCTGCAAAGAGAGAGCATGCTAACATCTCTTTAACTAGGATAGTCAGAGCAGAATTGTGAACAGCAGAACTTCGGAAATGTGGATTCAAACACTTCATATTCAAAAGCCCTAAAAGGGCAGTCCACAAAGTGTTTGGAGGACTTGCTATAGGCACACTGGCTTTTTCTAGATAAGTCTGGGGAAAATAAAATACCATATTTAAAAAAAAATTACATGAGAACATAACTCAGGAACAAGGCTTGTTTAAGGACAACAGCCAATTGCATTTCTTGTATTCTCACCTATCATTGAAAACCAGAAGCTATCAGTGGAAGCAGAAAGAAACTTGAAAATGCTCAGGTTCAGATGGAGAGGTATTGCTGAGTATCTAATGCATTTTCCCCCACATTATCCTGACAGCCTGGCAGTCTCTAGGTCACATCAGGGCCAGATCTGACCACGGACAACAAAGACCCATCTGCAGGAGTGCTTGCTACCAAGGCGTAAGTTTTTCTGAAATGCTCAAACCTCTGCTTTACACATGTTCTGCTGTTGAGGCCTCTCATGGAAAATCACTGAACTGGCAAGTAACCACATTGAAGGGCAGGTGAGCTGTTTGCTCCAGGTGTATGGGCAGGCAACAATCAACCAGCAACTTGCCAGTTTGCCACAGGCACAAGACAGATTAATGCAAAGATCACCCTGATATGAACATTTGCTTCCACTGAATTAATTCCCAGATAAACAGGTCAAAATACTCAGCCAACTGCTTACTTATCCAAGCCTCACCATTACTGCTTCTTTTCACATCCATTCTGGAAAGACAGTCTGAAAATATTTCAGGACTTGGGATGTAGAATTCTCATTTTATTACTGCAAAGCCTATTCACTAGAGAAGCTAAGTTTTACCTCTGTTCAAATTTCACCTCAGATCACCAGAAATCAAACTGCTTTTTCCTCTGCTTCCAAATCCAGCTGGATACCTCCAACTGCTGGGACACAAGGGAGCACCAATTATATTCCAGTGGCAGGGAGGGCTGTTTTGCTTTGAGACTGCAGCAACTCCCACCCAATGGTAATTATTCCGGATTTTGCTGCGGAAAAGCTGGATATAAGAAGATCTTCCTTCTCTCATATTTTCTTCCGATCAGAAGCCAAATGACTCAGAAGTGAGCCACTTTCCAGGAATGAACAGGGATTTGTTCCCCTGTTCCCTGTGAGGGCTTGGCAAAACCGCATGATGTGAAAACCAACATCTTCACATTGCCTGCATCATGCCGGAAATATTACTAAAGTCCAAGTATGACTCATTACCCCAGGAAAAAGCATTCAAAGCAACCTCACATTCCAACAATCTTTATCAAGAAAAGTTGTTAGGTCAGTCAGAGCAGGGGCGGGCAGGGAGAAGAGAGTTTATGGTAAGTATCAATAAACCAGCAAAAAAAACCCATTAATATTTTCCACAGAAGGTATGTACTGAATTAAAACAAGCAACCACTACTCTACCCAAGAAGACAGGAAGAACACATTTGTCCTTGTGGGTGGGAAGGGTGAGGAAGAGGAGGGGTAGGTGTTGGTGGAATCGAAGGATGCTGATTAAAAAAACAAAGCCCATGGGAAGAAAACCTAAATCCTGCTGGCCTGGAAGAACAGCCATACTGTCTCTAAAGGACATTAAAATTATCTTTGGAGATGTATTTCTCTTTTGGCAGAGGCAAAGAAATTAAAACACTAACTTTCTTCAGTTTCCAGGAGGCAGAAATTTATTGTGTAAAGCCTTCTACCTCAACACCATATTTTGATAAGTAAGCAATGTTTAACTGTCAGTTTTAAATTCTTGATTTCTGCAGACTTTACCTCTTTGGAGATGCTTTGATACTGCTGACCTACTTACTCCTTCTACATTTTTCAGTAAGACAGGAATAGGGATGCCCTTTTTATTTACATAAGGGGAATAAGAATCGAAAAAACTCCACAACTCTGAACGTTTACTGCTGCTTGACCAAGAGCCAGCTCCAGATGCTGCTACAGCCAGTTACATCACAGTGCTATACTCCTGGTTTAAACCTGTAGTTTTTCTTGACCTGCCTGGAATACTGACCTTTAGGATTCAAGGATCATTGTTTCATGGCCTAAACAGAGCAATACAAGTGGCAACAGTGCAAACCAAAAAATTCAAGATCTTAATTCCATACTCCAAAACTTCCAAGCTGTGTGAAAGAACATTCATTTCTTGTGGTAAGAGGGAACACAAGCCCTCTGGGAAACAGAATGCTGTGCTGGGATTTCCATGTACACTTGTCAGTACAAGTGTTTTCATCTGCCCAGGACAAACTACAGCATCCCAAAAGATTTAAGATTGGCACAAACAGAATAAATTCTCCCTGAAAACCATCGTAGACCAAGGTCTAAGTACCTATTTTAAACAAGCTAAAACTATCCTATGTCAGGACAGAGAAGTTTGTAGTGAATATGACTGTTTCCTGCAATTAGATCAGTCCTGCTGCTCATGCCTGTTGCTGATGCTCTTGCCCTTGTCAGTGCTCTTCATGAACACAATATCTCACCTTCACAGGAGTCACCTTGAGAGAGGGTAGGAGTGGAAGAAGAAATCATTCATAATTTAAATGCTCTTCAAGACTCACACAGAAGGAAGATATTTTATTGCATCATGTCTGCCTGTGCGAGTCTCTGTTTGCTGAAAGCTTACTCAAAAGAATCAAATGAGATAAGCACTGATCAAAATTATTTTCTTAAATATATATATTTTTTCAATATATATATATTTATATGCTCAGGATGACATTGCAAGGAATAACCAGATGTGACCAAAAGGGAGTTTATATGACTAAGACAAAACAGGGAACTGTTTCCTGGAGCTGGAGGTTTAATTCTATGTGAATGGTTATCTTTTCTGCACGTTACTGACTTTGAGCACAGCCTCCTAGGGATGTGGGAGAGGGCAGAGAAGGATAAGTAGATAGAGGCCTCCCTCCAGACTTCCTCCCTGTGATAGAAATGGTGGGAAGAAATTCCCTACAGGTACAACTTACATGGTATAGTAAGGCAGTAAATTTTTGTAGCCAGAAGAAATGTCATATCTGATTTAACAGACTCAGATGAGATGTATTCTCAGCCAGATGAGACATGTTATCTTCTTTTAGCCACCTTCTAGCATTTGCCATACAGAGTACAAAGCAGGGAGAAGAACTGCTACTTAATAATTCCTACATCAGATTTATTCCATAGATCTGGTGGCTAAGAGGAACAGGGAAATGTGAACTGTGCATTGTTTTCATCCAGCCTGTGAAAGATTGTGTCACTGTGATTAAAAAAAACTAAAAACCACCCAACCAAAAAACCCTCAAAAAACCCCAACTGCCAGCTGAAAACATAGCCTGAAATTTTCCTGGTAAGTAATGCCCATTATTTTATCTTCATTAGTATTTTTTTAAAAAGAAAAATGCTAAGAGAACAAAGATAAGTCAAAGCTTTGGAAACAATATCTGATGCATTTGCAAGTGCTCTTTCCCTCCTCCTTCCCCAGCCAGCATTCCAGGAAGAGCAGGCACTATCAGTACTCCTTTGGCAGGACTTAAAAGCCACACAGCATCTGCATGCTAAACCATCTGGTTTTTCTCCTGTTCACTGCAAGGAACAGCCACAGTGATCATTTGCCACAGTGATCATTTGCAATTTTCCAACCGGCAAGTTGCAAGCAGCAGAGATCAGCCTCCCTGGTTATTTGCAATTTTCCCCACTTTTACATGTTTTCCCTAAGGGAAGCATTGTCCTAGTTCCAATCTTTCTGTTCTGTCATTCAAGCTGAGCTACAGGGATAATCTAGCAACTCTGATCAGCACCTAATGAAGATGAATCAACACCTTTTGGACATGATGAGCTTTCAAATATAACTCCAAATGTTAAACTCCAATGTAAATTTAAAGTCCAGCAGAGCCCTGCATATGCATGCTGTAAAGATCATGAATGTAGACATAAAAAATGGCTTGCATTTGCTGTGTAGGACTGGAGAAAAAAAATTGTTTAGTTTAGAATTCTACCTTCCCATGATTAGATGAAGAGAGCTGCTCAGTTGTCATTACATACAATGATAGATTTTACTTATCACAACCCGAGGCCTTGCATGCATTAAATGACAGCTGACAACACAGAGAAAGTGACAGGGATAGGAACACTGAAATTACTGGGAAAATTGTTCAACTCATCCTCTCTGGCCTATCATCTCTTTACTCATTGTGTCAAGTAGATCAGCAAGGGATTGATGGAAGGAGAAACTTGTGTCTAGCATTTGTAGGTTTCAAATACTCTGCACTGAGCTGTGCAGCTGCTAAGACTCAGTACCTTGCCCGTGTTTGCAGATTTATTGGTAGTTATTATACTACTCAGGCAAACCCTGATTGGATGTCCATTCCTAGTTAAAAGCTCACTTTCAGAGTAATCTGTCAGTTACACAGTGTTGGGTTTTCCCCTTGGACAAGACTGATATAACTACAGAACATGCAGCAGTGTTTGCATGCATGCAGTATACAGCATATCACATCATCACTCAAGAGCATTTGTGCTCACACTGATATATAGCAGCAAATAAATCTGCTTAGCATTCAGCACAGGATCATTAAGAACAGGTGGTTTAAGAAAGCAAATGATAGTCATGTGCAAACATAATTCAGTACTTTTTTTCACTTCTTGCAATGGAAGTATCACAAATCTGGAAGAGCAATATTTAATATTTTCCAATTAGGGCAAGTCAGAAAATGTCATGTTATAAAAATTCATTGCAATCATGATCCTGAAGCACACAACTGAGTCAACATTTTCTGGTAAATTTTCCAGTTACACTCTTACTTTCCAATATGCATCTCTAAACCACCAACCAGTGAACACGGAAACGTTTACAATGCACAAAACCACACCATGGAGACAATGGTGGAAGGCTGTATTTTTTGCTGCCTTTTTTTTTGTTTTTGTTATTTGTTTTAATAGACAGATACAAAAAGTTCCTTTAAAAAATAGTTAGGAGAGGCTGTCTTTTGTCATGCTCTATATTCTACGATGATGCCAGGATCTCAGTGACGGTGCATGTCACAGCCAAAGAAAAGAGCAACCATATGTGCTACTCAGCAATAATGTAATACAAAATCAAGAGTATATATGAAAGACATCTTTCTTTTCTTTTTCATCGAGACTTTTTCCATCAAGACTTTTCTTTTAACTTTATCTCACTCTTCCCTTTCCATTTCAACTGAGGCAGCAGCAGACACCTTCAAGACAATCTCAGGCTGCATTAGAGCCCTAACTGCTGCTGCAGGACTTGCTTAGAAAAAGTTCAGGTTTTTCTGTCTTGCAGCCCATCCCAGAAAAGTGCAACTGTTGTTCGACTGTACAAAAGACAAAAGCCAGAACAGCAGAAAACCCACTGCAGAAAACTCACTGCTTCATCACAGTGATTTTCAAGTCATCCATAGAAAATGAATGCAGAACTGAAGGCAAGCTGAGTTCCCTCAGGAAAACCTAATTTCCCCCAGGTTTTACCTGTGTTGCACTTAATTGTTACTGTATCCTGCCACAGCATCAGTTTTGCATGCCTAAATCCTGCTTCATAAAAACAAGATGAATGTGGACTCTCCCACTTCAAGGCTCCTACACATGAAACTGAACAATGCACAGCCTTGTTCAAGCCCAGATAAAGACTGAATATTTCCATCTTCTTTTTGTACATTGGTATTATTCAACAAATTTAATCACAGTAGCACAACACAGTCCATCAGCAAACAGAAATACACTGAAGACTTCCTAGGTCTTTACCTGAGTAGGGACAACAAAGATTAATGCACATATCAGCACACCAACACACACCAAAACCAGATGAGGCTTACCTGACCTCAGCCAGAAGGAACAGGCTGCTCCTGCAGACAATTGCCTCTAATAATTTTAGCAGTCGGAATGACAGTGAACAACTGGGTTTGCACAGATGTTTGAGCTCCTCCAAAGGAGCATTTTCAAGCAGATTTCTTCATAGCCAGAAATCAGAGAAAGAGAGAAGCTGTATGTTTTTGCCATCCTACATAAAATGCAAAGAGCACAACACAGAAATTGTGTTTCTCACAACTTCTCTCTGAAGTTTTAAGTTCATTCTACGACACTGCTGTGAAGCCACAGCCATTAAACTGTTGGTAAACTGATATGGCAAGATGTACAGTCTCTGTGGCAAAAGTAGACATAGAATTAACCAGCTGAATCTTCAAGTCTCATTTACTTCTAAGGATATGAGAGCACTCATCTGGTTTGGGCTCCCTAACTGAAAAAGGCACAGGAGAAACTAGCTTACATTACAGCTGATGTCAGAAACAGACCTCACTTACTGAAGGTTTCACTCATATTTTGCCACTAGGGATTTTCAGAGTGTGGATACAAAACCAGCAGGCAAAAATTTAATTCATTTACTAGCAAACTAAGCACAACAACTATGGCAAAATGTCAGAGCTGAAAGGGTATCTTGTACCTTCAAAGAACTATTCTGTGTACCTCATGCTTAACTAATACTTCCTGCACCAGCTTTTTTGAGCTTACTTAACTCTTCTGTACAGTGCAGATAAAAAAACCCAAAGTGGTTTAATCCACTTTTTTAATCATTATGAAAGAATGATTGAGAAAGTTCTTAAGAGAAAAAATTCTCACTAGTTTAGGGCAGGGAAAAAAAAGACCCCCAAGCAGGGCCTTTAAGTTGAGCACAGCTAGCTGGGGAAGGGGTAGAAATTCCTTTTGACTTGCCAGCATGTGTAATGTCCACTATTTGCCTTTAAAAAACAATAAATCTGGTTAGGCTACAAATATCTATTCCCAGGGTTGTCATCCTGACACTAGCTTGTTTATTAACATGCTAAACATTTTCACATTTCCTTTGGTTAAAAGCCTCTTTGCAAAAGAATAAGAGGAAAAAAAAGGAAAACAAAACATAATTTAAGATACATACAAGCGTGACAAGAGATTTTTGTATCACTTTTTGTCCCAAGTGTATGTATCATTTTTTCTTTTAGTATCATTAATGTATCTCCATATAACAAATCCCTGTAAAACTCATCAGCGACAGTCTACATCTCCCATACACTGCTGATTATTCATGTAACAAATTCTCTACATTCTGCTTTTGAGCCATGTTGCAAGAAGCAGTAGAGGTGGCACCAGCCTGAGAAGATTGAGAGCTGAATTGATAAGCTAGCAAGATGTATCTCTGATGTCCCCCTAATAATAAAATAACACTCCTCCCAGTCAGACCCAAAAATGAGTTGACAGTGCTGCGGCAGGCCACGATGGTATCACCTATGCTTCCAACATACCTCCACCTGGAAATCACCCAGAATTCCTGCCAGCAGAGTCCAGAAGTGCACATACAAGCCAAGTGCAGTCTGGAAGCCCATCTGTTCAGCTGCTGCTCCCTCCCCCAACAAAGCCATCAAGAGACAGGCTCCCTTGCTGCAGCAGCATGCTTGCAGCACGGATTCTGCCCTTCTAGGGTTACCTCCACAAAGCCTGAATATTTGTGCATAAGCCCCTGCTCAAACTACATTTCAGCAGACTGTTTCCTTGTGCCTCACAGTCACCTGTCTGGTCTTTCCAGAGATAAAGTTTAAAAAGATCAGTATTGGGACCATACTGTCATGGTGGTGAAGCTGGAAATTGACTGAGACTAAAAAACATGGGTTCCAGCTATCCAGTCTGGGATATGCTGACTCTCACAGCCACGTCTCACTTTCACAAATCAGTTGCAGGATCATAGAATAAGCTAGGTTAAATAAGATCTCAGGAAGTGGAAATCATCTTGTTCAATGTCCTACCCAAACCAGGTCTTAGCTATGGAGCCAGCCAAAGTTATCACATTCTGGTTTCTCAGTCCAGTCTTAAAAAATTCCAAAGATGGGGACTACACAATCTTATTAAGCAACCTTCTCCGTAATTTTACTGTCCTCAGAGTAAGATTTTTTTTTCCCTTGTATTCAATGAACCTCTTGCTTCAGTTTGTGTTCACTGCCTCTAAGCCTTTCCAGGCATGGAAGGAACAGAAGGACCACTGATTAAATCAGAAGGAATCACAGTCTACAGAAGTCTGATTACAAGGGAAAATGCAAAGCGGTTTCATTTTTTATTTACTTTATCCAATTTAATACAACTCACACCAACCTCTACAGGGCAGGCAGAGGATCCCTTCATATACGTTCATGTTTAGGCATGCTCTACCTAAGAAAATCCTTTGCACCAAGATGAAGTACATATTTCCTATCCTCCAAGATGACCAGAGAAGTGAGACAACTTCAAATTCAACATACATGGTACTAGAGGGTAGGAGGGTAGAGGTGGTATGGGAAGGAGATTAAAAGGACTTGAACAGGTCAGCAGGACACAAAAGGAGGAAACAGTAGCTCTTTCACCTTTGTAATGAAAAGAATACCAATATTCCAATTTACTGAATTATTTTCACTCTAAGGTCACAGTTCTCTTTTTCATATTTCTCAAGACACAGCTGCTGGAATGCTAAAATTACAGATCCTATTGGATCACACAGACCTCAGTGCCACTCAAACTGCTGCCAGAAGCATTGCTGTCTTGAAGGGACAGCCAAATCACATCCTATATAAAAGTGTCATTGTTCTTAAGAAAAGCAATTAAAAATCTTGAAACTTATCTGAGGATGAGAAGGGTGGAGTAGAGAGAAGACCTGTGGTAACTGGCAGGTGAAAACAGACATAGAATCTAAGCAGCATATTAAGAAACACAAATGTAACTCCCTATGCCACAGGCAATGCTGCATGCAAAGCACAGGTAGGCATCAGGGAAAAAGCACCTGCATACACTACACATGTTGCTTGTACTGAGAAAGCAGATAGATTTTGTCAAATTATCCATCTTCATCAAAAGTGGCTTGAAACTTCTGCTTCTTTGCCAACACCAGTCTTCCAGACTGCAGGCAAGTGGTAAATAACATTTTGACCTCATTGGTTTCTCTTTCCCAAACATCCATTCCTTCATTTTGGTTTTTACGCAAGTACATAGGCCAGATTCATCAGATAGTGAGCGAGGAAACTGAATGAATGAAGTCCTTCAACATGCATCCTCAAATAGTCTACTATAATTCTATTGTGCATTTCTAAAGTTCTGGACATCTTGTTTCCATTATTTTGGGCATAAAGTTTGTCTTAAACCTGAACAAGAATCAAGAAACTGTGAAAAACTCAATTTTTATTCAGGCTTGTGATTCAAGTTTCACATTTAGTCCATTTCCAAACTATATCTAATTAAAAGAGCAAGATGAAGGTGTTGAAACAGAGAAATAAAACCACAAAAAAACAAACATTAATTTAAACTTGTAGTATTAAACATTAGAGAGGACACCTTAAATCTTTCTAGGAGAGGAGACATTTCTAAACATAAAGAAATTTTATTAATTTTATGCACAGCTGGTTTCCAGCCCAGTGATGCACCTAATTGTAGCAATCATAACATATTGCAGTCTCTCACTACATGAGAAACTAGGCTCTCCCCTTTCTGGCTCTATCTTCTCGCAATCACTGATGGGGTACGAAGTGCTCATGAAGACAGAGAAGTACTGATGATCCTGGCAACTGGACATGCTTCTAAACTGGTAGGGTTTCACAGCACCTGTGAGATCCATTGCTTTGCTTCAGAGAATGCATGGACTTGTGTTGAAGCAGGTCCAGCACTATTTCAAACATTACTCAATTCATGCACATTAGACCTAATGCCAAGGAAGAAGTTCTCTTCTGTAATTGTTCCTAGACAATTTCTTTCCTTTAAATCACTGCCCAGTGAAATGTCTGTCCAAATTCCAAATTGAGTAAGAAACAACTTGAAGTAGATGCTAAAGCCCAGATTTCTAATTAACACTGCATCTAGCATACTTTAAAGAAGAAGTACAGCTGTTCAGAGCACATGTCCTCACTTCTCATGAGATGCAGGGAATTTTGCACTGCAGGATAGCAGCAGGTGACAGTAACATTAGCACTATGCTCCAAATGATGGGGAATGCTCAGAATACATCAGATATCCTTCCTTTGTCACTTCTAGGAAGAGCTCCCCAAGATTTCCAGTGCTGCTGTATAGGAAACTCCCAACATGTAAATAAAATCACCTTCTTGCCAAATCACAAACTTACTTCTGTGTGCTACTGATCTTCAAATCCTACCCAGTGGCTCTCAGCATTGCAAATGTTGCGATGAGAGCACATACACATTGAATTTCAGGAGTGAAGGGTTACCTTGCACTTTTCCACACTTTTAAAGGAAAAAAAAATTTAAAAATTTCTACTAGAATGACCAGTATGTGGTCTATTCATGTCATCTGGAAACTGGATGATAATGGTGCTAATGAGGAATTGACAATATGACATGAAGTGCATTGACAATGGATCAATTCCCATTTGGGGCTCATTTCCAGTCATGGCTAGCCTATTGTTAGACTCTGAAACAGAATAACAATTCAAACACACAAATCTAGGAACAAGAGAAGGAGCTTAAAGTTTTTTGAAAATGACGCCAGCCGCTGAGCTTAGAGGACAAATACACTGCTTCTCCTGTGTTTGCTACAGCTGTCTGCCATGCTCAAGTGCAGACAGACAGAAAATCTTACACAGAGCCACTACAGTGCTTAGAGATCTGGTTAGCTTGCTAAGCTCAGTGATTTTCAATAGGCCAGAAATATTCTTCCTAAACTTCCCATGCAGTACATGCTAATCTAGGCATCCTAATCAAAGCCTTTATCAAAGTAGTGATCACTGCTCTTCTTATATTATTTGCAGTTGCAAACCCGGTGCCAACAAGCAACATGCCAGAGGCCACCTGGTAAGGAATTTTACAAGATCTGACTCACCACCAGTGTGCTCTAGTGACTATTCAGATGAAGTTACATGTCTGAACAAAAAAACAGCCTTTCTAGTTGCAGGGAAACTGACACCCAAGACCTTTTGAAGTAGGTCCAGGTTCATGGGAATGCTGTTTTCCCCATACTCTCAGCATTTCTGTGATAGCTTGCATGAAGACCGAGCTACTTCTCCCAGCATGTCCATGTGAAGCTCCCAGTTAAGGCAGGTGCACTGCTTTTGCTAGGCTGCCTGTCATGCATTAGAGATTCCATTGTGACGCAGCCATGGACTCTTACCTCAGTCCCTAGAAGGAAACTGTGAAGTGCAAGAAGGCATTTACTCTTCTAGCACTGTCTGCACCAATAGAGGAGTCTCAACTTTCTGCATCATCAGAGAAAGAAGGCCAAGCACAAAATCTCTAAGTATGAACTAGCTAGACTGCCTTACTGCTGCTCTGTGGCACAGCCAGGATAATGTATATGGAGACAGGATGATAAATACATAGAAAAAGAAGAAAAGAAGAGGATGCTAATATTGTAAGCCGATGAACAAGGTTGTGATTTTTCTCTTGGAATTCTCTCTAATAACCCCTGGTTTAATTTTAAAAGACCTCCCGTTGACAAAACGCTCACATTCATTAAAGCCCCTCTAGATGAAACCCCTGCCCTTCCTCATCACACACTTCCCTTAGTTTATGCTCACTTTTGCTAGTAGTGCAAATGTGTAATTGCTCAGGTTGATGAAAGCACTGAACAACACAGGCAAGAAAACAGGTATCTCTGTACCATGATCCTAATGCTCTAGAACATCCCTAGGAATAAATTCCAGCTATTCAGGTCCATTACACAGATCCTTCTGCCACATCACTCACTTAACCCTGGAGCATTCACACAAGCTCATCTATTCAGTTTGAAACTTGAATTCAGCTTTCCATTTATGGCCAGAAGCCTTTTTGTGACTTATTTAGATTTTCCTATGTTCAAGGAGTAGTGGCAACATGCTTCTGCGTCAATTTGGGACTTGCCAAATGCACATTGAGCACTTTCCTAATCTCATGGGTTGGCACATCCCACCTACAAGATCTAACATGCCCAGTCCCCAGGACAGTTGTGTGACTAGACTCTTGTGAAAACTGCATCAGTAATAAGTTGAATTCCTTCCTCCTGTAAAACCTACTTTGTCCAAAAGGAGGTATTTTATACCCTCAGGACCCTCTCAAGTAACCTTGATCAGAACAGAGGCACAGTGTATATTGACTTTATCAATAGTACTATGACACCTTCTTAAGTCTGCACAACATAGCATTTGCTCCATGAGAAATACCACATGGTATGTTACATCTCAGGGAAAGCAACTGTTCGTAGAAATGCTACCCATTTAAGTATTCAGAATTCTGAGACACAATAGAGTTTTTACTCCCTGGCTACCACATCCTTGAGGCAGATGCATGACCTAGAGGCCAGAACCTCATAAAGAAGCTGATGTCTCTGGCACAGTCCTAGGTCATATCTATAAAAGCAAAGGAAAAACATGATGTACATCAAGACTGTCAGGGCATAGACCTGAGGCATTCCTAGATCTCTAAGAAATCAAGGCACTGATGCATCACATGCTCAACTTGCCTTTCAAATAATTGTCCTAACTCAAGGGCTTAACCTTCCCTTTTTCTCCTTCCTTGACCATTCTACAGAACAGAAGATATAATTCCTGATCCGGGAAAAAGCAGAAGTGATTTTGCCAGCACACTTTTCTCAAGGTAGGCATCATATCCCGATAATGCTTTCTACTTCCTCTCTCACCACACACCCCTACCCCTTACCCAGCCATTTTCCATGATGTGGCTTCAAATTATTTTGAGACTTGAAATTACCTTAATTTTACAGTTGTTTAAGTAAGATGAATTATATATTATAGTATGTATCATGCTAGAGGTTTCATACTCAAGAGATCATAAGCTGTTCTGATCAGGGTAACTTTTGAGGTTACTCAGGGCATAAAATATCTTCTTTTGGAAGCAAGATGCTCTCTTCAAATCCAAGCACCAAGTAGGACAACAGGTGTAGTTTATAAACTCAATCTCTGTAGCCAGTATTCTTTACCATACCTTAAGATGACACAATTGTTTGTGCAACAAATTGCCTAGCAGCATATCTCCATTTGAATAATGATCCAGAACTGGATCCTTCTCCAAAGGCAAGTTTTAGATGCACTCTATGATGCAGCACACGGAAGGCTGTGGTATAGGCAGCCTTAATCTGGCATTTGATTGCAAATGTTTCATGCAATCTGAGGACTGGTGTTAATTCTTTCTGAAAGGCAGAGATGCCTGGAAGAGCTATGTCAACATGCACAGCTGTCAGGAGAAAGAGGAAAGGCATGACTGTAAGGCTATACATAGAATAGGGCCTTCTGACTTTTAGGTGATTTTAAAGGAAAAAAAATGCACATGTTTCCCCCAGCCATTGCCATAGTCATATCCATGAACTAAGGAAACCTTTTCTCCTCTCAGGTAAGGGATTACCACAGAAAATAAACAGACCCTTCTCCAGGATTTGACATTCAGTTCAGGCTGATGGGAGTAAATACTCAAAGGGAGCTTAACTTCTCTACCCCAGCATTCCCTGAGAGGAAGGATGACAGAGAGGCCTGGATGTTATGATCACCATCACTCTGACCTGACAGTGTCTAAGCCATTCACTTCTGTTCAAATGCAGCATCTCCAGCCACTGCTTCTCTGCAGAGCTCTCTCTCAAGCACGAAGAACATCCTACATCTGATGCAAGCAATGATGCTTGGTTAGAGCTGCACAGGCTTGTTTCTGTGACAGGCCACATGTCACTGCAGCAGCTACAGACTGACACCAGGGGAGAAGTAAGCTCCACCTACTACTCAGGATCCTTAGAAATCAGCATCGTAGCTATCTCTATTGCTGTCATGGCATGCTTGATAGCAATCTCATTCCATGCACAGTCCAGGATACTTCACATCATATACCACAGAGAACTTCCTAGCTCATGTAGCTACTCTGGGACATCAAATCTCCAAAGAGGTTGTGGATAAGGCAAAGATCCAACATCTGCTGCTGTGGCGTTGGGTGCACACCCAGCCAAGCTGAGATTCCCACCACAGAGCATTTCAGGAACTGGATTGCCAGGGATTCTCTCCAAACCTTTGTCATGGATTTCCTGAAGACAGGACAGACATGTATAAATATCAATACCACAGCAGGTATGTTCAGCCACAAAATATGATAGCTTCTTATCAACATGCATTTGTTATCAACATACCCTACCTTAGCTTCAGGTCAAGCCTTTCTATGAGAAGCCTTTCCAAACCTTGTCATAAAGGTTGCTCTTTTTCCCAGTCATCATAACCACAAATCTGGGGATTTCTGGGGGGGCACTATCAGCAGAAGAAACTTCAAGCCTGACTGAACTCAATTCTAACCACAGACAGCATGGGAACAGATAGACTGTTCAATAATTAATTGAAATTAATCAACTCAAGGACTGCCTATTCTTTTAAATTAAACATCAGCTCAGAACAATCTGCCTGACAACTGCAAAACCATAGAACTTTTAGGAAGAAAGGATAAGCTCTGAATAAAAATATTAGTTACTTCAGACATCATGCGTTTCTCTTCAGAGGTAAGTTTACTTTCTCATATTGAAAGCATAGGGTCTTATTTCATATGGACACCTGCTTTTGCCTAATCCTCTACTAACTCAAGGAGCACGTAGCATGCACCAAAGTTTTAGGGTCGTATTTCAACTACCCTTACATCGGGTCTCCAGAGTTCAAGAGTTAGGGTGCACCAGTAAACATGGAATAACTGATAAAAAGCTGTTTTATTTTCTGTCTCTCCTACAGTGCATTCTGCTGGGTTATGCAAATTCCCGCTCTCTAGGATTAAGCCACTTGAAATGCAATCAGAATGATTTAATCAGATTAGTCAGGCTAAACAGATAGCCATCAGATGTTCTTCTATTCATCAGACAACAAAACTAACAAACATAACAAAGCAGTAAATATTTTGAGGCAAGTAAAACTTTAACCAAAAGGTCTTCTTCAGAAGCAGTAGATACATAATAGAACTCATTTGGTAAATATAAACAGAAAACAGAACCTTTAAAAACTCTCCTACAAGATGCCTTTGGATTTTCATTTATCAAGTAAAGTGCAAAGGCAACACCTGAACAATAACAAAATCCCCACACATAAAACTACACGCTTGAATACAGTAAACATAACCTGATGCCATGGAGGTTTATGGGGAGACCTTCTCTATCTACACTAAGACAAGATGACTGGAAACTAAATACCCAAATCTCAAAACACTAAACATCTTCACAGGTATATCAATCATCTTCTACTAGATCAGTCACATGAATATGCAGAAGACTTGCTCTATCATTATAATCAATTAACCCCTATTTTCAAAAGTGCCTTTAGAATCTTGGAGAGCTCCTCATGTTTCCTTTATAATGACATGGAGCAGATATAACAGCTTATCAGTTGCACCAAGCACCAATTAGGCAAAAGGATGTCTTGTAATTGCAATGGTTCATAAACCTACTGTCCCTTACTGCAGCTAAGCCATCCAGTATCATCCACTAAATATCTCATTTGCTATGACTAATCTGAAAAAGAAGAGAGAACGAACTCCAGTCCTAAATGCAGGAAGAAATGAGCTAATGCACTATCAACTTAATAATTTAAATTACAAGTGCTCATCACTGCTGTATAAAGAGCAAGAAATCATTTGGATTAATTTGATTTTCAGAGAAACTCCTTGACTTGTAATTAATAGATTTACACTAATGAGAAGTAACAGCTCCCAGCCCTTCTATAAGCTACTGAAAACTTCCAAAGAACTGTTTCCATGTCATTTCCTGTGTCTCTCTTCAGAAATGCTTTAAGAAAAGAAAAATAGGAACACTTGCATGAAAAAAGGATCTTTGCATCCAACAGCCTCATCTTCCCCCACTGATTAATCTTTCCTGAGGGCCCAAAACAGGAGCTGCCAATAGAAAAGGAAAGCATACAATCAACTTAACTGGGCACAAGAGTGACTTTTACCGCAAAATGAGAAAAACAGGACCTGCTGTACAAATCCAAGAAATGTACATTTGATCTGCACAAAGGTAAAAGTGTTGACTGGTCAAATTGTCACAAATTAAAAACATACAGCCCAATACCTCAGAACATTTTATAGACTGCACAGCCAACATGAAGGATATTGATCCTGATAAAGAAAATACATGAAAAATAGAGTTGCATAATGCTGGTACAAGGAGTTTAAGTAGTTGAAAGGCATATAACAACATCACCACTAACATTTCCCTACGTGACAGAAAAGGAAGGACACTACCGAGAATAGCAATTAAAGGCTCACAAGCATCCTATAGTGTCTCATTTTGACTATTGGTAAAAAAACATCAGAGAAGCAAGGAAGGAAAGATGGAAGCTACAGAAAGATGTAGCTCTGCAGCCCTCCTCTAACACCAAGAAGTCCAAATCTGATTGAGGAAAAAATTCCATAAGCAAGCTGATCAACTGTTTTTAAGTGGAATAACACAATGTCATGCTTTGGCCATCTCAACCACATACACACATGACAGCCTTCATACTGCCAAGAGGAGCAATACACATTCCAACTCCCATTGCTTTTATTTTTCCATCTTATCACACGACAGTACAAAAATTCTATATTTAAAAGTGAGGTAGAGAGTGGTATTTTTAGGTATAAAGGCACATGAGGGAAAATGCAGTGTTTATATGCATTTGCTGCTGCCCACTAAGCATCTTCAGAAACACTGTTTCCCATGCCAAATGACACTTCTGTTTCATAGCAGCTATAAAACACATGTGAACTGCCATGCAACTGGAGCTCACACGTGCAACTGTCGTTTCTTACCAGCCATGATTCTCTGGGCTTCATATGGTTCCATATAGCCAGTGTTCTCCCCTTTTCCCATTCTGTTCAACTCACTTTTGGCATCAAACGGATCTGAGTAGTCATCAGCTATCAATACCTGAAAGACAGGAAGGTAACTGTTACTGAAGACTCCAGTCAGATGTGCAAAGCAGAAGGCAATGATATCCTATCAACAAATAAAAACAGCTTCACTTGGCTGCATCCTATGACATCTTCAAAGTAAAGTCTTGGTTCAGAGGATAAATACACAATTGTCACAGATCAGTTATTAAATGGTACTGAAACAGAAGTGTGTTCCTATTTACACCAGTAACCTCATAAAGGCAGAATCCATGTCAAAAGGACTTCTGACTAGCACAAGCAATGGAATAATTGGGATGGACAAATTAAAAAGAGCCAACCAGTCCGCAAATTCAATCCAGTCCAAATCTTATCAGAGAAGTCTGCTAATATTCAAGAAAAAAAAGCACTCTTTCCCTTGCACATACTTTACCTCCTCTGCTTTTAAGGTTTATGAGCTACAACTGAAAATATTGCTAGAAATTTTTAAAACAAATATTCTAAGGCTACTCTTTTCACTGCATTAGTAAGAAGCCTTTTCATATTATGTCCCACCCGAAAAAACCAAGACACAAAACAAATTTCTTGGCTAAATAGAAACCCTGAAACTCACCTGTGCCATTCTTTCTCTCAAAGGAACATTATTGTCATTTATATTTTGTGAACTGAGACAAAATATAGCAAAAAGAAATTGTCTGTCAGAACACATTTTCTTCCTCCACTAGGAGATTAAAAAAAATCTGAAGGTTAGGTCTCACACTTGACCTTACATTACTATGCTTTCCTGACCACTGCAAAATCATTGTATGCTGTAGGTCCCATCTATAGGTTTTTTATCAGCCAATTCAAGTCATAGGAATCATTCCTCCCTATAACTGAAGTGGTAGAGCTAATCTTTGTTTCTGAGATGTGACAAGCAGACTGGGGCAAAGGCAGAAGTCCTCATATGAGAATTACTGCAGAGCACAGAGACAGAATCTACAGCAGGCAAAAGAGTCTGAAGCAAACAAAAGCAGGCAGAGGCAGGCTTCAACATCAGAATCCCTACAAAATCGTAAGATTATTCAGGTGGGAAAGAACCACAAGAGATCACCCTATCCAACTCATCACTGAAAGCAGGGCAAGCCTAAAGGGTTTTGCCCTGACTGCTTACTTTATTTACGAGGGATTTTTCAACTGAGTTACTTTACAATTTTAAGACAAGCACTAGTATGACTTACAGACCAGTGCTATTCCAACAGCTTCAATCTTTTCAACAAAGAACCAGGAGTACACTGCCAGCTAAGAGACTGAGGCAGCATCTGCTTCTGTCTCCTGCTGCCATCATATCCCACCAGTCAGAGAAGAAAAACAGGACACACAAGTATTCACAGATCAAACACCTGCACAACTGCCGTGGAATAAATGAGCACTCTATTAGGAAAGGCAGAGATCTCCTTTAAGATTAGGAAACAAAATGTCTAACACACTTCAGAGTCATTACTCAGGCCCTTCAACACTGGCACACTGCAATTTTATACTACTTATTTTGCTCATTTTACTACCAAGACTGACGTTTCAATTATGGGTTTTTTTGTTTTGCTCCGCTCAGAGTCTAAAGTGACTGGAAGCTTTTTTTTTTTTACCAAAAATCACCAGACTGACATGGATCATCGAGAGAGTAAAACATAATTCTTTCTTTCACTTGGTGTCCAAAATTACTCCCTCATTATTTCAAAAAACAGTTAACACAAAGGGGAACAGCCCCCTCCCCCTGCCTGGCAACATATGCCCAAGCAGCAAATCAAGTGACAGCAGCTGCACACACTTGAGACAAAGACAACAATGTGTATCACCCAGCAGTAATTTCTCCTAGTCACAAGGGCAGTTTTATTTCCAAAATTGATGCAGATGAAACGCCATCCATGTTGTCTTCTGCTCCGACCCTGTCAAGCGCTGCCAGGTGGTCGCATGTGCTCTTTGTTGCTCTCCCTTGGCAAACACTGACACATAGTACTCGACAATCCTGTGCTTAACTGTACTAGAACGTGAAACAGAAAGTAGACTTGGCACAGCTATTTGACATTTCTTCCTCTCCCTTTGTCCGAAGTATACTAGGAGGAAAATGATACGTAAAAGATGCTGTCAAACAAATCCCACCCCTCCCCAAAAAAAATGCGACCCAAAAAACTCCAGCCTAAACAACACTGTCCCACAGCAAATCCCCAAACCACTTTTCAGCACTCAGTCAAGCAGAAAGAGCAGCCTGCTCCACCTTTCCTGGAACTGTATATCTTATAAAAAGTGGATTTACAATGCTGAGCTGTCAGAGGAGTTCCCAGCTGATTGTAACTCCTTCTATATGTATTAAAATTCAGTAATTTGCAGCCTAGATGTAGCAGCTGGCCAGTGCCAGAATTTGATTTCTTCTATACTTGCTAACAGCTATAAATTCTCCACTTGTAGGAAGTCTCAAGGATTTCTACTTCTTTCAAAAAGAAACCCAAATTTTGAAAACCTCAAATAATTATGATTGCTAGTTCTGTTATAATATACTTACTGTAAATGTCTGAACTCCTTTTGACAACCCTATTTCAGAGGATTATTTTTCCTGTTTTCAGAGATCTCAACCAGAATAAGATTTCCTACTCTGCAAATCTTTTTGCCATCTCCACATAAGCTACTTTTAGCTTAATGAGCTCACCTTCCAAGCCTCTATGCTTGGTTAGACAAAGAACAGACAAAAACTTTTGATGAAATAGAAGGTTCTGAGTACATGAATTTTCTAGTTAAACAAAACACTTGCTTCACGACAGATTGTATTAATACACTGTTCTCATACCCCTTTCATGCTATTCTGAGAAAGAAAAAGCGTGTCAATGTTACACAAATATCACAGGTACATGCCTTGCATGTGCAGTGGGGGTTGTGCAGATCATGATCTTGATCACCTCCATGCCACACAGGGAAGATCCACTGTGATAACACCATGCTGTCACCTCTTCCCCACAGGCATGTAGGAGCAGGTCTTTCTGAGTGACAACCAATGTGCTCCTATGTTCAGCATTCCAGAAAGAGGCATTTTGTTTGTTTATATCTTTCCAACAACCTTTCAACCACTGCCCAACAAACTGGTCTCAGTCAGGCAATTGTTTTCTACAGTTCAGAGGCCAAGACAAGCACAGGAGATCCCAGGTTAGGGCCTGCATGCAGTGCCCCTTCCAGCTTTGACTGAACACACTTCTAAGGCAAATGACTGGAAGTCATCTGGTAGTTGTTCGACTGGTCTCCACACTGATCTTTCATGTTACTGACTGACAAACACTGGACAGAAAGCTGAAGATGATGGACAGCATCCATTGTCTACCAATGCATGCCTCCTAGAAGTCTCAGCTAGTCAGATTATCCAGGATCTAATGCTGTACTTGCCACATGGCAAGTACACATGCCTGGACACAATCAGAGGAATGGCAACATGTTGAAATTTTCTAAGCATAGCTAAAGACAGCATTCATACACAGAGGATGACCTTTGGAGCTGGACACATTTAATATGGCTCCTGCTCTGCCAAATCCAGCCACCTTTGTCACAAATCCCGTCTGTCAAAATGAAAACACAGCTATCAGGAATCCCAAGAAGGTTAGTAATCCAGATTCCAAATTAATATCGAAACCAGTTGCATTTGTCAGGGTTATTGTCAAAGACCTGTGGCTTATCTCTTGACAGAATGCAAGATCTACATTCTGAGTGGACTATGAACTCCTACAACTACTGATTCCTGCTCTGTTCAAGCCTGTTCCATGGCATCCCATACATATATGATACTATTTTCTATTTCTGTACACGTAGTAGCAGTATTTAGAGGCACCAGTAACATCAATCAAAATAAACTTTAACACATAAATAGAAGTGCAGTTATTAAAAGAAGTCAGTAAGGATTTAGACAACACTTGTAGGGGCTCTTCCTTGCAGATTGCTACTTAAAAGTCAGAAGACAGAGAAAAATAGTACAGCTCAGTTACCAGACAAGTTGACAAATCAAAAGCCATAACTCTAGCTAAAAAGTCAATCAGCAGATACAAGATCAAAAACCTAATAATCACGCCACCCCCCAGAAAATTAAATATAAGCTGAGACTGTGGTTGGTTTATCCCTCTATTATATATTAACTAAGTTGCAAGTTTCACTGTTGATGCATAGTCTTTGTTCTTCTACAGTCTTTAAAAAGGTCTGACAAATATTATCATATTAAACACAGGCTTAAATGGGTATATGCATATACAAAAGCATGATTTGCATATGCAGCCACAGGAAGAAACCAAAGAACACACCTAAGTGCATAATTTCACAGGTATCTCTATCTGACTAAACCAAACATTTTAAAGGGAATGAAAAAGAAGGAAACAAATGCTGAAAAAAATGGAGGTAGTCTCTTTTTCAAATTGAAAGGATATGTAGAAGATCAACCTATGTTTAAAACAGCAACATCAGCACAGAATTTCAAAATTTCACTAATTTAGTGGCTACTCTGATTAAGGACACACTGTTCTAGAAGAATCCAAGAGGAATTATAATAAACAACATGAAACAAAAAATCTAAAAGCCTTTTCCTGCCCATCAGGCCTTTGGAGAATTTATTAGGGAATAATTATTTTAAAGATTTATATTTATTAAATTATATATACTGTTATATTATCAATATTAAATTATAGAATGGTTTGGGTTGGAACGGACCTTAAAGATTCTCTAGTTCCATTCTCCTTGCCATGGGCAGGCATATACTTAAATAACTGTATAAAGGCAGACCATATATTCCTCTCAACTTCTGTGAGTTGCAATTAAGTTCACCAATATCACAGGTGACAGCATGTGTCCATCAACAAAGATACAGAAGACAAGGGCACTTAAAAACTGTGACTATATCTCTGAGAACATCACAGTTAACACAATGTAAAGAAAATCCTTCATCCTCTCTGAGAATTTGTATTCATAAAAAAAAACAGTCCCTAGCTGCAGGAGAAGTCACTCTATATTATCATAGAATGGCCTGGCTTGGACAATATTATCATAGAATGGCCTAGGTTGGATAGGACCTTAAAGATCATCTTGTTCCAACCCCACTGCCATAGACAGGGACACCTTTAGATAGACCAGGCTGCTCAGAGCCCCATCCAACCTGGTCTTGTACACTTCCAGGGATAGGGCATTCATGGCTTCTCTGGGCAACCTGTGCCTGTGGCCCACCACCTTCACAGTAAAGAACTTCTTCCTAAAATTTAATGTAAATCTACTCTCATTTCAAAGCCATTTTCCCTTGCTGAGTCACTACATGCCCTTGTAAAAAGTCCCTTTCCAGATTTCTTGTAGGCTTCCTTCAGATACTGGAAGGCTCCATTTAGGAGACCCCAAAGGCTTCTCTTCTCCAGGCTGGACAACCTCAGTTCCCTCAGCCTTTCCTCATACAAGAGGTGCTTTGTCCATCTAATCATCATGGTGGCCAACAAGGATTAACAATATCACATGGGGGGAGTTGTGCTGTTACTTTGGTTGGTGTTATGTTGTATTGGTTGGAGATTTTTTGCAGGGGTATGTTTGGGGTTTTTTTACAATATGATATTTTTGACAAGTGCCAAATTTCTCTCTTTGACCTCAAGGAACCTCCAAGTCTCACATCCCAAACGTGCCCTAAGCAGATGTGTCCTAAAAAATTATATTTTCATGTAATATTCAGGCAACTAGACATCAGAATGCTGAAGCCTGGACAAAGCTCAGGCTGCATACAGCAAGACTGTGAAGTTTGGTCTTGATTTGTTTTCCATATTAATAAAGACTTCCACTTAGGTTTTCTTCCACAAAGCACTGAATTCAAGAACCTGTAGGATAATCCTCCCTGTAGCCTAAATACCACTTTTTATTCAAAATAAATCTCACAGCCTTGGAAAACATGCTAATAGAGTGATCTGTACATGGTCAGATTCCTGAAAAAATCAGGAAAAATAAATCAAGGACATTTCATACCTTGCTAACAAATCAGAAATTTAGGATATGATTCTAGAGAACTACCCTACAGATAAAGTGTATATACAGCCTTTCCTCCTTGTCCTAAATTTGAGTATTAGAAAGACCAGCACTAGCTCTGCCCCAGGAAGGAATCACAGGCCTCATTCATAGTGGTGACTTCCAGAGACTGACACCTCTCATCTAAAAGGTAATTGCAACACAAATTGGGAAATGTGGTGCCTAAATTTCTCAGAGAGTTGTGAACTGATAGCGAGATGCTGGGCTAACAACAGTATTTAATGACAGAATTTCAAGAGCAATTCTCCCATATACAAGCTTTAGTGTTTAGTGAGGGTGAATTGCTCTTCAGATTTTACAAGTCCACACACTCACGGGGACAGAACAGAACTGCTAATAAGCTGATAAAAATAAGTTCTTGCCTTCTTGCCCCTCCATTTCTCTCCAGTATTCCCAGGCAGTAACTGAAGTCCCCTGCTATCCCGTATGTGTCACTGCTTCACACAGGGCAATGCAGACCACTCCTCACACAGCAGGCAACGCAGCACTTCCTGCTCCAAGTTTAAAAATGCAGTTTCACCTGCTTTCCCCTCAGAAGGAAACAGGTGCTTCCTTGACTCATCCACTCAAGTGTTTTAAATTTGGAAATACACCTTCAAGGATTTTTCAGATCTAAAAATTATCGACGGAAGGACAGGCAGAACAATTAACAGATATTGTTTCCTCTAGAAAACAAACTCAAAAAAAAAAATATATATCCCATGTAATGTCATTATCAGAATATATTTTGTAAAACAATTTTCCGCACATCCTGGACAATGCACAACTACTCCAAAACCACACTTTGTATCTGTTTACTTGTAAATAGACTGTCTAATGGTAACATTTACAAAAACAGTGACTGATCCAGGAAGATCTGCACCACAGTCCTTTCCTATCTCTTGCTAGAATCCACCATTATGCTGTTTCAACTGCTCAGTCTCATAGCACTTCCTCCACTATCAAACCATGCCTAGCATACTGTTACTTAAAGATACACCCACACTGACACAGGACAGCAACAGAGTGAAATTATCTCTCTCATTGTCAGTGAGCCTGGGGAGCATAGAATCTTGTAAAAACAGACATTTCTTCAGTGATCCAAGCAAATACAATGGTAAACTGGCGACAAGATCAGATTGCAAACAAAAAAATTACATGCAAACTTGCTGTTGTAAAAGAGAAACACATCTTCATATTTTTCTAGATTCTTTCTCCTCATTAATCAGGCTAAAATACTTACATGAGTTCCCATACAGTTCTTGCTGTGCCTAATTTCTCATTTAGAGTTAGAATACCATCTGAATCATAGTAAACTGCATAACCTTATTTAGCCTGAAGAAGGTTTTACTTCCATATATACAACAGCCCTAATGCTAACAATTGCTGTGCAAGTTTACCCAAAGCTGGATATGTAAAATAGTGTAATACAGATGTCTTTCCTCATCTGGACAGTTTTGAAGAAAAGTCTGCAGGTAATATGTGTGCGATTATGCAGTAGTGAGAAAGCTGCATTTTTGGTGACCCCAGTTCTGTAGCAGAACAGCAAGTCCACCCCCTTGTTTGAAGGCAGTATCTAAGGAACTTTCTTACAATGGCGTTGAGATGCTTACTGCAAAGGTATACACGATACACTCTTCCACAAGTCTACCACCCCCTCCTTAAATCTCCAGGTCTTCCAACTGCTTCATACTCGTTCCTCTCCCTGCTTGGATCTCTTCCTGCCCAAAAGTCTGATAATTTGGATAGCTTCCAAAGCTGAGAGTGTTCCAAGCTGTGCATACAGTGCAGATGCCAAGCGTACTTGTAACTGAACAGCCCACTGCATCATTCCAAAAAAAGCCCTGAAGTTACCAAGACTCCAAAGTCTCAGGTCCTATCTAAATATCCTCCTGTTCACAAGACTGCTGTAGATCCTTAATCATGAGACCAACATATGCGAAAAAAAATTGCATTTCTAAACTGCATTACAGCTACCCTATAACAACATAGATACGCAGAAAAAAAAAATATAACTTCCTGCCTTTATGTATGGCCTTGCCTAAGCAATTAATGCACAACCAGAAGCCATGAGTATTTTTTTTTATTTTACTTAAAGAAAGAGCTATATGACAATGGGAACCACACGCAGAGGAAGACTATTTCAGAACAGAACCAACTGTACAAAGAGACATCGTGAAACTCTTCTGCAATGGATTAAACGTGGGAATAAGACATTGAGGTACCACTGTAGTTTAGGGTCTCTAGAAAAAATGTTGTCTGATACAAATAACCCAAACACTGCTTAGACATCTTTCAAGTGCTTTCTCAGTGCACCCTGAAATACCACCTGCAAGATTCTCTTAAATGCATGACTTGTTCTCAGTTTTAAGATAAAATAAAATATAGATCTTCCATATACATAAATAAGACAAGCATCTGCTCAACTCTAAAACAGTATTTTAATAATATAAAGATATTAATAATGTTGTATGGAGTCCAATCACTTTCATGCAAGATATCAGAAGTTCAAAAAGCTAGATTATTTTGCTAGTCTAGTGAAAGGCATCTGTTTCTTACATACAGATAGTGTTCTCAGTACTTTGTACATCAAGTCAGCAATTCTGCTGTCCTGAACAGTTGCCTGGTTGGCTGGACAGTTGTCTGCTTGATTGCTGCTGTCACACAATATTCACATGATTCTGACTGTACAGAATCAAGTTATTCCCTACTGCATCAGATAGATCCTGTCTTGCCATTGAAACTTTTGTACTATTTGAAAGTAGCTGAGTGCTTGTTTGACAAAAGTAGCTAGAATTGTTAGGCTGTAGGTTGAACTATATTGGAACTATAAGGTTATGTTCTGTAGTTTGAACAGAGATTATAGTACAGCCTGGAGCTAACAATATGTACATTAATAATAATTAAACTGGACAAAACTAGCATTTTAAATATTACTTAAGAAAATAATAGGTCACAGCTAATATGCAACAACCATATTACAACACTGACAGCAGAACCAGCTAAACACAGAGCAAGCAGTTGGTAACAAAACAGAAAATCAGAAGTATGAAGACCCCAGACCCCAATGCTGCTGTTTGTCCAGACTGTCATGTGAGGGATAGGGAGTTTGGATTCTAAGTGTATAACTGCCTAGGGATTTATTTGTTCAGAGTCCCTGTCCTGAGGCACTGCCAGACACCATAACTGACCTGTGCCAACAAACCTATCTAATGGAGAAGAAAGATTACTGTCAAAAATTTCTTTAACACCTGTGGAAATGGATCTTGCAATGTCTTCTGCATTCAATATAAGGAACTGTTACATTGTTCTGTCTCCACTAAACAGAGATAGTGCAAAATGCTGCTCATTATGAAATAAATGTCTTTTAAAGGACAATATGCTATGAACCCAACTTTTAAATCTTAAGAACTTCCTGTGATGAAGTATAATGCAGCTTGTTTTTGGGAAGTAGCCCAGGTTCTTCAGCTGCAAAACCTGGCAGAGAAACGGTTAGGTTCAAATACATAATAGGTGAAAACATATCTGAAGTATCCTTTCACACAGACACTTCCCCCTCAGTTACTACTTCATGGATTTCCCCACACCATGTGTGCGTAAATCCAGATAGAGGACGATTGCTCAGGAAGATTTCAGCTTATTTCTTTTGATCTCCATTCACAAGTGGTTTGCCTAATGAGCTGGTCTTAAACCAGGTCTTGCATTTATTCTTGCACAAATACAGGAGATGCCAGATTGATCCAGAATACAACCACATGTTGTTTCAACTTGCCCACACTCCTTAGCTTCTTTGTGGCAAGCAAGTAAGTTAAGCTCTCAAAAGCCAGCACTAAAAATGGAAGCCAATAATTTCTTTATCTACCATACTGGAGGACTTGAACTGCTTCAGCCATTAATTCTAAAACACCCTGCTCTCCCTTGTCTGAAGGTAAACATCACAGTTGAAGTCCCCAAACCCACCTAATTGTATGACCTAAATAATGAAAAAATCCACCCAACAATTTGAATTCAAAGACATCTGGAAATGGTGACTCTCACTGGGCATCTGTTGTAGAGGTTAGTCACCTCACTACTAAAAGATGCATGGCAATTTGGGTTTGTCTTCTTCAGCTTTAATTTGTGTTTCCACTGCTACACATCAAAACTTCCTAAATCCCAGATACATTACATCTCTGTGGTTATTTTACCAGCCTTTGTCTAAAACTTGCATAATATAATCATATCTGCCATCTCTTTAAATCTCCATCCCCTTTATTCCCTGAATCAGTTAGTTTACAGTTTTTCTTTTCCTCTGGGAATTTCAGCTAACCAATCTGACACTATCCATACTTTGCCATTTGCCCTTCATAAGTAACCACACCAAACAAGCACCTCCCTGAATCTCCTTCCCATTCCAGTAACTCTTTCAAGTATGACACACAACTAAGCTTTTCAGCCAGTTCTTTACCTATGACAAACCACAGAAGATAAAAAATTGTTCACTGAGTTTGTTGAAACCCCTACTTCTCACTTCTCCATCAACACATAAAGGAAAACAACACTCTATCCTTGTAAATTAAATCAGAAAAAAAAAAAAAAAAAACCAAAACACTGAAACAGCAACGCTGGAATTAAACACAAACATTTAACAGGCATTATTGGATCATTAAAAATTAACATACTTCTATGAAGACAGAACGATACAGCACTTAGTTATTTTTTTTTCACTCCTAAAATGTTTACTAGCTTATGCTATGTTACACACAGCATAAAAAACCACAGTTTTTAGAATGTTTTTAGCATGTCTGTGAATTCTTCTGAGCAGCAGACCTCTAGCTTTGGGGGGTTTTATTCCATCTTTACTGTTTTCATTATTATATCTTTCTTAGAGAAGTTTGTTTTCAATTGTTTTTGTTTGCTACTGAACTACAGACATGTGGTTAATTAAATTCCTGATTTTTCTTCCTCAGTGAATCACAGATGTAGAAGAGAAGCAGTTTCCTGCCAGCCCACTATGATCTCTACCTACCAAGTTCACCAGTCAAACTCTACATTTCAGGGCTGTGAAATAAAAGATTTCACAAGCATTGCTAGGATAAAATAACACAACTGAACAAAAAGCAAGCTATGTTGCATACAAATCCTGTTGCAGGTAGGCACAGTTGGCTTTTTGAGGCACAGGGATGATTTTATTTCTTAGATACATTCAGATTTCCTGCTTGTCGCATATAGTTCTCTCTCACAATAATTGGGAAAAAACACCGAATATGGTTGAAAATTTTTGCCCACAAGTTTCAGAACCTGCAAAAAGAGCTTGGGAGCAGCGCACAGATTTATGACCATTATAAAGCCACAGGTTACCTAGCAACAAATACGTATTTTCTGATGAAAATTGCTTCAGTAGGATCTAAAACTGAATAGTGATTTTAAAAAAGGAAAGAGACACATTTTGCCCCAAGCACTTGTTTTTGCTGAAAGGTGGTCCCTAAAAGAGGATACCTAGTATCAATGTAGGAACTTTAAAGAAGACTGGATAGATTATAACATACAGTGTAAAACATAGTGCGATGCTAACTTTTAATCAATCTCTTTCCACAAAAGAAGTTGCTTCCAGCCAGGAACAGGTACTAAGACAAGAGAATAAATCCTAGATTTTTCACCATATGTCATCACCACCACAAGCAGATTTCTTCGGAATTCCACCTGGACCAACATAATTTATCAAGCTGCCATGGAAGTGTGGCAATGCAATCATGTTACATATTTAAACATGTACACACAGATCATTTAGACTGATAACATTCAGAACATACCTGAAATTCCTGTGATGTGACTATTATCCTGGAGTTTAAAATGCCAATTAACAAAATAGAGAGACATTTATTTCCAATACATGAGAAAAACTGTACTATATTCACAAGACCAACACAGGCAGGAGGATGTGCTATGCTTAAAATACAATTAATGCTATTCCCTCTCTAACTTGGGTTCCCAAGTCCAGTACTTTCCAGTGTTGTGTCTAGAATGTTTTGTTAAAATTTGAAGAGAGTGACCAGTAAAAGGATAAAATTTGCAACTGGGCAAGTGTCTATGGAATTTGCTTCAGCTACATGCTAGTCAGAAACACAGCTATCATGGAAGTTGACACAGGACTTTGAACCACCTCATCTTTAACGCTGAACTAGGAGGTTAAAAGTTTATTTATAAACAAATGACAAACTGTCTCTGTAAAAACAGTGTGTTTTTTATATATGACTGCCCAAACCCACATGCAGTAGGGCTAAAGCCTCACCTTGGGGTCACAAGCACAAGGCTTTTCAAGGGCCTTTATCGCTCCCCAAGCATTCCCCTCATATCGACTCATACCCTGTTCTGCAGGGGCACACCAAGAGCCTTGGTACCCATCATGAGGCTGGCAGCGAACTGTGCCTCAAAGCAAGGCTACACACACCTGTGAACCTGCCCCATCACAAGGAAGGTGAGCTTGAAAGCCTAAAGGACAGGGCACCATCACTTCACGTGTCACCCCTGCACATGTCCTGCATGACCTGAAGTATTAAAAAGGGCCAGGCCACCCAATGAAGGAGGGCTGAGAACAGCGGCAACTCCAGATGTGCAGCAGCTGGTCCCCTCGCCAAAATTCTGCCAGGAGCTGACGTAGCCCCAGCCCTACCACCTAGCCTATAGGGGTGGGAACAGGAGCATGCAGCGCTTACTTTATCTTTCACGGCAGAGGGGGCAGCAGCCGCCGGCTGCTTGGAGCCCTTGTGGAGCTTCTTGCCCGCGCCGTCGCCGCCTCCAGCGCCGCTCTCCACCTTGATCAGCCGGTGCTTGGGGGAGATGTACTTCACGTCGGGCGGCGTCGCCGGGCGGCGCTCGCTGTGGCTGCGGAAGAGGTGCGGGGAGCCGGCGGTGGGAGGCGTGGCGCAGCACGACGAAGAGGAGGAGGAGGAGGAAGCCTTGAGGGCTGCCTCGCCCAGCTCCTCAGGCGCCGAGTAGTCCGGGCGGCACATGGCGCGCAGCTTGCGCAGGGACGAGCCGGGCCCGCTGTAGGGGTCCTCGAAGTCGCGCTCCTTCTGGGCGCGGTAGGCGCGGAGCAGGTCGCTGGTGTCGTCGCGCAGGCGGCGGCGCGAGAAGCCGGGCGAGGTGTGGTGGTGGTGGAGGTGGAGGTGCGGCGGCCCCTCGGGGCGGGGCGCGCTGCCGGCACCGTTGCGCTTCTCCCGGTAGTCGGGCCGCGGAGGCTGCGGAGGGCTCTTGGTCTTGCTATTGCCCAGGCTGAAGTACTTGTTCAGCCATTTGGCCATCGTCTCTCCCGGTCGCGGCCTCAGCACCGCTGCGCGCTGCCGCCGGCGCCCCGCGCCCCAGCCCCGCTCGCCGCCCGCATGGAGGAGCGGGTCGGCGGGGCGGGCCGGGCGCCCCGCTCCGCGCTCTCCCCGCTCTCCCGCTGCCAGCGGCTGGAAGGGCCCCGCCGAGCCCCGCGGCTTCCCGGCGGCAGGGAGCCGCTCCCGGCCCGAGCCAGGCGCTCGCCGTAGCTCCGCGCCCGCCCCCGCGGCTCCGGGTCCGCCGCGACCTCAGCCCCGCTGCTCCGCGCTGGCAGCGCAGCCCAGCCTGACCTCAGCACGCACCGGAGAGGCGGGGGACGCATCTGCATGGGGGCCCGCCCACCGCCGCGGCCGGGCGGGGCCGCGCCAGGTGCCGCGGGGCGGTGCGGACGGGCCGGCCCTGCGCGGGGCGGTGCCGGTGTCGGTGTAGGTGCCGGTGCCGGTGCCGGTGCCGCCTCGCTTCGCGTTCCGGCGCGCCCCGATCCGCCGGGGCTCTCTCGCTGCGGGCAGGGGAGCTGCCGCCGTGAGGGGACGGAGGTGCCTTTCCGCTCCTTTCCGCTCCTTTCCTCTCCTTTCCGCTCCTTTCCGCTCTCCTCCGCCTGTGGGACCCGCAGCCACCACCTGCACAGTTTGAATTCTCTACTACCGCTACCTCTGCGTCCCCCTTGCCATCCGTGGAGTGTTCCAGCTGGCGCCTAAATAAGGAACCAAGCCCTGCTTTTGGCCTAGGGCTGATGGTAAACGAACAGGATGTTGCATGTTTTTTGGTAGGTGCCTTTCCCATGTGTGTTCCTAGGTAAGGGCTACAGTAAATCAAATGCGGAGATGGTACTTGTGCGAATCGTGCTGCTCAGCTTGTGTGTTGCCAAAAGGATTTGTCATCTGGGCCACCACAGTCACAGCCATTTAGTATTGCTCTTTTAATCTTTCTCCATCTGCCCAAAGGTAAACATATACTAGAGTATATACTAAACATATACTTTTCCCAAGTTCTGTCTGCCCAGCTGTGATAGTCTCACTCTAGTCCTTTTCCTAGTCCTGATTTGGTCTGGTTTTAGGAAATATTGGAGGCACTGAAGTGATGTTCAAGTGGGGATAGGAATACCTGCAGGCTGATCTCTCCAGGCCTATCGCTGGCCTTTGCCACAATAAAAAAGTTAACCAAACAGAAGAACTACTCAGCTTGACTGTGGTGCTTCAATTCTACATGATGATCAGTGACAGGAGAGATTTGTTGCTCTTGTCTACACTGCATAGTGGAATGCAATTTCAAATGAAGAGTTAGAGAATGCCTCACAACTGCATTTTTTTAAATCTTCTGCTAATCAGAATTCAGACCTATCAATAAAAGAAATAAAAAAGCTTTTTATTCCCCGAATGCAAATCTGTGACAGAATTTTCCAGAGTTATACCTTCATGCAAAGCATCATTTACCCACTTCTTTGTCAAGTCCATCAATGCAGAGAGAAGAGCAAGGAGCAATGAACCCTTTTCATATAGTTCAAAAATCTGCACAAGAACATTGCAGTTTCACTAGGAGCTGTGGACATGTTCCTAATGTGCTGGTTTTGGCTCGGGTACAGTTAATTTTCTTCACAATACGTATTGTGGTGCTAGTTGTGCTGAAAATACAATTATTAGCACAGGGTTGATTTTTTTTTTTGTTACTGATGAGCAGTGCTTACACAGAGACAAGGCCTTGTCTTCTCACACTGCCCCAGCAGCAAGCAGACTCGGGGTGCACAAAAGCTTGGGATGGCACAAGCCAGGACAGTTGACCTCAACCAACCAGATGGATATTCCATATCATATGGCATCATGCTCAGCATATAAATCTGGGGGGAGAAGAAGGAAGAGGGGGATGTTCAGAGTGTTAACGTCTGTCTTCCCTAACATGCTTTCTGCACAAAAGGGAGGCCAAAAATTAGACTTTAGATGCAATCCTGTTTTGAGGATGAGAAAGGCAATGTCACACACAGTTTGGAGAGGGGTGTGCAGGTGTCAGGCACAGTTGTGTTTCGCACTATTGTTTTAATCATTTGGGAGTTGGAGCTCTTTTAACCTTTTTATAATCAGAGAGAAGAGAAGAGAAGAGAAGAGAAGAGAAGAGAAGAGAAGAGAAGAGAAGAGAAGAGAAGAGAAGAGAAGAGAAGAGAAGAGAAGAGAAGAGAAGAGAAAGAAGAGAGAAGAGAGAAGAGAAGAGAAAGCCTTTATCTACTAATTACTACAAGTCATCTGTGTATTGCCCTGTTGCATTTTGGCAAATACTTGTGTAGCTCCCTGTTGGCATTGTTGATGCCCAGTGTCATACCTGTAGTGTAGTAGTGTATTTTCACACCCACAGCCAGTCATGATTTATGAGGGCAAAACAGACTCATCTATATTCATGAGTTAATTCTCTTTATGAAATAAAGATGGACTAGATTTACATACAAAGTTTTTATCTGGTTTATGGACCCTTTTAACCTTGCTCTTAGCTACATATTCTCTATAAAAAGCCTCGTTCTCTCTGAGTTTGGGCACTATCCTTGCAGTTTGCTCAACATAGCCATGTCTGTATGTTTTAGTGAGTGCCTGAGAACAAACCTCCTCCCCTGTGAGTACAGGCTTCAGTTGTAATTCCTTCCTGCAGCATCTTCATCAGCTTGTGTGGAAAGGAGAGTTGAATGCTCCTTTACTGTCATCAGCAAATTTTTCTTTTTACATTCTTAGTGTTGGTCTCCTCTCTCTGCTCAGCATATTCATCCTGTCTGCCTATAGAAGTTTTTTTTTTCTCGGAGCAACTTCTCAGCCTGAGCCTGAGCCATGTCCTGTTTCTTGACTGGCTACTGCCTGGGTGTCTCAGGGGTTGCAAGACTCCCAGTAGCTGCTGATTCAGGAATGGTATATTCTCAGTCCTTTGTATGAGAGCGATTTTTTGCCCTGTAGCAAGATGAGTCTCAATTTCTTTAAAACTCAAAGGATCTCATTACCCAGAAGTCTAGCAGCTCCCTAGTTGTTCTGCCAGTCATGGGAGGGGCAAGAAAGCCCCAGCAGTCAAACTCAGCCTGATACTGTCCCCTGTGGCTTCAGTGAGGAACCACGTTCTCTTCCCTGCATTTACAGGCAGCTTGTGAGGTGACAAATGAGCAAAACACATCGATGCAGGGAAGCTTCACTAATATTTCAGAATTTCTTTCAAGTTGCCCCCCAGCAGTGTGAGAGATAGGAACTGTGGGTGTACAGCATAACCCTAGGAAAACCCAAACCTGGATAAAAACCTATGAATGAATAACCTGAATACCTACAGAATAATCTGTAAAAGAGGCATAGCAGGGAATTAAAATCAAGAATTCTGTTGTCTCTCTAATCTCAGAGATTGTTCCAATATAAATCTGCAAGGCCCACAACATTTTTGCATGTGCACAAGACGCTTTCCAATCTCAATCTGCTCATGCAGGGTACAGCTACGCCTGCAGGACTCCTAGTCCCTGCTCTGAGTAATTTTCATATGGTTTTTTGAAGGAAACAAGCTTTGTCATTTTTAGAACTTTGACCAGATTTTTAGTTCTGGTTGGCAGATTTCTAGCATATTTTTTGCCAAACATGAGGATGTTTGGTGATGATGAAAGTGAATTTTTTCTGTGAAATAACAAATTCTAAAATGTTATGATCTGAATGGAATATCTACTTCTCAGATCTGCATCTCTTGAAGGAGAAATAATTTACAGTTTGTTTCAACTTATATTTCAATCTTACATTTTGATACAGGCATATCCTTGCACACAAGTCACTAATCTGTGCTAAGTGTTCACACTCCTAATCATATTAATTTAATTAAATAATGAAGTTAAGTAGCATCTACTGTGGAATTTATAAGGTCTTGTTTCCTCTCATACGTCTGATTTCCATGTGTAATAAGAGTTGCAGTACATGCAGTGCATTTCAAATTAAGGTGAAGTAGAAGTAACATGCAGAGCAAAGTACTTTCTGAATTAATAAAACACTCAAGCAGTGCTGCCAAGTCTAACTTTACAGTTATCTTCCAGAAAAAACAAGTCCAAAAGTTTTAGTATTGATCAGCCCTTTACACGGAGATAGCCACAGCAAGATAGAAAGCAGATAATCCCTCTGGTTAATATGGCTTTAGGCTATGCAAAAAAAAAAAAAACAAAAAAAAAACCAAACAAACAAACAAAAAAAAATTAAAATGCATTCACCATGTTAAGAACAGCCATCACAAAACAGAGAAATGTTTCTTGAGGCACTTCTTTCCTGGTGACTAGTGTCAGATAGTTCAGAAAGGGTGTGTAGCATCCATAACACAGTTGTATTTCTCCTATTTGTGCATGTTGCATCACACAAATCATACCCAGGTAATGATTAGAGATCAATTTGTTGTCCACAGTCTGAAAATGCTGAATGTTTTCCTTCTTATGCATATTTATGAGTAAATATAGGATTATTAGGAAGTTCTGATTTTTCTACTTTCCAGGGTGACATCTTCCTGCAATTAGTTTATTCCCGAGTAAGGAGAAATTCTTATACTGTGAGCATGTGTTAGTTATTTAAATCCAACCAACTTGTCCCATATTCTCATGCTGCAGGGAAAAAACCTTACTAGACACTCCTCTTGAATTCTACTTTTGTGATGATATTTTTGCCTTCAAGAACAAGTTCACATCAATCACCTTTAGTTTTCTTAAATTGCATGGGCTGTTCAAAATCAGAATTTGAAGGGTTTTGTCACCTACAGATATCCTGCAGAATTTGCAGTTTGAGTTTGAGCAGAATTATGAGTTTCATAAAGCTAGCTGGATTTAGAGTACAGGGTGCTTGCAGACATTCCATTTGTCATTTTGTTGCATTTTTTAGTGCCTCTCTGGAAAGCTCTGGCTCAAGTGACCACTATGATCTGCATCAAATATTTCCTTTGAGCACAGGTAGTGTGTAGTCATTGGAATTATATACTCTAATCCCAGCTACTCTTCAGACAATGGCACATTTTGGCAAAGATGCAGTTGTAACAGTACAGGGTTCTCCAGAGATTGCAGATTTTGTCTAGAACCTTGAATTAGCCTGAACTCAATTGGATAAATGGGAGCTCTTTGGTGCAAGGAGTAATTTTGGTGCAAGCACTCTTCCTTGTTGTTTTTTGGGTTTGGGTTTTTTTGGTGGTTTTTGTTGTTGCTTTTTTTCTGCAATTGCACATTGCAATGTGCAGTTATCTCAGGATTCTGACCATCCTGCTCTGAGTTCCAGAGCAACACAGACTTTTGGGTAGTAACAGGGCCTCCCACACAGTGAGGAGAAGTTGAGCCCTGGTACACAGTGGTAATGAGATCTCCATTTTTGGAAATTGAGACCTCAAATAGAGAGGGCCCCGAATACCCAGATTTAGACTGGCCCAGCTTTCAGCAAGACAGTGGTCCAGAAATATCTGGAGATTCTGTTCAACCTAAAATGAAACTGCTCTCCTATCCATATTCTTTCCAGTCCTTGTGTTCCTGTGCTGCATAAGGCAGGACACAGACCAAAAGCCCTCACTGGCACAACAGGACAATTTTCCATATGAATGTGCCTGATTGCTAACACTCTGAGATGAAACTATTCAATCTTAAATTGAAAATGGTTGTCCTATAGTTCTACTTACCAACTGCAACTATAAGGACAAACTGATTCCTTTGGAGAACCTCAGCAGAATGATGACACTAGACTGTAATTGCAATCAAACATCTATGTTTTAAAAACATCATTTTATGATCAGCATAGTATAGAATTTTATGATCACAATAGCACAGGATGTTTTTGTAGCTGGTATCAGTGTAGCATGATTTTATAAGTATCACAGCACCAAATTTAAAATCACATCTTAATTGATGTTTCGGAATCACCTGGACACTCTACAGACTGGGTGGTTAGCTTGCAGTGTAAATAAAGCAATCATAATCTACAGTCAATCTTGAGGGAAGCAGACAACAGTGGGGGAGTCCCTGGCCCCTGGGGGATCGTGGATTTTGCTGTCCAGAAGCAGCTGTGGGCAAAGTCCCACTCAGGACATGTAACTTCTCAATTTTACAGAGCGCTCTCTTTGTTTGATGTTACATTGCATTTTCCTGTGACTGAGCCATCACAACTTGTTTGTCCAGGTGCCTAAGACCTTCTAGGCTGTAAGGAGGTGAGAAGGTGGGCTGGTGCCCAGGAACATTGCGGGTGATGTGGATGTGGATAAGTCTGCCTAGTGTGCGGTATTTTCGAGAGCTCATAAAGAGGAGGAAGGGAGATGACAGTCACAGGAACAGCCCTTTGCCATATTAAATGCCATTAGTCATGCTAACCATATTTCCGTGTGTCAGGAGCACAGGAGTGGGGCACCAGAAACTGCAGGAAAAGAACAGACCCCTAGATTCAATAATGACGGAAATTTTTGATACAGCACAGGAAGAGATGCAAGATCCTGCTGGCAGTGGTACTGTTACATTGGTTTAGGTACATTGTTCAGGAGCCATAATTTTAAAGTCATTACAGTTAAATTCCAGAGCCTTCTGGTAACAAAATTTAAATGAATTTATTAAAAATTTCCCCTTTGTTCTGAATTTATTTCTGGTTTCTGTGCTCTAAATAGGTTTTCTAATTAGGAAACACATCTGGTTTAAAGGGTTTCGCATAATATTGTTGGAATGTGTGGAAGCAGCAATTTGGAGATTCACAAAGAGCTCCTAGATATGCTGAAAAATTAGAAAAAATTCTCAATTCCTTTTAATTCTTGCTCACATCAGGCTTGGAATACCTATTTACTTTTTCAATGTGATAATGAGGAAGTAATCGTACTTTACAGGCATCAACTTGTGTACTTCGCAAGAAAATTATCAGAATAATATCAGAAAATCAGGATAATTCCTCATTGGGATAATCCTCATAATTTATTAATGACCAACTTTCATTGGTCAAAGATAGGAAAGATTTCTTCATAATAAGCTTCTCAGCAGAGGATTAGAACAGAAGCAGAGATAGTTCGGCATGCTAAAAAATATTTAACTGCCTTGATCAATTGTAGGGAATTGAGGTAGAGCTCAAGTATAAAGACTCCAGGAAATTAACACATTCACCCATAAACATTTCTCTGAAAGGCTGAAGCAAACACTGCAGCACAGTGAGTACAGTCTCAGCAACTGGGCAAGTAATCATACCTCTGAAATGCATTAGTGGCAACTACTGGGACAAGAGATGTGAGAAATTTCATAAGCTTTTCAAATTGGTCTGTGTGAAGGAGGAAAGTAATATTGAACACAGGCTTCCAGCAAGCAATCCATACAGCTGGTACAGTAATTGAGTCTGGATTCTATGAAAACACAAAGCATAACTCTGTAATTAAAGGCTAAATCATAGCAACTGCAAGTAAGTTATTGAATTAAGTTTCTAACATTTCCAATTCTACAATGCATAGTATTTATTATGTTATTTGTTATGTTTTAACATTTCCCTAGATCAAGCAGAACAATGAATTAATGACTCTCAGAAGTCTTGTCCTACCTCATTTTCATGAGCTTTTAGTTGTCACAGAAAGAGGAACAGTTCTGCAGTTCAGTTTTTCATATTGGCCATACATATACCCTCATACTGCTATTGAAACATGGGCCTGCAGATTTTGTTGATTTCTTATTCTTTGTGGATTTAATGAAGAAGAATTCTCTTCCAGATAATCTGTGTCAAGTGTTGCTTCAGCCTCTGAGAGCCAGCAACAGTCATTTAGAACGTGTTTGTCTGTCTTGGTGCTCTTCTGTGCAGTAAACAGCTCCTATGGTCCTTCTCTGGTCACAGGTTTCTTGATTCACAGTTTTCCTGTCAGGTTCTGAATATCCATCAGGAATACAAACCGTGTTTGTAGCTTCTGACTGCACTGTGTTGACAAAAAGGACTTTTCGAACTTTGGGCTCTCAACACCTGCACTTTCCTACAAGTACATTTTGTAGGTCGTTTTTCTTCTGTAGCTTGTACAAAGAGACAAATGATCTGTAACCAAATCAAATACTGAGGAGTTTCATAATAATCAATCTCCTGTTGTGGAAGCATACACACAGTAGTTCCTGAAGCCTGAAATTCTGATTCTATAGAGGGAGATCGTTGGGTGACTTGCACATGCTGCAAGGGAACCAAGACAGCTCTGATTCTTTAATAAATTACTCCTATGCCTTGAGTCACTGTCCTCCTCTCTGACATTTCATTCCATTGGACTCAATATAAGGTTAACTGCTCCCATTTAGTGTCTGCTGGCTTATGGATGTCCAAATGTGGCCATTTTACATAATGAGAGATTTTGCAATTGCCTTGCGAGTAATCCAGATGCAGATTTGCATTCTAGCATGCTTGGAAACCATAAAAGGAGTTTTAAACAGAAACAGATTGTTCAAATGCAGTTAAATGGCTGACTTCTCAATTAGGATAATGTAACTCACAGAAATAATATAACTCACCCAAATGCCAGGGATTTTTCTGCACACACCTATTACAGCCTTTACACTTGTGTTTGGTCTGTCTGAGGTGGAGTTCATTTTCCCACAGCAGTGCTCCCAGTGCTGTGCTTTGCATTGGTAGCTGGAAAGGTGTTGACAGCACAGAGTGCCGTGGCTGCTGCTGAGCAGCGCTAGCACAGCACCAGCCTCTCTCTCCAACATTCCACCCCTCACAGCCCAGCAGTCTGGGGGTGGGCAGGATCTGGGAGGGCACGTAGCTGGGACAGCCAGCCCAGGCTGACCAAAGGGGTATTCCATGTCATGGGATGTCTGTGCAGGTACAAAACTAAGGGAAAGGAGGAGGAAGGTGTGGCCTTCATTGCCTGTGGTGTTTGTATTTTCGAGCATCTGCTGTGTGTGCTGAAGCCTTGCTTCCAAGGAAGTGGCTGGATATCATTCACTGGTGGGGAATAAAGAATAAAATATTTCAGGGTTTTTTGTCTTCTTTTCTTGAACACATGCAATATTCTCTTTTGTTTTATTAAACTGACTTTATCTCAACCCATGTGAGTTTATTGCCTATCTTATTTTCTTTCTGCTCCCTCTGTGCTGAAGAGAATCATAGAGAAGCTTGGGCTCCTGGGTCCCAAAGTCAATCTCCCATATCACTGTTACCTTGAGACCCCCAGAGTTCACCATGTTTTTGAAGAATATTCATAGTTTGAACCACAAAGAGTCAAGAGGCTGCTGATTATCCACAGAGGATTTCTTAACAGTCCATGATTGGCAAAGAAAAAATTTTTTTAAGAAAAGGTGTTGGTGACCTTTGCTATCTCCCTTTAAAACATTCATTGCAAATTCAAGTGGAGGATGTCTGTCAGCTGGTGTCTGTGATCACTTTTAATAAAGAATGATGAATTGCAATGGCCTTTCAAATATAAAAAATAGTTTTAGGGTGTTGTATGCTTTTACCTTGAAACATAAAAGATACTTTGAAAGAATTCAGATTAGATGTTCTTCTTCAACAACACAACATGAAGTATTCAATCATTTGAATAGTTAATGTTTGAAGGAACATTTAAAGGTTATTTAGTCCAACTCAGCCTGCAACACGGGGAATTTAGTTATTTAATAATAATGTCCCTGAGTAGGGAGATCCTTCAACTAGATCAAGCTGCTCAGAGCTATGTCCAAACTGATAACTTCTGGAATAGACCAAACCAAAAAAAAAAAAAAAAAAACTAACAAAAAAAACAACTGTATTTGCAAAATTTTTCCTGAGGACTGAATCTCTTTATCTCAATTACCTATGATATATTATGTATGGAACAGAAAGCAAGAAGTATTACATAACTTGGCAAAATTCCATCTTGTCAGTGCCAACAGTCACCCACTTTGAAGGAACAGACTAACCAAAACTTGGAGTTATATCTACCTGTTGCTAGTCATGAGACATAATGCTCTGTGGAGAGAAACAATGAGATTAGAGTATACATCCACTCAGCATTTCCCAAAAGCGGCAAAATTTTGCTTATTCTTAATTTCTCAATCAATCATTCATCTCCTTGAAGTGGAAAATAGGTGCAAGAGAAGCTTTCAAAGTGAACTAACAGAGAAACTTTCTCTGCAGGCTGTGAATCTCATGAAGCCTTATCTGTGCAACTGGTTCTGACATGATGTCAGAATATCAGATGTCTGGTGGCAAAAAGAAATAAAGAAGATTAGACTTTGCTACTCCCACATGAACAGACATAAGAAATGTGCCACTTGTTGCACAGAGGAGATGATGTCACAACTGTGATCATAATGCAGCTGCCTGGAAGAGGGGATCTCAAGTGTATGCAGATGCTTCCTCACTTTTCAGTAGCCAGTATGGTGGGTTGACCCTGGCTGGATGCAGCGTGGACATCAAAACCACTCTATCACCTCCCAACTTCTCAGCTGAAAAGAGAAAACTGAACCAAAGGCTCATGTATCAAGATAAGGACATGGGGAGATCACTCACTAATTGCCATTAGAAGTAAAACAGAATTGAACTGGGGAAATTTGTTTAATTGATTTCCAATCTGAGTAAGATAAATACAAATAAACTCAAATTTTAGAACACCTTTCCCCATCCCTTCTTACTTCTTGAGTTTAGTTTCACTCCCTATTTTCGCCACCTCCTCCATTTCCTAGAAGCACAAAAGGATGAGGAATGTGGGCTGAGGTTAGTTTTTCACACATCTCTTACACTTCTTCCTTCTCACAGGAAGGACTCCTCACAGTCCTTCACTACTCTAGTGTAGAGTCCCTTACAGAGGAGCCTCCTTCAGACAGATCCATCTGCTCCAGCATGGATCTGCTCTACTCTAGCACCAGAGTGACCCAGCACTGCTAAGGGAAAGGCATGTTCTGCACCACACTGCACTTTTCTTCTCCTCAACAACACTTTCTACCCAGAGGCCACTGGAAAGCTGGCTGACCACATGCCCAGCAGCATAACAGTGGTGGCTGGGATTATGAATCTTCTTTTTGTCTGTAACAAAGATGGCTTTGGTAGGATTTTAGAGTATGTGGATTGTGGACTACTACAGAGGTTCCTGGCACAGACTTTCCTACTGCTGAAAAAAGCATCATATGTGCAAATCTCCAATGAGTGACTCCAGCTTTGAAGAATAACTCCTGTCATAAAAATTAACTAGAAAGTATAGATATTTTTATATAGAAAGTATAGATATTTTTCAAGACTGCAACTTGTAAATTCTTTAACACATTAACCGATTTGTTTATCACTCTTTCTCTCATGAAATTACATTCCCTCATGAACTTGGCCTTTTACACTAACTCAGTAAAATATTATTATTTCAGGTACCAGAGCTTAATAGCCTTTTAATTTCTGGGTCTGAGTCCAGATAGCTGTTTTCCAGGAGTTACTCAGTTATGACCATAAACTTACTTAAGGCATGTAATTGCCATTATGTCTTTAATTGACATTATTTTCCAGTCATTCTAATGGAGTCTGAATATTTGTTTTAATGTAATAAAAAAATAAAGAAAACCCTGTCTCATTGAAATCTCATATGCTCATCTGCTGCTTTCCCAAATTGACATGTGGTATTATGAGGGGAGGAAGTATCCTTATATAATTACAAATCTGCAAGAGTATATGTGCTGTTGCAGTCAAAATAATGGCTGCCTTTCTAGTAACAGAAGAACAGTGGAAAAAGGAGAAGATTTTTTTCATAAGAAACACTGACATTTCGTAATTATATTATTAGTGAGTCACCATTAAAAGCCAAAGCATTCCTGAAATATCAAAGGTGAAAGGCAGGTTATTTACTTTACAGTACAAAGTCCTGCACCTGGGTCACGGCAATACCAGCCACAGCTACAGGCTGGATGGAAAATTGATTGAGAGCAACTCTGAGGAAATGGACCTGGGGGGTGATGGTTGGTGAAAAACACAACATGACCCAGCCATGAGCACTCCCAGCCCAGAAAGGCAATGGGATCCTGGGCTGAATCCAGAGCAGTGTGGGCAACAGGGAAGGGGGATTTTGCCTCTCTGCTCTGCTCAGTTGGTGAGGCCCCAGCTGGAACCCTGCATCCATCTCCGGAGTCTTCTGCACAAGTCTGGAGGAGGGCCATAAAGTAGGTAAGAGGACTGGAGCATCTCCCTCAGAAAGACAGGCTGAGAAATATGCATCCATTCATCGTGGAGAAGGCTGTGTAGACACCTCGTAGCAACATTCAATTATCTGAAGGGTCCTACATGGAAGCTAGAGAAGGATTCTTCATAAAGTAGTATAAGACAAGAAGTAATAGGTACAAACTGAAAGAGGGGAAATTTAAGTTAGATATTAGAAAGAAATTCTTTACTGTGAGGAGATGAAACACAGGAATAAGTTGCTCAGGGAGGTTGTGGGTGTCACAACCTTGGCACTGTTCACAACCTCCCACTGTGAGGTGGGATAAAGCCTGGAACAAACTGGTATATGGGAAGTGTCCCTCCCCATGGCAGCAGGAGTTGTGACAGGATGATCTTTAAGGTTGTTTTCAACCTTAACATAACTAGCAAATTAAGTAAATATATTTTATATGGCATAGTTGGCATAAAATTATTTTCCAAGTGTAATAATATTAATTTAACTAAAATTACAGAGAAAACAAACAGACTCAATCCATATTTGCCTGCAGAAATTTTTTCCTTCATAGAAATTGAAGTAATTATGTAACATTATGTAACATGATTATCTTTTTTAGCTAAGAACTGGACTTTGGTGACTTCAGGAAGTTGCCACTGTTCACATTTTTATATATATCTGTCTGAATACCACACCTGGCTAGACAACAGTTTTGCCTGGGAAACTGTTAAGAATGAGAAGGTCTAAATGTTAGTAGTATTCATTTGAGGATATTTTGTAATGGGTTGACCCTAACTGTATGCCAGCCACCCATCAATGCTGCTTACTCATTCCCCTCTGCAGCTGGACAGGGGAGAGAAAATATAACAAAAAGTTTATGAGTTGAGATAAGGACTGGGAGAGATCATTCATCAAATACTGTCACAAGCAAAATAGAATTGAATTACAGATATTAATTGAATTTATTACTAACAAAATCAGAGCACAATAATGAGAAATAAAAAAAGACCTTAGAAACACCTTCCCTCACTTCCCTCTTTTCGAATCCTACCTCCTCCCACTCAGCAGCACAAGGGGTCAGGGAATGGGTGCTATGGTCAGTTCATCATATGTTTCTGCTGCTGCTGCTCAGGGACAGGCATCCTTTACCTGCTCCACTCTGGTGTCCTTCCCACAGAAGACAGCTCTCCATGAGCTTCTCCAGTGTGAGTCCATCCCACGGGCAACAGTTCTCCACAAACCATGGCAATGTGGGTCACTCTTTCACAGGATGCAGTCCTTCAGGCACACATGGGCAGCCCATGGAATCACAAGTATTGCCAGGAAACCAGCTCCAGCATGGATCTTCTCTCCACAGGTCTGCAGGTCCTTCCAGTACCCCGCTCCAGCATGGGCATCCCACCGAGTCACAGCCTCTTCTCAGCCTTGCTCCAGCATGGGGCTTCTCCATGGTGTGCAGATGGATCTCTACATTCCCATGGATCTCCATGGGCTGCATGGAACAGCTCCTTTGCCATGATCTGCACCATGGGTTGCAGGAGAATGTCAGCTCCCGTGTCTGAAGCATCTTCTGCCCTTCCATCTCCACTGACTTTGGTTCCTTTAGAATGGTTCCTCTCACATATTCTCATTCCTCTCTTCTCTGTCCACAATTAAATCTGCACAATAATTCTTTTCCTTCTTATAAATGTTATCACAGAGTCATTATAACCATTTCTTATTGGCACAGCCTTGGCCAGCAGTGGGTCTGTCTTGGAGATAAATGGATTTAGATCTGCCAGACACAGGGGAAACTTCCAGCATCTTTTCACAGAAGTGACTGCACCTGCCCCACTACCAAAGCTTGGCCACACAAACCCAGCATAGAAGCACTAACTGAATTGAAACCAATGCAAGTCTTCTCACATCTCCTGCCTTTGAAGTTTGGTGACACACAGTCTCATGAAGGTTTGCTTGGACCATTCTCAAGATACTCAGCTCTGCCAAACTGATTACAAGCTCTTGTCTTTCTTAATGACAGGCTTTCTCAGTTACAATATCTTCTAGCCTATGATAAATTTCTGGGTGTGCTGCACCTTCACCCTTTCCCTCACTCTCCCTGCCTCCCATTCTTCCTATCCCCTCACTCCTCCTCTTCCTTATTCTCTGTTTAATTAAAAAGTTGTTTAATTAAAAAGATTTTTTTTCAGTAAGTAGATTGGAAATTATGGGAAATAAGGCCTTCTACTAGGTCATTTACTTTTCAAGCAGTCTAAAAGATGTGTTAGTAGGAAACAAATGAGAAATAGCTTTGTGTATATGCCTTAATTACAATTAGATCAAAACTTCATATATTATTATCAAATACTTTTTAGCAATTTCTCTCTTACCATTCATGTTTTTCTTTCCTGCTTTCCAGTGTTCTATAAAACTTTTCCAAGTTATTTGGAGTACTTGACTGGAAAGAGACTACACAGACATCACATATGACTCCTTGGGGCTGAACCAAGATCTGCAACCTCAGCCTTGTATCTGTAAACTGCAGCTGCATCTTAGAAGTCATGCACTCTTGTATTCCTCTTCTTAAGTACTTTTCCTATGGTTTGTGGATTTTTCCATTAAGTACATGGGTTTTAACCATATTACTACTCTTCTCATTAGTACATTATGAATTATGCAGCAGATGCCTGGCAAAACAATTACAAAAGGCAAAGCAAGTAGAAAATAACTTGTTAGTAAGAAATTTTAAAAAGAAAAGAGAAAAATCAACATCTGGTCAGCTAGACAAGGAAATAACTGGCCTTCTGTTAGAAGGTAAACTGAACTTTCCCAGCGTGGTTACAATACAAAGAACTGACAATTTGGTTGATATTTAATAACAGCTTGTTCTTAGGTAAAGTATTATTTTTCCCATCTGCTGCTTGTCAGCTGTAATAATATCAAACAAGGAATGTAACACATCTCTCTGATTTGCAGTTCTTATGCTTTCCATGTGGTATAAGAATACAAATGCCTTCACTGAACTTTTTTATTCCTTGATTCTGCCAGCTGGTATATTTATATAGTGCAGTGTGCCAGTTCTGCTCCTCGGTGATTGATGAAAACTTGTCAGGTATTTTCTTCTGTCCACCACTCTGTTTATGGACCAGAACACTGTTCCTTGCTCCTGTGATCTCATGTACTGAGAGGCTTTGGCTCATGTGTTAGTATGAGCTACGCCAGCTCAGCAGTGAGTGCCATAGCTGGCTAACAATTAGCTTGCTCAGGAAGGACAGATTGCCAGAAAGGCAGAGCAATAAATGCCCAGTGAAATAATCTCAGTCTTGTATATTGGGCAGACTTCCAGCTGCTTGAAAAAATGCAGCATGTGCGTTCATTCAGCTATTAACTTGAACTGGAATCATTAGCTTCTAACATGAAAGCCTGACTGCCTTTTGTATTAGTCAAGTATAAATTCAATGGAGGATTAATAATGAGTGAGAATATGACCTCCTTATATACATGTGAAACATTTATGTTACAGATTTAAAATTCTGAGTATTTTCTTTAGTTTTTATAAAACCCATATTATTTTCATGAAAAAATCCCACAAAATCATAGACAGTCATCTCACTGCAAGGTATTTTCTGAATGCAAATACGGACTTTGATAATTCTTCACTACTAAGTCAGTATGAGAGAAAAATATCCAGTGCATTAAACAAAATCACAGCAAATATTATATAAGATGGTTGTTACTACACACTTGACCCTCACCCATGTGTTTGCTCAGGCTGACTAAGGAGCAACAGGCCTCTGTTGTGATGTCTTTTGTTTTAGAGTTCAGGTTTGCCCCCTATTCTCCTCCTTAATCTCCTCCCCTCCCCTCCCCAATTGTCAATCCTACCGAGCTCTTCCCTAACCTCCTCCCCTCCAAGTTGTCAATCCTCCCTTTCCCTGCCCCTTTCCCTAGAACATTTCTTGTCACTCCTTCTAGTCCCCTCCTCTTCTTCCAGAGTGTTCCCTGTCCATTTAGTTATACTCAACACCCTATTTGTTACTTTGTGTTATTCCACTCCCCTCTTTCCCCTGATAGGATTATGATTTGTTAGTCCTCCCCAGTTCTACCCTCATTGGTTATTGTTCCTACGCCCCTCCTCCTGAATTATGTATAAAAGCTCATAAAAATATTTCCAGAGATGGTTTCAAACCCCAAAATTACAAGATAACTAAAGCACAGAACAAGATGGTACAGCTGAAATGAAGACATCTGTCTTGTCTTTATTACTGACTAGCAGCCAACTACTTCACTCTGCAAATATCACTGTCAGGATGGGCCCAATTTAAGCTCTCCCTGAACTACAGCTGAACCAAATGCCAGGTGACTCCCCTCTTCAGCAGGCATGCCTCATGAGGCATGAGGTTTGAAATTCCTTACCTTGGACTAGGATAGCCTTTCTTACCCAAGATGTAGAGAGCCCTTAAATTTGACAGATCCTTGGTAGGTGATTGAAATAATGCTGATTTAAGAGTAAAGAAATGTTACTAATGGATGATGTAACTTCTCCTTCTCTCTTCATCGTCTTTGTCTTTGTTTTTGTCTTCATCTTCTTCGTTGCACAGGTTAATTTCATTGCACATAAACCCAACACTAAGATTGGATTTAGCTCTCCCGAGGATCCATAAGGAGTTTTGAAAAGAAGGTGGCCTGTTCTGAACCTTGTGACTTAACAAGGGGATCTCCTTTTTCCTTTGTTTCTGGTCTCTGTGTGACTTGTTCTAACTGATTTCACTTATATTTTAGTAAAAATACTTTTTTAATTCCTGACAGATGTTCTACTGTAATACTGTATGCTTCTTATTCCTTCAGCTCAACAGAGTTAAAAAAACTGGAGATGACTAGTACCAACAAGCAGCCTGTACTTTGAACTGCTCAGTAAGTAGTCCTCAATGGCATATGTTCTCACCTGATTTAAGTGATTTGCAGCTCTTTGAATCTTCAAAGGAAAAATACACTTGCAAATACAGGTTTCTAAAATGATGTCAAATCTCTAAAATCCTGTCAACATGATAATGCTCTCATTATCACAGATGGTGTTCATCTCCAACTCTGAGGAAGCTGTAGGTGCTTGTCTTCTCCTTAGATTACCTCTGACAAGCAATGTAGTGTTATGCAAGTTGCATCAGCATTCTGAGACAGCCAGATAGCTACTGAGCTAGCTACTAGCTAGATTTACTACTGAGAAGTGCTTCTCAATGCGATTCTAGTTGGTTTTTTTTTTTGAGGTAAGTCAGTTTAATAAACTGTTTCTTCTTTTTTTCTTTTGCACTTTTTAAAATATCAGTTCATAACGTAAATAGCTGTCAGGACCAAGGATCTGTCTATCACAGAGGCATAAATAAATTAGAAATAAGAAAGTATGAGTGATTATCTACTGCAACGGCAGAAGAAATGTAAGCATTCAGTCTATACGTTCTTCTGGGAAGTGAACAAAGAACTAGATAAAGGCAACAGTTGTAACTTAATTCACAGGGAGATTAAACTAATATAGAGTCATTCTTCTAATAATAACAAAAAAAATAATTTTACAAAAATTTTGTCTAACAAGTCACTCTTACTGGCTGTCATGGTAAAGAAGTGCTTTTAATTGGAATTATGTTTCTGTACATAAAAGGAAATTAAAAAGGAACTCAATTATGAGAAACACTGCAAGGATACAATTCCAATATTACAATTATTGCTGAAAAATATTTATATTCATCTTCACACATTTGTATCAGCTTTTTTCTCTGTTAGAACTAATTATTCTGGGAGTGCATTTTAGTTTTTCCGGGGGCGAGTTCAAAGATGTTTAGACATACCAACAAACTAAAAGCATAGAATATCACAATTAATCCCATTAAACTTGTGTCTTAGAGGATTGGAGCATGACTGGGTAAATAGAGGAAAGATGATGAGGTAAAATTTGGCTATTTAGCTAATCAAGGGTAACAGTTTAGCCCAAAGTCTGTGTTAGGTCAGACTCCATCTCTACAGTATGCTATAAGGTTGTGTCCTAATGTATTGCCATAGCCAATATTTCCTACTAATGCAGTATGTGTAGCCCTTTTTAAATGGTACAGAAAGAGATCTAATCTTCTAGTAACTGTGTTTGTATTCAGGCTTTACTTTGGAAAACATACATAGCTCACAAAACAGGCATGCATATGTCAATAATCACTGTCTCACACAAGATTTCTGGAAGCTTAGAAGTTGTGTTTGTATTTATTCCTTTACTTATTTATTAAATACTGGCAATAGGCTAATTTTAGGGACCACATATTGTACTAAAATATTTAAAACCAAATGCAATTTTTACACTAGTAACCTCTTATTAAAATCAAAGTGAATTTCTTATTGAGAAAACTGTTCTGGAAGGAGTTATTTTAATCACTATTAAAGACTTCTACAAAACTCAGTAGATGCTCTATTGCATGACATGATAAATTTCTCTGTTTCTTGATATAAAACGTATCTCAAGAAAGATGTAGTCAAAAGACGTGAGCAAAACTTATTATAAATTAGAGCCATAAAGGGCTGGAGCATGCTTTGCATAAAAACAAGCTCACCTTACTGCTGTGATCTTACAAATTTTCACAAGTCACTGGTTAGGAAGATGCAGCCTTTCCTCATGCACAGCCTTAGAAGTCAGGATAAGGAAAATTCACAAGTGTGGTTACATATTTCAAAGTCATGGTTTACCTTGTCTACTGTATTTGATAGAAAATGTTTTTCTGGTAGAGAAGGTTTTCATGACTAAAGCTGACCCAGATCAGGCACTGATTGACATGTCTTTATTTAGTTGTCTGTAAGCCTCTGGAGAACCGTAGATTGTGGCTGTAAATCAATGGGATTATCATTAGATATCATCATTAGGAGCATCAGATATCTGGGCAAAAAATTTGATCAGCCTCAGAGCAGCAGCTGAATCCAGGTTAAAAATTATCGATATGACATCTGATATATATGTATCATATGTATCATATCTCAGTAACATCTTTATCAGATTACAGTAATTCTCATTAACATCTTGATCAGATGTTACTGAGAATTACTGTCTAAAGAGTCATTGTATCAGATGACTCTTTAGATTTATGATGAGCAACTTCCTTGTGAATATTTTACAGGCACATCCTAAACCAGAGAACATGGCTGATCCAGGTTCTACAACTCTCTGTCTCCAGTCATTCTGTTCCCCAGTTTCTGCCCCTAGTGATGTGACAGAAAGAAGCACAGAGTAGACAACCTAACACCAACAGAACAAATCATTGGTACCTCTTATTTAGCACAGACAATGATTGCCTTCTTCAGGCTGAGTTAAATATCCAATGCAGACATATTCTGAGACACCTGCATTTTAGAAGACTACTGTAACTGCCAAGTAATTAATTAGATTAATTAATCTTTAAATTCATCTAGGAATTCCACATCTGATGTCAAAATACTTTGCCAACTAACATTTTATTGCTAACAGCACATTCCTGGGGGAAAATTGCCGTTTGGCAAGCGATACTTTTCTGAAGTGTACACTGTACTCTAAAAGCTCTTAAGTGGTTCTAGGAAGTGCCTGGGTTTCCTCTAATGTTTTGCTATTTATCAGTCTCAGTATTTCCAAGCATAAATGTACAAGACGTGTGTCAGTGTACCTCCAATTTTTTAACAGCTGAAGCCTACATTTTGTCTATAGCTTAAATACATTGTCCATAAGATAAAATACACCAAATAACTGGATCTCAAAAGTAGTTAGGCAAGTAGGAATATTTCAATATTATCAGGCAGATGACACCTTAAATTTGTTCTAAAAATAATGTGCTTCTGGCCTGTTATTCATCAGTCAGCATTTGAAAGGGGGATATAAAAAAATCTGATGTGACATCACCTCATCTTTCTGGCATAAACTCAGGGTTGGTTTGGTTTTGTTTTTTTTTTAGTTTTTTAAATCTAATTTCTTTCTGGTATCTCATCACAACTGAATGAAGAAAAAGTTCTGTTATATCTTGGCACTTATTTTTTGGTGGAATGGTATGTTTTGGTGGTTATAGGAACAGCAGTTGAAGCATAATTAAATAAAACTAAGTATATTCAAATCTCAAACAAAAACCCACCGTAAAATCAACTAACATCACTCGTATAAAGTATATGTGTAAAAACATCTCATCATACATAGAGAATTTAGACCTTTCACATGCCTAAGAACTTTTTGTCTTTCTACATGATTTCTTTTTCACTCGGATTTTTAAGAAGCTTAACACCTGTTAAGCTTACAAATAAATCTCACAAATAAGCTTCTTTGGAAGGGGAAACTGGATGCAAGAAAATTCCTTGCAGAAGACTCCAGTGCCTTCTGAGGAAATTAGTTCAAGTGTTTAATGCAGCTCAGGTCCCACATTAGTGCCATAAAGCTGACTGTCTTGGGGAGGCAGCATCCTCCCGCTGCTTCACAGCCCCAGCCTCGCTTGTTTATGATCAGCTCAGATTTCTCCACATGTGGGTGTGCACAGAAACCTTTGCCATAGAAAGAGATTGTGTGAGGCAATGCTATTATTAGATACAAGCGTCCTTCAGGCACACACTCGTCTCACAGAATTTTTTGTTAAATATGGAAGTGACATCTTGTCTGCAGCCTATGGAGATTTTCTCTCCTTAGTAGCCTTCTCATATTAATGTGACTGGTTTTGTTTGCAGTTTGTCTTCACATTTGGCAGTTGTAAAGCATTATCTATGCTTGAAACATACTGCTGTGAATCAGAACTTAATGATTCGAGGCAGTTGTTGGATGTTCCCTTGACTACCCTTGACATTAGGTGGTGATTCTATTATATTTTCCTAGTATTATATCTCTTCACAGAACACTGCTGTTTCAAAATGCATGCTCTGCATTCCAGACACACATCCTATTAAGCATCATTCTCTTCTCTGTGCATCTCCCGGTATTCGTGAGGGTTTTGTAAGATTCCCTCCAGACATGAAAAGTACTTTGAAAGTTTCACCTACAGCATAGTCTTACAAACCTTCTTATAGCCTTTATACAGTTCTCTTCCTTCAAGACACTGATATTTTTCCAAGCACTGGTGAGTGCTAAACTTCTCAGAACAGTGAGCACAAGTAGGCTGCTGCACATACCATCCAAGACATGTGAATTCCTCAGAAACAAGACTACAAGACTCTTGGATGTTATTCACAACCATCTATTTTATTTTCAATAGATATGCCCTTCCTAGGACTGTTGAAGTGACTATAACCGCTATTTGATCACTGTGGTTGCTATGCCACTGTGGATGACTCCAGGTTTGTGTGAAAAATTCAAAGTTGTACACTTCAAGTGAGCTGTTCTCCATACAATGGAGCTTGTTCCAAGGTTTCTGAACAGTAGCTTAGATTTTCTGCCTGGTTTTCCTATATTGTTGAGCTTAATGAAGATGAAGGTGAAGAGAGTAGAAGAGAAAGAATGGCATTTTAATTATGATAGGGGCTGATAAGTGCAGACATGCTGTTGGTATTTTGGAAAACAAGCTAGGACGTTGCAACATCAGGTTAGTAATTGCATAAGCATACTCCTAGTTAGTTGTTCTAGAGAATTATTGCCTTGCCTTGTCTTGCCTTGCCTTCTCCTGAGTTGGAAATGTGCAATGGACTATCCTAATTCACCAAATCATGACAATTGAAACTACTGTGAAACACAGAGCTCTGTTTCTTCTCTCCCTGGCTGCCAGCTATGCTGGAGACATGTTATTACATCATAGTGGTGATGATTCTATACTTGCATAGAAATGATCTAAGTGAGAACTGAGCATATTCTTTAAACAAGTGTGCAGGCACTATGTTTTATTGCCATGTTTTCATTTTCAGGAAAGACAGCAATTTTTTCACTCCCTGATACCAGTCAATGGGAAAACTAGCCTTCAGTGTGGAAATTAGGGAGTCAAATCATTAGCTTTCATAATTAATTGTAAAACTACTGAGGGCAAATAGAGCTACGTCAGGCTACCCATTCATATCAACAGTGTGGCCTGTTAACACTATAGTATACACACAGTCTTGAGAACTGGGGTCTATCTAATAAACTATCAAAAATCAGTGTATTTAAAGTATTGCATAAAGGAATAAAAGTAGACAGGACTAGTTAACCCTGAGTCCTTAGGCAGACATTTAATATTATTTCATTCTTAAATAAGTTATGTTCTATTTCATTCTTGTGCGTTTTTTTTTTTCTCTGCCACACTATCTAGTTTATTGTATGACTCAGTCTTAAAGGAACTACCACAGTTCCTTTAAGATATGTGTCAAGAAAACAAAGGGAGCACCAGCCACTTTATAGGAGCATGAGAACTTCAGATAAATCCCCTCAGGAAAGCTGAACTAAAAATTGCTTGTTTTTTTAATTCAAGGGCTTGTCAATACTTGAAAAGTATTCCAGAAAAAATGTCATTATTCAGTACTATGTCTTAACGCCCAGAAATAATTTTGTACATTAGTGGTGTTTTCATTCATTACTGTTAATTATTCCCTGCATTTGGAGCCAGAAATGGGAGGATTACAAATTTCTAATTCCATAACAAGTTTTGCTACCTGATAGTGGTACCTGTCCTGTAAATTATCTTGCTTTTCAGCTATTTGGATTGTCTATTAGGGCACATCTATATTATCTACTGGATCAAAGTTAGCCTGACCAAATGGCCAGTTGATTTTAAATTAATGTTTTTGTACACCATCTAGAACTATCTTTCCCATCTGCCATCAGCTGCAAATTTCACGTACCTATGTGTGAGATCATATTTCTTACCCATGAGGATTCATGCCATTATTTTGTGACTCAGACTGCCTTTACTTTCTCTGCAGAAATCTTGTAAACATAATGCTATTCTAAAAAGAAGAATCACACTAAATCAATATTTTTAAATGTGGTTGTGGATAAAATGTATGAACAGGGATTTTTCAAATGACAGATGTAGACTATAATTTTAATATCAGCAACAATTATATAACTAATTTTTCACAATAGCACATAGCTACCATATAACTACCATCAAGCAGCAGCACAAAAGCCACATTAAGTTCAATCTACTGCTTAGAATGGATAACAGGAATAAAAAGGGGCTAAAAGCATTAAGATTTAAGCATTATTAGCATTAGCATTCAGCATTAAAGTATTACCATTTAAGCATTATTCCTTAAAAGAAAGACAATTAAAGGATTGTATTAATACCTGAAATTGTTTTCAGTTTTTATTTAAAAACTTAGTAATTACAATGTTTGATCAGAAGCAAGGATATGTCTCTTCAACACATTGTTATCAAGTCATTTGCTACCTGCCTTTCTCAAAGATTTGTTCTTAAAGAAACACTGCCAACATGGGGATAGACTTTCAGTGAAATAAATACACCACTGAAAAATTCACCACAGGCAAATGGAAAGAACTCTAGTTTCTGAATATATATTGAATTAGAGCTTAAACACCACTGGCCAGACTTTATGCTTTCTTGTTGTCTTGAGATGCTGTAAGTTAGATTACTGTGGTTTAATAGATGCCACTGGCATGTGCACCTTGTTTAGTGTATAGTATGTTCTCCATCCTTTAACATATGCTATCTAACTGAAGGCGACATTTTTGTTGCAAGTAAAAGCTCTGCAGTTTACTAAATAATTAAAGACTATGAGAGACCATCACTAAAGTATACTATTTTGCTACAGAAGTATTTGTCATGCTGTTTTTGCACAATTTCCTTTTATAATCTTTTAATGGGTGCAAGGGGTTTTGCCCTCATTGCCCTGTGCAAAGAGAATCAAAATAGGGGTGTCAACAACGAGCACTTCAGAGAGGTGTATATATATGAATGTTTTACACTGAGCATTCCACTACACCTTGTGCTTACTTCTGCTTTATGGAAGATTGAGAACACATCAACCAGGTTGGTACCTTACAGGAGGCATGTTCACCAAACTCAGTATATCAGGATCAAAGTTACTTTAGATGATTCATCAGTCTCATATTTCTCATGTTCAATACTTGCCTGATTCACATCACTTAACTTTGTAGTACTAGACAAAGATTAACAAATATATTAATAAAAATACATGAAATAAATAGTGTTTTTCACTGCATCCAATAAGGGGGTGGCAATTTCAGGTCATAGCTCTTCAGCAGATCTCCAGTTTGAAAAGGAGAAAGTAATACTTTTCAGTTGCTTAATGGAGTACTTCACAGATGAGCCATGAACATGGATGACTTCTTAAATTCCAGTGTTATTTTGGCTACACAAAATAGATATTTATGCTTGTATCTTATTTATTAATAATCCTGTTTATATCTTATTCATTAAGCACAGTAATTGAAGCTCTCAAAATCTATAACCATTGTTGCTTTACTACTGTTGCTTTACTACTGTTGCTTTACTAGTCACTTAGTGTTGATTTCAAGAAGTCTTATCAATTGTAAGTGCTTTTAAAATGCTCAGTGTGCATTTATTCTGGGCAGACTTCCTACTTTATTAAGCTTCTGTCTTAGTGAATTAATTTTTACCATTTTTTCTCAGTACTTAAGAATGGTTATTTTCAATGCTGTATAGCTTCAGTTTATGGTGGATAAGAGAAAATGACTGCTTCCTGAGCTGAGCTGAGAATGCAATCACTGAAAAGAGAGACAAACCAAGGGATAATCTATGGATCAGCTGAAGAACAGAACCCTAAGGGGCAGACTGGCACAGACAGTTTATTACTGAAAGCAGAGGAGAATTCTGAGCTGAGGTTGCTTGGTTGCATGTTTATGAGCCCTCCTGTTGCTATTGTTATCCAGATACTTTGCAGATTCCGATAAAAATCTGTAACCCCAAATTAAATTATCCACTATTTTGGTGAACTAGTTTTTTTGCCAGATTAGGCAGCTGAAAAGTTGAAATCAGCCTGTAGAGGAATATAACAAGCATTAGAGTTGGTGTAAGGTAAGCAGTGAAACATGAGGCAAGAACAGAGCAGGGAAAAGTGGCAATTTTGCAAAGTGGCAAGCTGTTAGATATGCCTAAATCATCACATATAACTGTATCCTAATTTACTCTGCGGGAAAAGCAACTTTTGGATCATGCCCCATAGCATTCCAGCCACAAAAACTGGCAAATTACTTCTCTGCTACCTAGTGGATATATTTATACTACATGATAGTTTCTAGCTAGTACATAGTTAAATTACTTCTCTGCTACCTAGTGGATATATTTATAGTACATGATAGTTTCTAGCTTTTTTAAATAAATGAAAAAATAGACATAGGTCTTTAGAACTGAGATATAAACATGCTAGCAATATTCCAAGACAAAGAGAAAAATACGCTGTTTAATTTTAGGACCTGAAAGTTCTAACAATAGCTTATTTATTTTTATGACTTAAACAAAATCAGCAAAGCAAGAAAAGCATTTATGGTGGAGTGACTGTGACTCTTCCTCACAATAGCTCGGGGTTTTTTATCTGTAATGTAGCATTGTTATCTTCCCAAAGGCTCATGTGCCACAGGTGTTTATTTCTACAAGAAAATGGGACTGCATCTTGGGCTAGGCACTATGTCAAAGCTTTGTTCTAGGCCACAAAGAATAAAAAGCTTTCTGGATTCTAAGAAAATACACAGTGGTCTTAATGTTTCTCAAAGAGACATGGCAAGAGGCAAGGTAACTGTGTGAACTTAACCACACTTTATTAAAAAGAGGAACATGTATCTTGGAAGTATTGCTGAAAGGTAGGTTGTAAGACAACAGAAAGCAGGTAGCAATGACACTTCCGAGGAAGCAGCTGCTTCTAGCAAGAATCTGCAGTGAGCTAAGATATGTGAAAACAACCATGCCTCATTTAGCTCCACTATTCACAAAATTATTTTCTTTAATTATTTAACTGGTTACACCTGTAGAAATAGATAGATACATAGATAATGATATTTATTTTGCAAACATGGTGCTATGGATTGCTTGGGACAGTACTCTGTGCAAAAAGTGGTTGCAAGTGGCTGTAATTTGTGCTGGCAGGGGATGAGGATGTGATATTTGTTCAGAGTGGTGTGCACATCAAAGAAACAATTTTTATTTTAAATAGAAAAACACATATTCGGGAAGAATTTAACATATTAATTAGTAGTATTAACCATTTAGTCAATGAATAAAAGGAACTTCCCTATCCCTAATCTCTCAGCTCAAGCTTTAAGCGCAAGTATTTGTTTGGACAATTTTTTCATCTTAATTTAAGGTTGTCAGATAAGTGATTCACAAGTTCCACACCTGAGTCTGGGCAACTTCTGACATGTTTTAGCAAGACTGATGAACCCTTGCCTTCCAGCCCCTGGAGGCCTGGCAGTTTCTCAGATACAAAGCTTTACTGTATGTAGTTGCTTCTTTCTTTTCTGGTTGAAAGCAATTGAAGACTTTCCACTGGGTCAAAAGCACCCAAGTGTCTACTGACACTTGTACTGTTCATGAAATCTCTGCGCCTTTCATGAAAAAAGTAACTGGAAAAAGACAGCCTGAGTCGTGTTTCCAGGTGTCTAAAAGCTGGAAGATCTAAAGCATTCTTTAGAGATGGCTTGTCTTCAAAGTCAGAAAAGGTGCAGGGTTGCTGGCAAACATATTTTAACCATGAAAAGGTCTCAATTAAGACATTGTTGAATGGAAGTTACCAAATTAAGGCACAATACAGGTTATTCCAGATGCTCTAAGGATATATTTATGACTTTGAGCAATCACAGAATTGATTTATTTATTCTGCATCTTAAAAAGAAAAGAGAGAAATTGTGGTAATAGTTGACTTAGAATCTGAAAAAAGAAACAATTTAAAATCCTTCACTTCTACAAATCACTCACAAGCTATTAGTAAAAACTGTATATATTTTATAATGGAAAGGACCTGTAACTTTTAGACAATTTTAAAAAAATTGTGTTGTAGAAACTCTAGCTTTTTAGCAACACAAGCAAAGATGGACCTTCAAATCCATTAATATTTTCTAAATGATGTTATACAAAACTACAGCGAAACCCTTATTCTTCTATTACAGTACAAACAGTGCTACTGTGAAATGAGCTCTATACATGACTTATTCTGTATAACTAATTCCCACTGTATTGTCTTAAAACTTGATGTTAATGAAAAATCTGGATATGGAAATCTCTGCACATGTAATGGAGCATGATCTTATTTTAGCTTTTTAGCTTCCCAAAGATGTATTATACTAATTAAGGATTTTTGATTGGCAGAAATAAGGAATGGTGAAAGCATGTGATGATGGTGTGCTCAAAAAACACCATTCAGGCCTCTCTGCATGACACTGTGTAGAATCCCAGCAAAGTTAGGTTAGCTGCATAGATATTATTTCTCCAGTATATTTAAATATAGGCCAGATAGGATTAGTGTTTTGAAAAGAAAGCTCTGGAGACCTGTCATCCTATTAAAAGAAATTATTTGGTGATTTAATAATTTAAAGAAGTTTTTCCTTTGACGATGGGCTGTTTGTGATATGTTAAGGGATGTCTTAGAATATGTAAATGGTTATTAAAACTCACTTAACTCTGTGCCAACATTAAGGCCAGTGTTGAACTCCAAGGATTTAGTGTGAAACACGACTTTGGCCTAGATTGTGCTACAAGGTTGTCACCATAACTAAGTCTGTGAAACATGATCATATGTGAAAAAGTGCACTTCTAGATTTATTAAACACAGAGAAGAGGTACAGGACTGCACTAGCACCTGGGCTCTTGTGGACCCCTGGCCCTAGTCCCTTTCTTTACCCAAAAAACAATTATCCTCTTTTTAAAAAAATATTTTTAAAATAAATATAGCACATTAAATGTGTTATTTGGGAGTTCCATTTTCTCCTTTCCCAAAGATCAGTGTTTAAAAGTCTCCCGTGTTAAGAAAAAAGCTTAACCAGTCAGATTATAGCCGGAGCATAGCTGTAAAGGAGCAGGGGGCAGGCAAGTCAATAAGGAGGCACACATATATTGAACAAATATAATTTATATATACTCCTTTTGCAGGTTAAGTATAGATGGCCTGGCCACTTTGATCTACATCAGGAAAATTTTATCCCAAATTAATGGTATGTGACATATCACACCATGATTCCTTTGCCATCTCTACATGCAATCCCTCCCTAATACCAAGAGGATTGCAGTGCCTTTAGGTTCACAGTGTTCACCTTCAGTCTCATGGCTCTTTGTTGATGTTCAGTCATAATCACAAGCTTTTGCCTCTCATGTCCCAACTCCTCTGGGGGTACAGGGGGTGTGGCAGCAGGTGTTACTGTCACATATCAGTACTTCATTATAGGTATTATTACATATTACACTAAATACAGTAGTACAAGATGTCATGTAGTTATTAAATATTACATAGATTAAGATGACACAATGCTATGTGCTTTATCAGCAAACATGTACAGAATGTCCACAGAAGTAAAAAGTTCCCTGAAAAGCATGGGCAGTCCTCTCTCCTAAGGCTGGAGAGACCCAGGGCCTTCAAAAGTTCACAGTTGCCACAATACCACTTCCCACGTGTGTCAAGCAGAAAACCCATAAATACAATATTTGTAGCATTTTTTGAGTTCTTGAATTTATTTTTGAAGCTGTTTTTACTTCTCTACTTTTCACACAGCAGCCACTTCTAACGATGTTTCAACACTTCCATTTTCCATGGTGACATCCACCGTGGATGCCTGCTTCTCTTTCACAAGTCCAGTTTGTATAATTATCTTATAGAAATATAATAATTCATTGTTTTGATCTTCTGTGTTCAGTTCGTGGAACACTATCCAGTCTTTCTTTGTGGCCACATTTGGCCACATTGCACACAATCGGTTCTGCCTTTTGATTCTTGCGCCTTGCACCGCAGAACACTACCCGGATGATAAGGGGATTATTTATTTAAATAAAAACAATAAAAAGTGTTATGTGTAGTAGATATAATTCGCGCCATTTCTAGTATGATATATGTGATATTGAAAATTTGGAGTGTACACGTTTGTATTAGGAGTCCCCCCACCCTCACAGGAGAAACCTGGTGTGTGTTGAAACTGAATTGTTCCTCATCACCAAAAAAAAAAAATATTATTAACCTATGGATTCTGAATGGAAGAAAAGACTCTGCCGAAATCTTGGCCTCGGGCGGAATTTTCCCTATAAAAACCGCTTGTGCCAGGATGGAGGTGTGCGGGCATAGAGGAAAACCTCTGCTGAGGCTGACTCCTTGTTGCACACCCAGCACCGACCCCGGGCTTGGCTCTGTTCTTTCCTTTTGGCTGGCTAGATAGAATTTGATGGCAAAATAAATATTTTTTTCATCTTAATTTGGCTGGACGCATTTTCATTTATAACAAACGCAAGGTTAAATTGCGGCCCGGGCCGGGTCCCGGGGCACGCCGCCATCCCACAGCCGCGCCCGCGGGCTCCGAGCCCGCCCCGCCACCCCCGGCGCGAGGCGGGCCCGTGCGGAGCGGAGGCGGAGCCGCGGGGCCCGGCCGGGGACGGGGAGGAAGCGAGCGCGGAGGTGGCGGTGCTCGGCCGGGGTGCATCGCCGGGAGAGGCTCTCGAGCAGGGAGGGAGCCGCGGGCTGGCGCCGCTGCGGCCCCTGACAGGGGGCACGCGCTGAGCCCGTCCCGGGAGCATGCGGCGGCAGGAGGAGGAGGAGGAGTGAGGAGCCGCGGCAGCGCCTCCGCGGAGAGCTGCGGGAGGAAGATGGAGCCCTTTCCCAGCGGTGAGTACCGCCGGTGCGCGGGACGGGGCCGCGGGGCCTCCAGCTGTTCGCCCACAGCAAAACGAGAGCCTTCGTAGTCTTGCTGCCCCCCGCTTGAAAATGGTGTCAGGTTAATTAGGAATGGCTGGAACGGCAGAGGTGAGCTCCTTCGCTTTTTCGGCGCTGTTGCGCCTCTCACTGCCCGGCCGGGGCTCCCGGCGCTGGGAACCGAGGCCCGTCTACGCCGGGTGTACACTCGCCCCCTGTGGCACCACTGAAGGAGCCTTCAGGTGTCTGGAGTTCCAAAACCATCCTAATTCTGACGGGAAGTGGGAACCAGACCCGCTGCTCATGGCGCTTTCCCGATCGGGGCATTCTCACCAGAACATCCCCCCCGCCTCCCCACCCCACCCCGAGCGAAAGGAGAAATAAAATACAGAAGTACCAGCGGTGTACGAAGTAAGTGTTCTCAGGGTGTTCGTGAAAGCCAAAAAGCTTTCAGAGCTGCTCGTGCATTGACAGAAGTCTTTGAAATACCGGCGTGGTTGCATATGCTTAGAGATAAGCGTAGGGGAGCTGGCAGTGATACAGCCGTGTGTGTGTGTGCATCCTGTGCTTGTGCCTGAAATAAGTCGTGAAAAGTCCATGTTGCTTCTGCCTCTACTAATAGAATTCTACCCGTCCAGGGCAGAGAAGGAAATGAAGTTCTCTAGATCAAAGTGAAACTGAAGCATGTTTGGTTAGATTCACGACCATGGCCAAATATGGAATTAGACAGTGGGTAAAACAACAGCCTTCCGGCTGAAAACGCAGCACTTTTGTTACAGGTGGGATTTGGTCTGTTAAATGAAAAGCATGTTGGATAGCTATTGCTAAAATACCAGGTAGAGTTTGCTGCTTCGTATTTTAACTGCACAGTGACCTGCCAAGTCAGAGGCAAAGTTAGGTTTTTTTCTGAATTTATGTTAATTTTTTAAAATGTAAAAAAAACCCCATACGCTAAAAAATAAATTTTCTGTCTCATGCAAGGGGATTGCCACTGGATGATCATTAAGGTTCCCTCTAATCCATTCTATAATTCTATAAACCATGTTATGAATCTATATTTTCATTGTCCTGCATTTCCCTGTTCTCAAGCACATGAAATACCTCCTATCATTTGATGCTGCTGTTTAGAATCTGAAATAAACTGAAGATCATGAGCTCTGGGCATATTTTGGTGGCATAACTAGCAGGAGAGACCTTTTCCCTATTTTTTTCCCCCTCTCTTTGTACTGTCATGCTAAAATTACAGTTTGTACAAGCAGTTGATGTTTTGGTTCTGTAGTTAATCCTGGCCTTAGTAAAAGGTCTTTCAACTACGGCCTATTTCAGTCAAAGGGTTGTTTTCTGCATTCTTGTATGCATCGTAAAAAGAGCTTCTATTTAAGAGTAATGCAGTTTGGGGGAGAATTTTATTTTGAAGTAATCTTGCTAAGGCCATTCCTTTTGAAAGAGATGAAGTGTTGTTTTAAAAGCCTGTTTGACATAATGCTATTGCTGCACTGTGTAACAAAACATTTTAAAAATGCTGCTCCATGCAACTGGAAGAAATAGACCTGTGGGCTTTAGCGTGTAGCTTAAGGTACGGAGAAGCAATATTCATGCACTGAGCTTCCTGATTTTGTTCCCTGAAATGAAAACCCTGCAGATGGTTGTAAGACTGGAAGAAAATTTGGAGCTGAAATTGGCCTATAAGTTTCTTCCTGAAAGCTGGCTCTGCTGAAATGGACACCACAGAGAATATGCAAATATTAGAACAAAAACGTTGCTCCTTATTTCTGATTATCATGAGGCATGTTTGGTGCTCAATGGCAGCTGCAAAAATCTGAAGTGAAGAGGGTGCTTACATTATTGGCTTTTTGAATAGAATTTTCATTTTCATGCCTGGTGATCTGGAACCTTTGTGGGCATAATATTTTTCAAATAAACTGTGTTTTTGTTTTGTCTTACACAATACTTACAAGTTCTGTTTGTGAGTCTATGTTGACTTCCTGTGCAAAGTGCTGTTTAAATTCAGAAGAAAGCATGCCTACCACAGGAAGCTTAAAATATTTTACTTGTAGATCACTCAGTTCTTTGGAGTTTTTTACCCTTGTAAAACATGGGGATGAGGGAACAAACTGAATCTTAAGATTTTGCAAAAGCATTTTAGTTGGATTCAATACTCTGATGCCCATTGGGCAAACTAGCAATGAGACAATTTCTTGTTTTTCTTTATGGAAGTAGAGCTGTGTCAGAATGGGTATGTATCTTAAAATAGACTTCAAGGCAGCAAATGCACTAAAGTGGATATTAATTCCAGCTTTTCTTGTTCAGTATTTGGTTGGAATTTTTTTTTCTGAAATAAAGTAAAAAACACAGCCCTAATGCATTTCAAAAGTCAAAGAAATCCCTATTATCCTTTCCTTGAAATCCTAGTGGGTATGCTGAACCCTTTACTGTTTGAAGAGCTTCTCCAGTGGAAATGCTCTAATAAACTTAACTTTTTTTAAGAATTTCTTCCCTCATCCGTGTACTGTAAATTTAGTTTTGAAGCTCTTTGAAGAGATCTAGGCTGTGTCTTCCTCCTTGCTGAGGAATTTAGGTAGAGATGATGTATGAGGTCTGTAGCTCTGGAAGAACAGTTAATTGCATATTTATTTTTAGCGCCTGGAATAGTTGAGTTAATCATAGAATATGTCAAGATGGAAGGGAACTATAAGGATAATTAAGTCCATCTCCCTGATCCTCTCAGGACTACCTAAAACTAAACCATATAACTATATAACATATAACATATAACTAAGAGGGGCATCTAGACATTCTGTGATCTCTGGCAGGTTTGATGCCATAACCACATCCCTGTTCCAGTGACCAACCACCCTCTCAGTGAAGAATATTTTCCTGATGTCCTATCTGCATTCTCCTTGAAAGCTATAATAGTACAAAATAGTAAATGTTCTAGAAATGGTTATTAGTAGGATTTTTTTTTTGAGATTGATACCTCTATTTTGCATTACTGTTCTTAATTTGAGATTTTTCCCTGAGAACGAATAATCAAAAGTTTGATCAGAAGTTCATGGAAGTCTTCCTTATTTGTTGCACATAATTTTTTCCCCCTAAATTGTATGGTCTCCCATTCCTTTGAATTCTGCTCTGAATCACCGAGCAGAATTTATTTATTTTGACTAGTCACTTGTTACCTAAACAGTTTCAATAAAATTTAAAGAAACAAACAAACAAAAACAAAACAAAATAACCCCAAAACAAAACAAAAAAAACCCAAAAAACTGTAAGAAGTGAAATACAGATTAAAGGGAATACATAATGTAATTTTAGACATCAGTACAAATTATTTTGCAAGTATTTTGCTTATTTTTTTAGATTGTATGTGTTTCTAAAAGGTCATTTCATCATTTCCTGTTTAATATGTTAAATATGTCAGTTCTCTACTTGACACAGAAAAAAGAGGTAGAAGTGTGGTATTACAGAGTTTCTCATTTAAGATGGGTGACATGCATAAACTTAAAACTGTAGATGGGCTAACTTGAAAGCATCTGAAGTGCAAATTACACTCACTTTCACTAACATTCCTGAATTATTTTTATCCTTTTCATACACAACAGATGCAATCTTTGATATTAATTACCTGACTAAATTGATGAACAAAATAAAGACTCTCATGGATAGAAGTGAGGGTTTTTTGGAAAGTACAAATAACCCAAGTTAGGTAATGTTCTTTACAAAATTAAAATGTCATTTACAAAGTCTAGTTATTTCAGGTAGCTCCTGTCAATGCTAAAATGTTTTTGTTCTTAGTGTTAATTTTGTTCAGTACAGAAGTGTATTGAAGGTGGCAGGAGCATGTTCTTGTGTGCATAGCTTTAATTCTATTTGGGACAGCAAGCATAGCCTTGACTGCCAATGTTTTACAATGTTGTGCCATGGAGCAGAAGGGTTCCTTAAACTGTACTCAGTCCTAAACAACAGATTGAATGTTTTTGGTTTTTTTGGGTTTTTTTTTTTGGTACAGTGATAGATAGAAAACATCAAAGAGGTCTGTTTTTAATGTCTTTTTTTTCTGCCCTGTGTTTTGCATCTCCCGTCAGTTATTACTGGAAAAAATACTTATTTGATCTATTCTTGAGTGTGGGTTTTATGTTGTCCAAGCACATTGTGCTGGGTCATAGTTTTCTACAAGGCCATGTTGTAGTATCTGTGATTGTGTTCCTGTGTCAGCTCAGCTGAACAGGAACCTTTTTTTTTTCAATGTATTGGGTATGTGTTTGATTTTACTGCTTTGCTGTGAACTCCCTGACAAGCAATGGATGTTCAGAAGGGGAATTCAGTAACTTAAAGAATGTCTGAAGATGAGAGTGTAGGTACTCACTATTGATCATTTGTTAGTGTTTTTCCACTAAGCAGTTGGTCTTCACTTGCAGAACGAAGCTGTGGAGTATCTGTATCTATGATGAAAGCCAACCTCAGTATCAACCTGTAAAAGTGTTCCATGATTGTCTTATCATTTTTTTTGGGAAGATGATGTAAAGTTGAGCAGACATGTTTCACATTGCTGGGGCTGTGTGAATGTGTGTTACACAAAGCCCTGGAACAACTGCCATAGAAAAATTGTAGAAACAAATAAAAGCAAGGATAAAACCACCTCTGTTTGTTTCACTAGTCAGAATACTTTTTTCATATTAGACAGGCATTGGTATAACAATTACATACAAAGAAGCTGAATTTATCTTTATTTAATGCATCTTCTGATTAAAGTAGTGATGAATTAAAGTTTTTCCTCTTTTACTCAGTGATGTAAGAAAGTTCAGTGAATTTACAGTTCTCCTGCACAATTTTTTTTTTCATTAAGGAAGAAAGGAAGGATTGTGTAGCAGAGCAAAACCGTTAAGATTTCTTTATGATTGGGAGCAGTATTATTCCTTTGTCAGAGAAATATATGCATGGCAACTGCTGCTTAGACTTCTGTCCAACAGTATCTTAAAACAAGGTCATATTAACTTCTAAAATAAACCAGAATCTTGTGTGATCTGGGTTTTAGTTGCCTCGAAGTATTTTAAAGAGTACATATAATACCTTCTGAAGTTGTGTTTTGATTACTTACAATACTGCTTTAAATAGTGGAAGTATATTAACCTTTAATTGTAAAAATCACAAAACGATTGTGTGCCTTCTTGCCCATAGAAAGGTGGATACTCCTGAAGGATATTCGGAGTAAGGAGGGGAGGGAAGATGCCTGGAAAACTCATCTGGCTGATCATAGAGACAGGAATTTCAGGGTAGTACGGTGGGTTGGGTTATGCACAGTTCACGTCCCTAGGGCACAGCTGACACTTTATTGCTTCATGAGTGTTGTCCTAAAATAGATGTTCAAGGAAGACCTCAGAGCCCAGCTCTTCTCCTGGATTATTCAGGGCGTGCAGTAGTTTATTGAAGCAGAGGTCTTCTTTACTACATCAGGTAGAGAGTGAAGAAGTGGAATCCTGATTCTACTGAACCACAGGATACTTCTAATCAACTGTTTGTTCATCTGGAAATAAGGTGAGTTTTGATTTTGGGATTTGTTTTTTATTCCAATCAAAACTCCCACCAAGGTGTTTGGAGGAGTGTTTCATAACTAAGTGTAACTGTGTGCAGAGAGCTTCCCCTTGGTTGTAATTGCTCTGACATTGAGGGAATATATTCTGTTAACTGGAGGTCTTGTGTAACAATACTTCTACCACAGTGCCATTGACTTTTATGGAGAATTGATTGTGTTCAAAATTAAGAATGTGCCTAATTCACCCTAATTCGCCTACTGTTTTAAGGCCTAATAGTGATTTTTATTTAAGCTTTTCATTTTTTATAGAAACTGACAGTTTCTTCAGTAGCAATGAGCTGGTAGCACATTAGTAGAACCACTTGCACTTAATATTTTTCATGCATGAAAAATAAAAGTTCTGGACTTCAGGAAGACTTATGTTAGGGGGAAACCAAAATGCTTTGATATGCTTTAGAGACCTCATACTTCTGACCTGTAAAATATAATAAGAGAACAACAAATAGTAGGTTTTTGGAAAATGGGGCTGTGAATGCAACATGTATAAACTGTCAGTTGCTGTCAAAACCTGTGCTTTTTATCATTGATGGAGATACTAATGAGGCTTTAGTGTCTCTTTTGGCACAAATGAATAATCAAAAGTGTCTTGTTATGAGACTGAGAAAAATGTAGATAGATGTATTTTTGCTCTGTTAAGATGATATAAAACTTGCTGTGTCAGGAGTCATAGGCAGTAACCTCTAGACATTGTTGTGTCTTGCTTTCTGTGAACTGGACTACCAGTTAGGGAGGAGGGAGCATGTAATGTGTGCTTGTGACCTGTTTGGTATGGTTCGAGCTGTCATGTGGGTATTAAGTAACAGTGCTAAGCCAGAAGGCATATTGGGTTGCCTCTGTAGAGAGGGAGTGTTCAAGACAGGAGGATATGATTCCATTAATTTATTGCTAAAAGCAAACAAGAGAATGAAAAGATTCAGCAAGCCTCAGTTTGTATATAGTACGTCAGGTTCTGTACCTAACTGTTAGATGTTTCAGAAAACTCTGAAAAAAAAAGTTTTTTCAGAACAGTTGGTACTAGCAGAGTGATGTTTTGTATCCTCAGCTATGATGAACCTAGTATTTATCAGACATGAAATTAATGGACAGGTGTTGTGAAGAGGATAGTCAGCAGTTCTGAATGTGGGAGTTGAGTAGCTCAAGAAATCTGACACACAACTTCCTGTGTGTTTCTTCAGATTCAGGACCTTTTCATTAGACCCTGTGGTTAAACATTTTATGTGATTTTAATTGCAAAACATGCCTTTGGTAAGACTGGAAGCAGGAAACTAAAATAACCATATTTTGTAATTAAAACCAGAAGCTTCTTTCCTATCCGTTCTTTGTTCAGCCAGTGGCTGAGGGTTGAATACTGCCTCAACCTTGTGGAAGGTTTTCCTTCTCAGTAGAATCCAAAGAGGAAAGTGTCATTTAAAACTACTTCCTCTTTCCTTCCCTCCACTTCCCCTGCATTTTTCTCCTAGCAAACCTAACTGGTACCAGATGTAGATGTGAAAATATATGATTAAATGTGAACAGACATGATATATATCTGTTGGATATCAAAATCCAGACTAATGTTGGTTTGGTTAGCTTTAAATTCTCCTCTTATTTTCTCTTAGCTCCCAGTAAAAAATTATGACAAAAATAAGTTACAATTTTTTTGCCAGTTGTATAGGTGGAGAATTCAGTAAATTACATACTCACTTTTTATCCTTCTATGATATTTTCTTTTTGTTGATAACATAGAAGTGAAAATTTTAAAAGAAGTCTCCATAGTAGCCTGACTATTTACATTTAAATCTAACTGGTAAATGGTGAAATGTAATTGATCAATGTAGTTATTCAACCTGAGGTCCTGACAAAGAAAATGCAATGGTACTTTGCTTAAAAATCAGGAAGAGACTTTCAGAGAACCTTTTAAAAGCACCCAAGACTAATAAACACTGACTTCCTTGAAAGTACACTCCCCGCTCATGTTTCTTATGGCAACTTCAGAAGTTCTTAAAATACATAATCACACATTGTTTTAATTTCCATTATACAGTAAATTGGCAGGGTTTTGTTCCAGTCTATGTGTAGAAGCTTGTTATTACAGTATTTATCTCACTCTTTCCAGTGGTTTGCTTTGTTTTTGTTAGCTGAGTAAATGTTAAAACTGTTTTCTTACTGCAGATAGATGTAGGTTTGAAATTACATTAATGACATTGTGTACTGTCCTGCTTCAGTAAGAGTAAATAATTTTTCTGTGTAGAATTAGATTATTTTCTTGCTCAGAAGGAATTTATAATGTATGGAATGATAAGGGAGACATGGTAGGGAAGAGGAATGATTTGGGAGACATGGTAGAGAAGAAGGAAATCTTTAGTAAGTCTTATTTAACTAATGTGTTTGTGGACATGGGCATTGTTTGCTGAACAAGCTTGTTGGAAAAGATAAGCTTTTCTTCATTCCCTCCAAACACAGAATTTTAATGGATGAGTTGGAGACAGCCCAGGGCATAACACTGCAAGAAGTTATTCACATTATAGAAGGAAGAGTTAAATAGATATGACAAGAAATAATAACCATAAACAAACAAATTCTTGATGCGTGCTGAAAAAACTAAAATTAAAAGGCAGCCTTGTTAAAATAACTTCTTTTTTCAATTCAGCAATTTTTAATGTCTGATGTGATGTATCTGTTGATACTTACCCACAAGAAGAAATAGTGTAATTCAGTAGTTAAGTGTTAATATAGGAATGTTAATCACTGCTTCTGCTAGACACAATTTTGCAGAAAGTTTTGAAAATATGAAGATTTTTACTTGTTTTACTCTTTACTTATGTTTTACTTACACATTGTTCCAATAACAAAGTACAGTATCTTTCAGAAATTAGATTTCATAACTAAATCTTTGGGGTGTTTTGGTTTTTGCCTGTAAATTTGTGAACTCAAATTTGAGCATGTCTTGAATTTAAGGAGTTGTGCTTGTCTCTATAAGATCCATGCAGCCAATCTTCAGAGATTTTATGTTGAGTTCTGGGTCCAGAAATGCCATGAGTAGTTTGCTTTCAGGAAGATTTTGAAAAAATACAGCTTTTTGCTTGATGATGCTCCTCACACTTTCTTTCATCTGTAGGAGGGAGGATAGAACTAGAAACATCGCTGCTTGCCTGACCCATGAAAGCTTGAGGTTTTAATTAGGATTTTGGATGTGTTTCCTGATGTGCTCAGACATTTGGCATGTGATCATCAACAGCCTGTGCCAGTACCCTTATACGCTTTCTGCAAGTGAATTTCTTTGTCCCAAAGAGCAAGCAGGTGGCAAGAGGGGTTATTTACTAACCATGCTGTAAATCACTTGCCTGTGAGAAAAAACAAAACTGATGTTCAATAAAACTTCAGCAAAACTTCTGTGGGGTGATATTTTAGAAGAACAGAAAAGCAATTAAAAAATTAGTATTTGTTAGTTAAGTATCAAAGGTCTTTTTTTAATTGCTTCCTCCAAAATTTTGAGGCATTTCTTTACAAGCTGTGACCAGACAAGACATATACAGTGACAGAGTGGGGAGAGCTGGAAATTAGAAAAGCTAAGTGAGTCTTCTATCTTTGCATGGAAACCAAGGTAGTCAAGGAGGTAGTTAAGAGTTTGTGACTCTCCCAAGCTTTCAGAATAAGGAACTACACTAATTCCTGTGTTAATTGCTCCTGGAAACAGGCGAATGTTCCTACAGTGAATCAGTGAATGTAGTGCTCAGAGGAGAAGTAGGAAGAGCTTGCTCATATTTTAAATTATTTAATCTTCTGCTGGGTAGCAGCAGTTGGATGTCCAAAACTGTTATTATGAAAGGAGAAAAAGAACAAAGAAAAAGATGGAAAACAAAACAGTGTCTGTATTATCCTGAACACCGGTGTCTGGGAAAGGATGGTGGGATGTGCTGAGGGGGTGATGTACCTTCTGTTAGAGGAAGTGGTGAGTTGGGTGGGGGAATAGGCCCAATAATGTTTAGAGGGATGTTTTGTCAGTTTTAACAGCTAGGAATACAGTATGGCATCAGCAGATAAATTGAGATGGCCAACAGATTGTGCAATTTACTGAATTAGATCATATTTATAGAATTTATAGCTAATATTAGAAGTCACCATGCTAAGCAATTATTTATCGAATCATAGACTCATTTAGTTTGGAAAAGACCTTTAGGATCATGGGTTACAACCATTAACCTAACACTGACAAGTCCACCACTAAACCATGTTCCTTAGTGCCATCCATGTGTCCTTACATACCTCCAAGGATGATGACTCCATCACTTCCCTGGCCAGGCTCTTCCAAATTTTTATAACCCTTTTGGTGAAGAAATTTTTCCTAATACCCAATCTAAGCCACACTTGGTGAACTTGAGGCCATTTCCTCTTGTCCTGTCATTTACTACCTGAGAGAAGAGACCAACACCCACCTCACTAACCAACTTTCATGTGGTTGGAGAGAAACTTAAGTAACTTGGTAAATTCCTGTCCTGCTTAACTGTGGTTTGTGTTTTGATGTATTTTTGGTTTTCTCCAGAATGTGTAATTGAAATCTAGTGTAAAAATGTGAATTCTCTGTATTGTATGGGAACTGGCATGAAGTTAAGTAATTTAACTCAGTATTTTGGCTCTAAAATTTTCCTTATTATTTCTAGTCACTTATATTTAGAGTCATTTACCCATTGATAAAGCAAACAAAAAAGAAATATCCCAAACCAGATTTAACCAAATAAGAATTAAATTTCTGGATAGATGACATTAAATCTGTATACTGACCTCAGTTCTTTCATCATGAACATTCAGCAGTGGCTCTGTGAGTTGATGAGGTTATAACTTTAGCCAAAGTTCTGCTTTGTTTTTGTCCCTGTGAAGAGAAACTGCTTACTGATCATCATTTTTTTTCCAGAAGTAACAGCAACTGAGTGTTTAAGTTAACTTCTTTAGATATTTTGACCCTAAGCCCATACAGTAACTCAGACTCTCTGAGAACTGGGTATAGAAATGCAGATGGGGAAGTTGCATCTGAATTGTGGCTTTTGCTTTTCAACAAGAAATTGATTTTAGAATCCTGTTTGCTTGTTTCTTATTTCTTTTGAATAACTTACTCTTTACCCATAAATGATGTATTTGAACTGCAGAAATCTTTATGAACACAGCCTGGGTATTTTCATGCAAGTTCTAAATCGAACAGCTACAAAAGCAGAACAGCTGAAAAGTGGAAATGTCAGTAACAAATAATTTTCGGAGTATTTTTGTTGGTCTTCATTGGAGTTTGCATATAATGAAATTGGAAAAATGGCTCTATGGCCCAGGAAAAAAGGATCCAGGAACACAAGACACTGCATGACTGTTTTGGGAGAAATTTGAGGACATCAAGACATCTGCTGCATAGAGGAGAGCGCAGATGAGATGCTGTCTTCACCTGGACTGCTGAAATTCAAAGTAATTAATCCCAGAAAAGATCATTGCTGAACTATCAAGTAACACCTTTATCTCTTTTTTAAACCTCTGTTTTGTAAAAAAGAAGAGAGGCCTATATCTTTAGGAGCTGGTATTATTAGACAGCTATTGTTAAGCATAGCCTTTGATTTTGTTTTTCTATTGTCTGCATCAGTGATTTCAGAAATCAGACTGTCAACACCTGTGTGAAAATAAGTTTATGGTGCTTACTCTACAACTTCAAGATCGGTTGAGCCACTAGAAGCCTTTTGTGTTAACTTTTGCTCAAACTTCTCAGTGCTGCTTATGACTACTGACACTGAAGGTATCACTGCAGCCTAACCTACAGGCCATACTAAATCTTGAGGCCAAGGGTTGCCTTAGAGCAACTTACTCTAAATGCAGCTAAAATAAGAGCAAATATCTTTAGAGGAATGACCTCAATCCTAAAATAGATTAGAGGGTTTGTAAACTAGGGAAAGCTATTTGGATATTCTTTTTTATAGAATGCTGCTTGCTCAGACTGTCCAGAAGTGCTTATCAGCAAGCAATGAATGAAAAATTCAAAACTAAGTTTGTTCAAAAATAAATACCTCTCAGACAAAATCATATAGCAATTCTCCTGACTGTTTATAAGCACAGGTCTGAGGAACTATTACTATCATTTTCTGCTAAATGTATAAAATGTTTACTTTTTTTTTCCCTCTATTTCAACACTTTTGTTTCTTTTTCTGTTTTTAATCAATCTACAGCAACCACTATGTGCTGATTTTTACTGTCCTAATGTACACAATTCATCAAGGAAAAATAAGACACTAGATCATAGCAATTAACAGTTCATACAAAAGGCAAATTTAATCCTTAAAGAATGGTTGCTAGGTAGTAGCAGGGAACCTGCAGTGTTGGGATTAATTGCATGCTGAGCATGGAATATTGCTAGCAGATAGACTACAGAAACTTTCCAAGACTGTCTGTAGCATTACCAATACTACTGAGTATTTATTTTTCAATGCACCTTTTTTTTTTTTTTGTACTTTGAAGACTTTCTTTGAGGTAGTTGAGTAATCAGTGACATAGACAGAAGGCAGTGCTAAGGCTATGTAAAGGGTTGTGAGATGTCGCTTCATATTCATATTTTTTTGCTTTTTGTGGGGAATGGAATTGTATGTAAAGTCTGTCGGATCATCAGTTGTTTTGCATGTCTGTGGCAACAACTGTGTTGCACAACTCCAGTCTGGGTCCAGTCAGTACTGTGTTCCTACTGTTAAATTCTCTGATTAAGCAGAGATGGGAGGCAGTTCTGCTTCAGAAGTTAACTCTGGAGATGGTCTCCTTTCAGATGTAAAAAGGTAATTGTCGAACCACGACAGTAATGCAGCTTCTGTGTACTCATACTAAATCTTCAGGTGGATTGAGAGGCTTCAACTCATAGTTCTGGACTGGCCATGAACATTAAGATGACAGTCACTTCTGCATATGAGTACGTCTGTTTATCTGATTGCTTAATTGTCTTAAAAAACTTTAGACTTCATATTTGTACTCAATGGTGAGAAAGCCTGGCTTTCCTTTCCTAACTGCTGCTGCTTCATCAGCACTGAATTACAGTTTAAAGGTTAAATACTAGTATGGTTTATTTTAGCCAGTTGATATAAATGTCTCTTGTATAACTGTTGTTCAGATTTTGAAATGTGTCATAAGCCCTGTTGCAGAGCTGCGGTTATTTCTGATTTGACCAGTAGGTTTTGAAATTGCAGTAACGCAGAAGCAGCTCTGAATCTGCATCCAAACATAATAGAAGGCTTTGATAGCAGGAGGTTTTTTTGTCTTAAGCACTTACTTGTAGACTGAGCATTTACTGGCATATATTGCCAGAGATCAGTCAATGCAAATTATTTGTATTCTTTGAGAATTTTCTGGTAAAAAATTAGATGTCAGCTAGTGATGAGATAACATCATCTATGTGATCAAATACTATGCCAAATGTCTTATAATACAGCATATAACTATGACATAATAGATATATATGGATCTGAATGATGCCTAAATAAATAGGGGACTGTGAAAAATAAAAAAAACTTACTGCTTCAGTAATCTGTTCAGGGTTTTATTCTTAAAATATTTATCTTTTACAAAACTATTGATATAAAATACTGTCAGTTTTCTAGGTTGTTACTTATGTTTCTTGATCTTTTTTTTTTTTCTCATTTCATTTGCTGAAGTAGTCAAGTAGAATGTTGCTTCCTTCTCTGCTGGATTTTTGAAACTCATTTCTGTCTTAATGGGTTATGCAATTCATGAACAACATTAGCTAAAGTTTCCAGCCTAATTTCATCTTTTGGTTTAGAAATGTGAAGTTTATATCTTAAGAAAATGTTAATAATTTATGTCTTAAATATGCATTTTCAAAGTCTACTAATTCATATGGGTTTTGCTGTCAATTAAACTTCATCTTTGCCGGCCATTTTGTTCCTCATCTGTTGAAAAAAAAATCTGATATACAATAATATTTTAACTATACTTCTGGCTGTTCTTATTTCTGTTTACTTAAACTCTAATGTTGATGTGCCATAATAAAAGCCCTTAACTAGTGATGTTTGGAACTAGTGATTTTTGATCTGCATTGAGGAAGTGATTTCACATTCTGAAATACTTATCACCTTTTGGATTTCCAGTAGTATTTGGAATCAAAATTTTCCTCAGAATGCCTCTGTATGCCAGTTTGAGTATCTGTGACAGTTAATCTGTTTTGGCACTCCCCTTTGGGCGGGCCATCTCTATTCTCTCCTCTCAGACAAGGTAGAAACAATAACCAGGACAATAGTTTTGGGTGAGAATAGGATGTAAGATTTGGAGCAAGTCTCAAGCAATGAGTCCAGCATGAGGTGCACAAATAAGAGTGAATTTTCCCTTCTGTCTTCTATAAAAACTTTCGTATATGGCAGTTCAGAAATGGGGGGGATTGATCTGCTGCTTCCTGTAAAGTCGTAGAATTAGTGAACTGCCATTAGTAAGAGCAGAGCCCAGATATATGGTTTTAGTTTTTACAATTCTGTTAAAATTATATTTTTACTAAGTAACTCAGCTTAAATTAATAAATTTATGGGTTTTATTAGTTATATGTAGAAGCTGGGCCTATGCTGAATTTTATTTAAAAATTCCCCAAACTTAAAAAAGGTGAGTGAATACTACATGCTATGTTGCTTTTCCATATTGGAGACATTTGGTGTATTAAACATTTCTCTGTCACTATCTGCCTCCTGTTTGAGGTTGAAGACGCAGATTTGCATCAGACAGTTCAGGAAGAAAAGTGTAAACCTTTAATAGTGTTTCAAATCCTTGGTGCCTCAGATGTCCTTAAACAAAGTTTAGATGACTCTTTAATGTGAAAAATCACGCTTTTCTTTCTATAGTCAAGTCTAGTCTGTCTAGGAAAGAAAGAAGCATTAAAATTTATTTTTTATGGTGACAATCTTAGTGGTTTGTGCATTTAAAATGTTGAGTTATTTTAAATTTAAACTAATAATAGAAACACATAATGCTTCTGAAAGCTTGTTGAATCTTTGTTATACTGTTCTCCTGTAGCTTGTTTTGTTCTTTCTTGCATGCAAACTGTACAATGCAAGTACATCTGGTTCTAATTGAGTCTCATATTTCATCTTGTTCTGGTCACTAGCTTGACATGACTGCAGATATGTGTGAGAAATTTCACTAAGTGGGTATATTTTTGGTTTCCTCTCTCATAAATATAGATGAGTACTGTACTGTATGTAATGCCTTCATCTTTTCCCTAAAAAAATGGATTCTGTAGCAAGTACACCTGTTATTTTTAAACTTTCTAAAACCATGTCTGCACTAATCATATTACTTCTTAAAGACAGTGCAGTTATAGCAGAAAACTTAAATACATTTGTCATGGCTAATAGGTTCTTTTTAATTTGTGCTTTTTCTTTTTTTTTTTTTTAGATACAGCAAGAAATTACTATTTCACTAAGCAAAATGTAAATTTTAAGTTACAGTGAAAACATTTTTTTTTGATACCTAGTTTTCAACCTTGGTTTTTTCTTGTTTTTCTGGGAAATAGTTATACTAAATTTACTGCTTTTGATGCAAGAGAGGGGAGATATTCTATATGTCTCATTATTTCTGCAGAATTCCTTCATTGGCTTTTCCATGTTAAATAATGTTAGTTACTGACAAAGACTAAATAACTTAAAGAGCAGTAGCATTTGTACAGTTTTGTATCTGTGGCTATGTGTGAGTGACCTGCTTCAGTCATAACTACATTCCTTTCTGCTTGTCCCAACTAACATTCCTTTCTGCTTGTCCCAAAGACCAAGTAAAGGAGAGAAGGTCAGGTTCCACGTACTCTAACCAGTCGTACTATTTTTACTGATGAGTTAAATATACGTACAGGCATGCATTTCTCTGCTTGGAGCATGCTTACATGCCATACACAAAGTATTTGCAAATGCTCATAAGTGCTTCAAATAGTTCCTCAAGAGTCCTGGAAACAAGGAATTTTATGCTGTTTGCTAAACCTCAACAGTATAGAACTAATTCTTCAATTCTTAATATTAGTGTAGCCTTTGTTCTTTTTGTTTTAGACTGTGTGACACAGTATTTGGCCCAATAGCATCTTCTCCTCCAACTCACTTTATCGTCCTGGTGGCAAGCTCATTCATGTATTAGGAATAGCATACTCTGATCTTAGTACCTGTGCTGAAATCTTGAAAAGTGTTTCACCACTACTTCTAGCTGAAGTGGCATTTGGGCAGGTACATGAAAATAAAAAATATCTTTAGAGGGGAAAAAATCCATCTCAGAGTTGCTTTTTGCCCCGCTGGATGGCCTTAGCCAAAGCAGCCAGGCTTTTGATAGGAGCAAATTTATGTGGTTTGTCTGTGGAATTTGCTGTTTTGTCAGCAGCTGCTTCTGCCAAAAAAAGACAGTGCTTTTAAATTTGGACATAAAAGTTCTGTATGCAAAACAGTATTATAGCTCTTAATAGCTAATGGCATTGTTAAACATCTATTCCTGAAATCATTGGGCAAAATTATTCTTTGACATAATATCAGTGAGTTGCTTGATAGCAAAACAAGTACTTGGCTCAGTTTTTCTGTGTTCTTTCCTGACCCACAAGGCATGAATGTCTTGCTTTGGGCAGGCTTAACTCTGCATCTTCTCTCCTATTATTTATATGCAGCTGAAGTAGTCTACATTCAGTGGGAATCAATTTTTATTCCAGTTGGTTGCCACACTTTATACTCCTTTTCAAGTTTCATCTGGCTTGGGTTTTCCTACTTCTCCTGGTACATGCTACCCAAAAGTTATTTTGCTCCTGTTATTCCAGAATTACAGAAAGGTTCTCACATATTTTCAGTGGGAGTTTGATTGCTGCAATGTGTCAGGTGTTAGTGTAATTTCTCTAATTTTTTTTCAGTTAAAATATTTTGATATCTACTCACTATTTAAAGATTGTATTGTGCTGAATTTCAGTCTCAGAAAGCAGTAACAGTCTGTCTAAATTGGATAGAATTAAATAGGATTTTTAGTTTTAGCCTCTTAATCAGAATTGAGAAATTGAAAAGTAAAACGCCTTTGAGCATTTTCTGGACATCTTTTAAAAAGGAATTAACTCAATTAATAGGTCACTTAGATCCATATAAGACTTTCGAGTATTGAGATTTCTGCTCTAAGGTAGAATACCCAGACATGATAGACATAGACAAGAGACTACTGATTTTATTTTGCAAGGGAAAAGTGCATACTTCTAGAACTAAAAAGAGATATCAATAGCATTACAGGAAGATAACTGTCTCTGAAATATAAAGGAATAATTTCTTTCTGTATTCTACAGAATGTTTATAATGGATTCCAAAAACCAAACATCATGAGATACTTTTTTGCACACACTAAAATTCAAAACAATGTGTTCCCTATTAAACTTCAGGAAAAAGCTTACATTATCCTCCTTAATGAGATTGGACCCCTTCAGACAAATACTGGGAGCAAATGCTGGACTACTGTTTTACTTCAAAACCTGATTCTTCCTGTAGGATCATGTTTCATATTGAACATGAATATTGTGGTGAAGTTTCTTTATAAGTTTAAAGACTAATTTGTGAAAGGTCTAGAAGTGAAGTGTCTGTCTTACAGGAGCAAGCTGTATGGCTTGCTTGCCTTTATGTCCTTAAGTCACGCCGCTCTACCACCTAGGTCACATTATCAAAGCCTATGGAGATTACATTGTCAAAGACTGCAGTGCAAGCTCATTGTACTGTTGTCTTGGCACAAACTCCATTCGAAGTTCACATCTAAGCATTCTGTCCTCTTCACAAAAAATAATAGACCCAGCTTGTTACCATCCCTGAATATTGTAATGAGGAGATACCTTGCAATAGATTTTTGGGAATCTGCTGGCAGGAGGCAGCTCTAAGGAAACTTTCAGAAACATCAATTTTGAGAAAATGTCTGCCTTCCTGAATTTTTTCAGTGTAAGGAAGATCAGCTTTCTGGATTTGTCGATCATATTAGTTGTTAACCTTGCATCTTTTTTCAGGATTGTTTCTAACTGTGAGTATTCATATTGTTCATTAAATATGATAATAGATCATGTGTTGGGGAAGAGGTTTAAAATCTCTTGTTTTCAGAATAAAAATTTGTAAAAGAATTGTGTAAAATCACTTTTGGGTATGTTTAAGCTTTTAGCTGATGTAGCTAAAAGCTTACTCTTTCACCTTTAGTCTCTTAGCATTTCATTAGGGCTGTTTAGAGTGCAGCAAGACTCTCTTCCAGTACTTTTTTCTTTTACCCCTTGTTTACTCTCACACTAGACTTGTGTTTAGCAAAGCTTCAAGCTGCCATGCTCAATGGCAGATGGCTTTTGTAACATATTTTAGCAGCTCAGATCAGTACTTCCATTATTGTGGACTGGTGTGACCACCAATGTCTCTAGCGCACCTGCAACCTCTGACATGACAGCAGTAATTCACTGGAACCATGCAAGTTCTTTCCAGGTTAATTTGCCTACTCCTGAATTTATGGTCATTTGTCCTATGTTATATTTGGAATATTAATTAATCTGCTTTATATGTATCTTGAAATGGGAGTGTTTGCTGTTTGGCCATATGTGGTATGAGAGATGACAGTGAAATGCGATGCTTGCATGCTTCTCAAGCTGCTCCTTATTCCCTGTGGCATGTTTCAGTTTGAGAATACTGGGGTTTTCCACTTCATGTGGCTGTTCAGCTCATATTGTAGCAGCTCATGGGTCAAAATTGAAATGTCATAAAAGTTCAATTCACTCACACTATCATGTTATCAATGCCAGTGAACCAGCAGGAAGCAAAGAGTTCAGAGTTTATCTGAGTGTTAAAGTTTTAAACATATTTTCTATGGTTCATCTCCTAATAATGTGTTCTGTGAATAAAGAAAATAATAAAAAGACTTTTATGTCAGGATAAATAGCTCTAGTAACCTTTTGATACTTGGTCTGTGTTCTTTCCAGTGGAGAGTAGTAGTCTGGTGATGCTTTTGATATGCAGTAAAGTTTTGATCTTACAGATTTTTGATTACTTCCAATTTCTGCAAATATTTCTGTAGAAATTGCCTATAACTATTGTTTTCTTAGAAATTAATGTCTCTAGATATTAAAATTGTGAATTGTCTTGAAGCTAACTTCTAGTTTAACTTTTCTATCTTAGTTTCAGTTTGAGATTTTTAGTATAATTCTTTTTAACTGAAAAAGTTTTTAGTATCTGCATGCGATTTGAAAATACTGTCTCTAGAAGAATCTTATTAGAGAATAAGTGCCTCAAAAAAAGTGCCTCAAAAAGCAAACTGTTCTCTAAGCCTCAGAGCTGATGAAATCTACTTTCTGCTAGATTTATGCACTTTATCTTTCTCCTCCTTCCCTCTGCAGTGCCTCCCCTGTCTTCTACCTCTTTTGCTGGCCATGCAGCTGCACATGCCATGGCTGGGGTTGGAGCTGTGTACTGATTGACTGCTACCTTTTGGAGTGGTTAAGATGTGAGTCTTCATACCTGCCTTTTCTACATAGCAGATATGGATTTGGATGTCTTCTATCAGCAGCTGGTTGTTTTAGGGTGGGATTACATTGGGACTTGAGGAAATTTGGTCTTGAGTCTGTTTTCAAATTTGACTGAAGCTAGTCAGCACATTTCAAAAGCAACCAGGTGAAGGGAGTATAAAGAAATTGTGTTAAAAGTTGTAGTGAATTCTTGATAAACTGTTCTTGAGGAGAGGAATTGTAAAAAGAGTTTCAGCTGCACAATACTTTTCTTTCCACATTTTTTTCCTCCAGTAGTTTGCCTATGTGTTTTCACTTCTAATTTAACTTAGCTATCTGTCCTCTCAATTCTGTGTGGCCCCCAATGGGACATGCAAGAGCACGTGCCCCGGTGTGGAGATCATGGTGCTAGGCCACTGAATGCAGCTGCAGCCTGAAGGCTGGCATGTGAGCACTGTGCGTGTGAGCAGTGCCGTAAGATGAGAAAATTCTGGAAGCTTTTGCCTGGAGGTTGGAGCAGATGACTTCCTGAAGTCCCTTCCAGCCTCAGGTATCTTGTGACCCTCTGATCCTGTTCCTTCTTAGAGCAGGTAAATCCAAGTTTCACCAAACTCCCCATTTTCATACATCACTGTATCTCCTATTCAGGTTGATTGGTGCACCTTTCTCTTACTGAATTTTCTGGGGAAGATTTTTTAATTTTCTTTTTACCTTATTTTAAGGCCCTATTAATTGCTACAGTTACTGACACTCCAGTTTTTCTGAATTTGTGGCCTTGAAGCAGTAATTCTTGATAAGTTTAGAGTGAATGTTGAGGAACTTAGTATATCTACTTTGAAAATATTCTTCCCATCTTTTCTTTAAAATGTTTTATTTCCACTTTAGAGATTTTCAGCCATATAGAAACTTGACTTCAATAAAATGAAAAATAAAATAAATAATATATTGGAGGAACATTATTTTCAAGGTTGTTTATAGATTGGTAAAATGCACTTTCTTGCCAGAAATTAGTAAAAGTTAGCCTGCTTTATAGTAAGTTTACATCCTGAGCAAAAATCAGCTTTCTTCTTCTGGAAGCAAATAATGTGGAAGACAGAGGTGCGATATGAATATTGTTCAGTTGACAGTAGACAGGCATGCCTTAAAGAGATTAGGTTCATTTCTGAACCCTTGTAGTTGGGCAAAAGTATCACCCTTGCATAGAAGCTGTGACTGGAAACTAATTAGCTATAAGGTAACCTTTTACATAAACAGTGGAAGATAAGATCAGAAGTTTGATCAAAATGTAACTACATGCTATAAAAATGTGATTTTAAAATTTGGTATGAATCTCAATTCCTCATTTAGATTCACTGATCCATTATGTATTAAGGACAAATTTTATGGAGGCAAACAGTCTGATTGGCACTGATTTGTCTTCTTAGATGTGTGGATTCTTTCAAGGATTGTAGCTGTATCTGAAATGAAGATGTCAATTGGAACTATGATTTTCATATTCCTATTTTTGTATGATAAATATTTTTATCTTTTTTGCAATGTTTATGAAAAATTAAATCTAAAAATGTCTAATAAATGTTTTATTTGTGTGGCTGCCATCACATTGGCAGATTTTCTCGTCTGCTAAAGAACTCAAAAAGTAGCATATTTGAAACACTTCTAGAACTGTATTGGCTGCTGTGCTTTACTGTGCAACATCAGAAATAATCCAACTTAAAAAATTTAGTTGTTTTACTCAAAGTTGAATACAGATATAGTTTACTGGAGTAGAGGAACTACAGCCAGGCCAATGATATCAGAGGACTGGTAGAGCAGTGCAGTGGTGTAGCTCACCTCCAGTTATGGTGTAAGATGCTTTTGATTATGTCCAAGGAAAGCATCCTTTTGAAGTTACTGAAAGCAGAATTAGGGTAGGCCGAAAAGCATAGAAATATTTCCAGGAAACAAATTTAGGAGAGCAAATGGAAGAGATCTTGATGGTATATACTGTAAAGACATTTCCCATTCTGTAATTCAGTGAAATAGCTTTGAGGTGTTACACTCAAGCCTGTTGTTCATGGTGTAATATATGGTAATTTCTTTTTCAGATCGAATCCAGTTACCCAGGAATATGATTGAAAACAGTATGTTTGAAGAGGAGCCCGATGTGGTTGACCTGGCAAAAGAGTCTTGTTTACATCCACTGGAGCCTGATGAAGTGGAATATGAACCAAGAAGTTCCCGTCTCTTGGTGCATGGCCTTGGAGAGCATGAAATGGATGATGATGAAGAGGATTATGAGTCATCGGCAAAATTGTTGGGGATGTCCTTCATGAACAGAACCTCGAGTCTGCAGAATAACATGTCTGCATATAGACAAAATCCAAATGGATCATGCTCAGCACCCTCTACGAGGACCATGGTGGTTTGCACTGTTGTTTTTGTGATTGCATTTTCATTAATTGTAGTGATTTATCTTCTTCCCAAGTGTACATTTACCAAAGAAGGCTGCCATAAAAAGAATCATACAATGGAACTAATATATCCTTTGGCAACGAATGGAAAACTATTTCCATGGGCAAAAATTAGACTTCCTCCTGATGTTGTACCACTGCACTATGAACTTGTCTTGCAGCCAAATTTAACTACTCTGAAATTTGCAGGCTCTGTAAAAATAGTGGTCAACGTCCTCCATGTAACTCGGAAGATTGTACTTCACAGCTCAGGACTTAACATCACCAAGGCAACAATTACTTCAGCACAAGGACAGCAAGCAAAGCCTGTTGAATTCCTGGAATATCCATTGCATGACCAAATTGCACTCATGGCTCCGGAGGCTCTCATTGCAGGGCAGAATTATACTGTCAACATGGAATATTCATCTAATTTATCAGACACCTACTATGGCTTCTACAAAATTTCTTACAAAGATGAGAACTCTAAGCAAAGGTATGCTCACTAATACAGCTTCTCTGTTCTGTCACTTCTAGATTGTGTTTTGATAACAGAAGTAGAAAGGTTGCTTTTTTTGTTAGACATTTTATGCAACTTGTTCCTGTTGAGAAAAATGAGTCTTTTATCTCTTGATTAATCTACTTGAAAAATGTCTTTCATGGATGAGTTCCTTAAGTCAGGGCAGCCTCTCCTACAGTGAAGTGTATGGAGGCTGTAGGTAGTTGTAGTATGGCTTTTTTGATTTCTTAATGTTTTTGTTTCTCTCTTTGGAAATTCTTATCACATTTATTGAGCCCTTGAGTCTTAAGGCAGGGACTGAGGAAACAAAGTCCTGTCCTCATAGAAAGAGGCCAGGTTCAGGACCACCAGAGGAATCCAGCGGGGCCCAAAGAGATGCATCACGTAGTCCCTAAGGGAGCTGAGAGATTTCATTGCCAAGATGTTCTTATATGAAAACATTACAGCAGTCAGGCAAATTCTCACGTGACTGGAGAAAAGGGAAATAGCACACATATTTTTGCAAAGAGTAAATTAGTGCTTTTAATCAAGAATATTATTAAAAATTGGCCCTCCCTCCCCACTTCAAATAGGCCTTATGTTGGTCATGTACTTAAGAGTGTTCCTGCCTTTGTGGGCAAGTAAATATCCATCTTCTAGAAATAGTGTGGTGCAATAAAAAATAGACGGGAAAAGCAGTGTGAGTCAGCTAAGCAACTTATTGCAAGCATTAAAAACATTAATTCCCATGAAGTAAGCAGATGTAAGAGTGCAGTGGCAAGTGTAGAAGGCAAAAATTACCTATATGATTGAAACTCAGCGGATTTTTTTCCTGTTCTGATGTAGCTGCAGCTTTCTCTTCTGTTTGTATTTACCATAGTAGAAAGAGAATGCTTAATTGTTCACAGAGGAAAAATATGACCTGTCAGTAATTTTTTGAGATTATGTTCCATGTCAGTCCAGTGTTAGCTGCTTTTGTTCAGGATCAGGATGTTTTGACCTGTATGTTGAACATGTTTTAGCCTGCATGTTTTTCAGTAAATCCTTTTTAGGTAACTCTTTAGTGATTTCATAATTTCTATTGCCTTGCCTACATCGTCTTTTTGCAGGGGCATTGTCTTTGTCCATCTGTTGTCTGTAGTTTTACAAATACAGACTACTCTGATAACCTTTGTCATTACTATACTTTCTATATAAAACTTAAACAATCAATTGATTTTGGAAGAAAATATATTTAGTTTAGTTTTACTTTCTTTGGGATATTTTTTATACCATTTTTTATACCATCATTATATAATTTTGGATATATTTTATACCAAAATATAAAATTACAAAATGGCAAAATAACTCATTTAACTTGTTGCCAAAAGCAAAATAAACAATAAATAAATTGGATGTTATTTATATTTTTATGCAGAATGGTTCTTTATTCTTTGCTTTTCTTCTCTGCAATCTTGCAGTGAAACTGCACTCATTTTTCAGATGAAAGGAAAGAGTAAGAAGTTGAAAGCAGGCATGCAGTTTAATTTTGTGAGTTGTCAGCACTGTGCCTTCTCAGAAAATCTGTATGCCTAAAAATGTTTAAATCATGGTGCAGAACAAATAAACTGCCCAAACACTTGTGGGTAGCTTGGCAGTAGGTTAAAAAAAAAGCAAGGGAAAAAAAACCCACAATGTGTGCCATCTTCTCCATGTAGCCCCAGTAAATACTTCAATTAGAAGACTTGTTGAACTCTGTGTTGTCTTGCAGGTGCAGAAGTCAAAGATGCTCTCCATCAAAAGCCATAATTTCTGTGTCTAGTTAGTATAAAAATAGTGGAGAAGGAAGGTAGACTCCTGAGAAGTTTTCTTGTAATGTTAATAGCTGTTGGATTAGAGACAAGATAACTTGGACTTGGACAGAATCCATCCACGAGCCAGCACAGGGAGCAGGCATACAGTTAGATGAGCTCCGGGAACATCTGCAGGAAATGGCCACGCAATTAGATGAAAAAGCTTCCTTGCAGTCAGATCTACTGCAGAGGTTTCCAAGCTCTTATTTAGTAGACATGCTTGCTAATTTAATTTTTCAGTCTTCTTTTTGTTCCCTCTCTCTGGAAACTGGCTGTCTTGGCAATTGTTTTGTGAGTTATTCTAGGTGCATTCTTCTTTGTTCAGAAAGTAAAAAAAGCCAAGAAGATTGCTCCTCAAATAAGTATGTTATTCAGTTTTAAAGCAAAAATTGGAATTAAACATTTACTCTGACTGGCCCAGCATTATAATTTACTGTTCAAAAAGCTATTCCTACAGCAAGCTCTTAGAATGTTTGGGAGGGAAATCACTGTTCTATACTAACTAAACTGATATTTTTGTCTTTAATAATTTTTATTTTGCCATTCTCCACTCTTCCCATTAGGTGGTTTGCAGCAACTCAGTTTGAACCTCTGGCAGCAAGGTCTGCTTTTCCATGTTTTGATGAACCAGCATTTAAAGCTACTTTTTTAATCAAGATCAAAAGGGATGAGAAACTTTCCACTCTGTCAAATATGCCAAAGGTACTTGTTTTTGTACGGCAATTTTAGTAGAGCTGTTGCCTAGGTAATCAATTTCAGTTTTTCTGATTGTGGTTTTATTACATTAATGTCCAGGCGATTGACCTGTGTGGGTAAGCTATAAACTATATGACTCTATCAGCTGTTTTGTTCTCAAAGACTTGAACTTCATAGAGAAAACAACTGTTTAATGCATTGCATGGTGTATGATGTTACTGACAGTTGAATGACTGAAGGATTCCTGTTGAAATTAAATGAACTATTATTTTGCAAAGGTTTTGTTGTTGGTGACATTGGTCTCAGCAGCCCTTAAAGTTTGCTTTCTGGTTTTCTGTGTTTGCTGCTGCTGCAAGTGTGCCTTCAGCAGTAGTTTGTGTAAGTAGCGCCAATCTTTGTGAAATATATGCCTGATCTTAAAGGACGTGCTTCTGTGACTAAATAAGGGGAGGTGTGGTATGAACACAGACAGAGTCAGCTCCAGAATGTGAATGAGGAACCTGACATTCCTTCACCTAGAATTTTTCAGACAAAATCTTGTAAGAGCTTATCTGAATTTCATGGTGATGTTTTAATCCCTTATGTGTTTGACAAACCTTTATGGGAGCCTAATTCATTTAGACAGACAAGAAAGACTAACATTACCTAGTCTGTGTCTGAACTGGGTATTCCCTCATCAAAACACCACCATTTATCACCCAGCAGAAGCTCAATACTGACATTGATCTAATCAGTAATGAGAAAATTAAGCCTTTGGTGTTTCTGGTACATTTATGTACACTGTACAGCTTGGGTTCCAGGAAGCTGTCTAAGGTTCAGGTGCTCATGCAGACGCCTTGTTTTGAAAACCAAGCTAATAACTTATGAAACAGTAACAACCTTATGAAACGGTATCTTTTCACAGTGTATGAACATTTATTTGGATTTGTAGTGATTCTTAGCAATACAGGAAGAAATTAACTCTGGTGGATCACTCTTCTGTTTTATGTAAACAAGAAAGGATGTTCACACACTCTTCTCTGCTAGGAGTTGGGCAGTGGCTAAGGAATCTTTAAACAGCCTCCCAAGTTCTTCATGTACAGAAAGTAAATGATGGTTTAGCCCTGCTGCTTACACCCACAGTTAGTTCCATTGGTCAGAGCAGGGTGCTAATAATGCCAGGGTTGTGGGTTAGAGACCCATATGGGCCATTCACTTGGACTTGGATTCCGTGGTCCTTGCAGGTTCCTTCCAACTCAGAATATTTTGTAATGTGTGCAGCAGACATTGCTGAAATAATCATCCATACCTACATGACCAAGAGATCTCAGACATAGGCCTTGTCAGCTAGTGTGTACATCAATAACTTGGCAACATACAGTGTCTGAAATGGATTAAGGCTAGTAATAAACTCTATGTTTTGGGCCTGTAGAGATACTTTTTGTGGTTTTGTTTGTCCTGTTTTTGGTTTGAGTGTGTTGGGTTTTTTTTAATGAGGATAACTAATTTTTAAACCAGTTTAAAAATTAAACTGCAGATTTTCTTAAATAAACTGGCACCTCCTTATGAAACAAAAGCTGTAATAAAGGCAGAAATCTATGAATTCACTAGAGAAATTCAAAGATGGCATTCTGCTCATACAGAATGGTCAGATTAAACATAATCTGAACATAAACATAATACGATTTTGAAAACAAAATCATATACGAAGTTTCAGAATTTATAAACTGCCATCTCTCTTTCCAGACCTTTAGTATTCTGCACTATAGCGGTTTTAAAGATTTTGCTTTGTTCTTTTTGTATTTCATGTTTGTGAAGGAATACATAGAAAAGTACTTAAAGGTGTATAGCTTGTTTTTATAGGACTAGTATTAAAAAAACTGCACAAAAAGTAAGTTGAGGTACAGTACAGTCTGTTACTTCTGTATGGTATCTTAACTGTGTGCTCAGAAAACTGGGCAGTCACTTTTGTCAGTGTATGTTTGAGCTGGACATCTTTTTGCTTTGAAGTAACTGAAGTCTTAGGTTTTCCTCAGTATTAAAAATGCATTCTCTTTTGATTTGTAAAAATGCATCTGAGGAATATATTGTTTGATTTTAAAATAGTAAGTATGTCTGGTTACCTAGTTTTGCTGAGACCTAAGGAAAGAGACAAATACTTATTTCATGTAACACCAGTATTTTTAGTAAGCTATGCTGAACTGTGTCTCTGGTCTAGCCTAACACTTCCTTGAATTAATGCTGATCTGTATGTTGACTTTGGATTACACTGGGACTTCAAATGCAATCCAAATCAGATTATTTTCTCCAACAGAGAAACTATGTAATAAAACTTGATAAATCATTTTTGTATTTATAAGCATAAATGTTTCATGTCTTCTTAAGCTTGCTACATTGTATCATCAATCCTTCTGAAATATAACAAAAATATAAAGATATTATGTAAGCATGCCTATAAACTGTTTGTAGCATTAAATAATTATTTAACATTGGTTCTTTTTATGTCTTAGTGTTCTTTTGTCTGCGTTAATAATACTTCATTTCCCCTGCAGAAAGCCACAACACCCGTGACAGCTGGAATTGTTCAGGATGAGTTTTTTGTGAGTTTGAAGATGAGCACATACCTAGTAGCTTTTGTTGTTGCAGACTTGAAAAACATCAGCAAGGAAACTAATGGGACTCTGGTATGTGTTTGTTTCACTTTAAGTTCTGCTTCACTCTTCCCAAGCTGACCAGGCTAATAAACAAAACAAAAAGCTCCCCAAACCAACAACCAAAATGTCTCTTTTAAATTTATCTTCTTGGTTTCATTATACTCATCATAGGTAGGGGACAAAAGCCATATGCTGTGAAGTGGACTGAGGTGGTAACAGGCTGAATACACTTGTACAACAGAGGACTCTGCATCAGGTCTTGTTAAAAGTGGAAATTTACAAAATGTAAAATTCCTAAGAGCTTTCAGAGCTGGCAGCTTTAAACTCTTCTTTTCAGTGCTTGTCTGTGAGCAGTAATGTCACACAAACTAGGAGTTGCTCTGAGGATGTAAAGAAATGTGACAAGTTTCTAGGAACACCTACACGTGGTTTCAAGCACTGCCACAAAAACTTTCTGTACCTGCCAAGATAACATATCTGAAAAACTCATGCTGTACAGTAAAGCAGATTTAGACTGACTTAAAATCTGCATTTAGTTGCCTAAATACAGTTATTTAATTTTATTTTTACAAAGGTTCTAAACATCAAAGAGTGGGTCCTGCTTGCACTTTGTCCTTTGCAAGGGTATGGCCTATTTCTATAATGTGTGCAGTTAGAGAAACTAAAGAATAAACGTGGTAATATTAATAGATGATCCTTAATCCTATTTTAGAAAGTGCAGAAGTTTCATGTAAGCAACGACTTTCATGACTCTTTAGTAGAAAGTGCCCCTTTGTGGTGAAATGTCAGAAGTGCCTATGTACCTAGAAAAAGCCAGAGAGGGTAGTGCTAGTAGCATTGTAGAAGGAGAAGCTCTCTCTTTAATCCAATAAACAAACACAAATAAAGATGCAAGACAGGCTTTGATTCTGATCTAGACAAGTATTTCTAATGAAAGATGAATAGAACAGATTGTTACTCTTCTCTCTTTTTTTTTTTTTTTCTTATAGCTTGTATTCAGTTCTGTATTTGAACTGTACACTGGTAAAACTGTACAATCAGTTCTTTGAGGCAGATAACTTTTTTACTTAATAAGAATACTTCTTATCTTTAATTTATTATTTTTAATTTCTTCTTTTAAAAAATTATTAGTATTTTAATCTTACTAAGAGTACTTGCTACCTTGAAGGGAGAAAGCATAAGAACACCAAGTAAGGCCAGAGTTTTAGTAGGTCTAAAGCAGTCTTATCAGTGTCCAGCAGGCCAAGGAAGTCAGTAAAAAGGAAGCATATGTTGGCATTTCCCAGGAAACACAGACTCCGAATGCTCCCAGCAATTTGTGGTTAGGAGATCCAAAGAATTTGAGCTTCACACAGAAGAAGTTTATTGTCATGAAAGGTTTAAGATAATGCAGAGTTGAAGTAAAATTGCTTCATGCTTATAATGCAATAAGATTTTTCTCAACTCCAGAAGATCCTAGGAGGCTCTTATATTTCGATTTTGAGCTTAAAATTTTCAGCCAATAATACTTTTGTACTCCAGGAACACTAGACTGGGTTCTCATTTATATGTGTTTAATTCAAACTTTTGTTGTACTGATTTATAGCACAGGAAGAGTGACTCCTTTTTTCTACAGCTGGAATATAGTTGTCCATGTATTTCTTAGTTGTGTAGGAAAGGGTGTCCTGAATGTGAATCTACCTGTAACCTAATCAAAGACATTTTCTTGAAACAGGCAATTCAACATAAATAAGGGGAGATTGTAGCCTCTCAGTATTTATATAAATGCTTATTACATCATTGTCTTATGCAGTCATACCTTAGATAGGGATGAGCTTTATGCCAGTTTTTTTAAAAATAATTTCTTGCAGATTATACTACTGCTGTCATACTATAAATTCTATCATAGACTAAAGATTGGTTGAGGTATACAGGGAGGGTCACTTCATGAGGGATTTTAAAATCTGTGTCATGTAGACCCTTCTTGGACACATTATTTAAAGTTGTCATCCTTTAATTGTTCTTGCATACACACAGGATAGTGTCCCTGTATTTTGACCTGTTAATAAGCTCTAGCAAGAAAAATCAGCTTTTTATGAGCAGCTTCATAACTACTCTGTGTAATAATTATGTGTATGTACTTGCAAAAATCTTATCTGTTTAAGAAACTCCTCCTGCCAGCTCCTCCTTCAATTCTAAATCTTTTGTAGCTATCAGTTTCAAAATATTTTCTCTTCTCTCTTTGGACTAGGTATCTGTCTATGCCATACCGCAGCATCTAAACCAAGTTGGGTATGCCCTAGACACAGCAGTGAAGCTTCTGGAATTTTACCAAAAATACTTTTTTGTGAAATACCCTCTTGAAAAATTAGGTAAGTTCTTTAAGACTTCTTTTTTTAATTAAAAAAAAAAAAAAATAAACGCTGATCTGAAAAATACATGGGAATTTTCATTTTTTAAAATGTATTACAATTATTAAATTATTAAATAAATTAAAAAACTAATTATATGTTTGTCTGACAGCAAGTATGAAGTGAATTCTAAGTTGGAAAGCTTTTGTGAGTGTTTGGAGACAAATTGCTTATATTTTTACATAAATTTGCACAGAAGAATTCCTTTGGTGCTACTCAGCTTAGTAGTGAGGAAATTCTCAGTCTGTGAACCATGTTCACAACTGCAAGATCTGCAGCATGTCTCCTCTACATGCATTGGTTTGACTGGAAAGACAGTGAAATGCAGTCTTCTAAGACACTGCTTTTCAGTAGTGTACTTTTCAGGCCATCTCATTTCCACGCTGCTTTTGTTCATGCAGAATCCATAGGCAGGGTCTTATTAAGTTTGTGTCAGAGTACTGCTAGAGAAACATCATTATAAATCTGTGGGGGTTCTATACTTGAGATTTGAATGTATGTCCACACCGCAGGGTTTAAATAATTAATTTTTTAATGATTGTATCATATAATAGGAAGATTTGAAAGATAGAATTGGTTTAACTAGCAATTTTTAAAATCTTCTTTCAAATCTTTTCCAGATCTGGTAGCACTTCCTGATTTTCAGTCTGGTGCAATGGAGAACTGGGGCTTGATCACCTTCCGAGAAACAACACTCTTATTTGACAATGATACTTCGTCAGCAAGGGATAAAAAGCTAATAACTGCAGTGATAGCACATGAGCTTGCCCATCAGGTACTAGTCTGGGAAGATTATTTTTTCCTTTTTTAATTTCTTTGCTTTTTAAGTGCAATTCTGTCCTTAAATCCACCCCTCTGCTCACTGTGACTGGGTAGTGCATCTGTTTAGAAAACCTGCTGGTGTATTTTCTACAGCACAACAGGCAGAGTGCAACTCTCATGCCATGCTTAAGGAGTTGTTGCTGTGAAGGCTTTTCTGTGGTTTTGTCTGACCTTCATTTTACCTTACCTTGATTTTAAATAAAGCAGAGGATGGATGGAGTACTTCTCATTTGATTTTAATTCTAAGAAAATGATGTTTTCGGACTTTTTTAGTGGTTTGGTAATCTAGTAACTATGGAATGGTGGAATGATCTCTGGCTGAATGAGGGATTTGCCACATTCATGGAATACTTTGCCATGGAAGAAGTTTTTCCAGAATTACATTCAGTAAGTAATTTCTGTAGTTATATTTACTTTACCTTGACTATTATCTGTTTTTTGTGCTGCCTATAAAGGATTGATACATATAAACTGATACTAAAATTAATTTTGGGCACCACTGAGATCATGCTACATATCTGCTGTTATACTGAAAGTGACTTTGAGAAGGGTACCTTGTTCCTGTGGATTTAAAATGTTTTGCTTTTTTTTTTGTAATAATCTACAGCCAGTCTACTGTGTTTTGTGAAGGTGAAAGTATTCTGTGCAAAATAGCAGGTGTTAAAACTTGTAGATGTCTATAAATCAAATTATTTCTTAAAATCTTTCTAGAAAAAGTCTAGGTATGTTGTTGAACAAGTTTGTCTACTTCTGCTTTTCCTAATAGACCTAGAAAGATTTAGGTTATTAAATATGCCTGTGGTTGCAAGCACATGAAAGAAACACAGTCCCCATCTGTGGTATAACCACAGATGTCTATTTTATGTGTACATAGCTTTTATAATATTTTCACCATTGGGTTAGAATAGTGTGAGCATGGAAAACCAATAGTATAATTGTTAATAAAATTGCTAACCAGTAATATTTGTGATCAATTCCCTAATAGCAACATCAGACTTTTCTCTCAAAGATAAATGCTTATATAATAGTTCTTTCTGCAGACTGCTGCACACCTGTTACTTGTTGCATTTTTTAAAACTTTGTTACATCTCTGGTGACTGAATAGTCTTTCTAACTAAATGCGCTTTGTTCTCTCAATTACAAGTTCTCTTTGTTTTCTTTCCCTATATCTCCCCCTTTCTTTTTTCCTAAGTATTGCAAAATAGAGTAGGTGTCTGCATAAGAATTACATGCTTTATATTCTGATGGATAAGCCACTGAACACAAGAAAATATGCATGGTAAACATAACATAATCATCAAAAGCACTATGAGTCCTACTGCAGTGAAACCAACTGTTTGACCCAAGGTCCAAAATTAAATCTTCCCAACCAGGAGAACAGGCAAAAAAGGATTCCATCCCTGGTTTTGCTACGGCTCTCCAGATAGCTCCTTCAATTCCTGGATGTTTTCTGAAAGGATTTGGAGTGGTCGTACAGCAGCACATTCTCTTGAAGTCTTCATATCTGTGTCCTTGGGCTAACATTAAAATGTCTATTGCTGCTCTATTTTACAGTGTTGCATGACGTTCTCAGTCCACATCTATTAACAATCCTGTTGAAGCATTACTGGTAGTGTTAGTTTCTTTTGCAAGCCAACAACCTAGTTTATTAATTGTTGATGGCATGTGCTGTATCAATAGAGGCAACTAAAGAATTAAAAAATCTCTTTGCACTATTCCAGAATTCAACTTCAGAATTACAGTCAGGGTCAAATGACTGAGCATCATGTTTGTTTCACCTATGTTGTAGTGTCTGATTAGTTAGAGTTTCGAGACTGGGATGAAAAACAGTCAAATGACCAAAAGTACATGGACCTCCCACTGCATTACTTGGAATGCCTTTCCATGCTCTGTTGCCACATATTGAAAATATGTTATCAGACAGGGTTATTGCACAGGTCTCTGTTGTGATTGATGAGAAAGTAGTAAAATTACACCAGGCAGAAGCATTACAATAAATGCCAGTTCCACTTACGTCAACCCGTGTGTTGCCTGATTTTGAATCATTAGCATAATTAAGGTAAAAACATTCAGGAGCTTTTATAGAGCCTTGTACATCCAGCTCTTGAGGCTGCAGTGAGAGAGCAGGGAAGTTACTTTTCTCATGCCTCTATCAGTATTGCCCAGGTACCATCCCACAGGCTGGTCAGCATTAGACTTCTGTGACCCAAACACCACGATGATCAACGCTTACCTGGAGTTGTACAATCATGTGGAAGTGTTTGATTGTATAATTTGTTCTGTTTGTCCTCCAGCAAAGGAATGCCAGCCAGACATGATTGAAATGGATCACTAGGACTGGTCATGGATATACGAAGGATAGATTGGTTAATTGCTGTGGCTGATGTGAACCTAACATTGATGTTTGGTTGTGGGACCCATGTTTTGTTCACATTCATTGAGAATACACTGAGGGTGATAAAAAGGGTTACGTCTATTGCGCCCAAACCCATTGTAATTGATCACCAAACCAAAATAGTGATGCCTTCAAATCTTCATCCCTTCTGCAGTGGGTTTGATGTTCTTTGCAGGTAGCCAGTGAGCTCCTGTGGATAGAGAAACACAGCCAAAACCTCACCCCCCTGTTAGCAAAAGCACAGGGCCTAGCCATTGTCTGCTCTGCAAGTCTTTAGCATCATGGGAAAACCTTTTTTCCCTTGCTGTTTTGTTATCAAATCTGGAAATATTTAAGAAATTTAAAACAAATGTTGCTTTGTCCAGTTGTTCCTGAGATGTTATACCAAGGGAATCCCCCCTTTTGTCTTTAAGAAGCGTGTTCTTTAAAACTGCATGTGTTTGTTCCACAACAGCTTGGCCATTGAGGAATGAGGTACACCAGGTAAGTGATGTATACCCCAACAATGATAAAAGGTTTTCATTGATTGTGAAACATTTGCTGCACCATTATCAATTTTCACTACTTTAAGCACTTTTAAAGTAGTAATAGTTTGCAACACGTGCATAATGGCATCTCTTGCCTTTTCCCCTTTATGAGTGGAGCAGCAAAAAATGTGGAATATGTGTCAACTGATACATGCATATATTTTAGGGTGCCAAAAGAGAAAATGTGTAACATCCATTGACAGCCAAACCTCTTGGATTTGTACCTACTGTGGTAGGTAAAGGTATTAAACAAGCACAATCAGGGCAAAATTAGGAATTTGTCTGTCTTGAGAAAGAATAAGATCAAATTGTTTACTCAAAGCTTTTGCATTCTGGTGATAAAAGTAATGTGACAACTTTGCTTATGTAATTTGATTCGTAACTGTTGCCATCATCATCAGAGCCTCAGCAGCTGCCTTGCCTTCCACCAGAGGTCCAGACAATGATGAGTGAGACCTGAGACACATAACATAAAAGCAGTGAAATGGCACTGGACATAATCATACACAACAGATAACAGCATAAAAATCCTTATTGAGTACTTGCTTTAAAAAGTAGTGTTCAGTACCGTTTAAATACCGACTACATACAAGGAATCTGATACTAAGTTGAAAGGTTCATTTGGAAACAATCAAAGCTTCTGCAGTGGCTAGTAACCTACTAGTTGTATTGACCTTGACTGAAAAAATCAGTTTTCCCAATCTCCTGTTGAGTTTTTCCAAACAACAACTGGTTTCTGATTTTTTCCAGAGCCATCGATGAAAACTGTCTTTGCTCCAGGCAGGGTCTGTGATGATGTTAGAAAATGTGGCTGTAAAGAAAGATCTTTTAAAGATTGCAAAAGTTTCATTGTTGGCAAAGAATTAACAATGTTTCCCAAAAAGTCTGTCAGGGCAGCCTGTAAAGATAGTGATTCTTGGAATATATCCTTAAAAGCATTTGCAGGCAAAGGAATGTGGTTGTGAGAAGGATCATAACCCCACACAGGGTCTGGCATAATTTTCGTCCTGTGGAAACAAGTCCAACAATCATGTAAAGTGATGTAGTTACTGTTTTTGAAAATGTGTGAGGTAAAAATACTCTATCATCCACAATTGTTGTGTGTACACCACTGTGCTGTTAGTGCATATGGTTGGAATTCAGCCAGGATAAGAAAAAGCCTGGGTGGTAACTCTGCTTATTGTCTGGATACAAAAGAAGTCTGAATTTCATTCAGAGTTGCAATGCTTCACAGGTTTCTGCATCCAACTTGCGAGGAGAGGAGATACTAAATCTGTGCCTCCCTTAAGTAAATTGAACAAGGGTGACAGTTCCTCAGTGTCACCAGATAACAAGGGTAGGTCTAAGCCAATTAATAGTTCCTAATAATTTTTGCAAATCATTTAGTGTTCTAATAGAGGTCAAAAGGACAATGGGCTGAGGAACAATTTTCTGTTGAAATATAGAAACAGTAGGTATTTCCATGGTGGGACAGTTTTTGAACCTTGTCTGCTGCAATACAAAGACCAAATTTATCAAGAGAAAAACACACAAGGGCAAAACAATTCTGCAGTACTACAGAGTCATCTGCTCCTAGCAGTGTATCATCCATACCATGATACAGCAAAACCTTTGAAAAGTGCTGTCGCACCCCTTGTGAAGCACTTGCTACTGCAAACTGACATATTGTAGAACTGTTTTTCATTCCTTGGGGTAACACAACCCAGCGATACCTTTGCACAGGTTCACTGTTGTTCAAGGATGGTAATGAAAAAGCAAAATGAGGTGCAGCATCAGGATGTAATGCAATGGTGACAAAAACCCAATATTTTAAGTCAATGATTAACAATTACCAATTTTCAGGCATCATTGCTGTATTAGGAATTCCAGGTTGCTGAGCTCTCATCAGGGCTATCACTGATAACCCTCACACCTTGTAAGAGTCTCAATTTACCAGTCTTTTTTGGAATCACAAATAGTGGGGTGTTCCACAAGCTTGTAGAACGAACTATTATTTGCCAGATCCAGTTGTTTTGACCAGCTTTCATGCTTGTTGTAGTCGTTCCCCTCTGAGGGGCCACTGACCCCACAGAGGGTGTTAATCTTCCTCTGCACATCAGAGGCTCCTTTAAAAAATTTGTTTTCAGTGTCAGTCCCCACTGTGATAACAAATCTCTTCCCCACAGTGTGCAGTAGTAGAAAGTACATGTGGTTTGAGCTGTGCTTATTTCCCTTCCCACCCATATACCATGAGTTCCTTAGCTGACTGTGGTGACATCTGCTGACCTCCAGTGCCTGTGACCATCACTGATGGTGTTGACAAGGGCCAGGTCAGTGGCCATTCACATTCACTTATGATGGTTTTGTCGGTTCTGGTACCTGTTAATCCTGTAGAAGACTTGCCATCTACAAGACAGGCTAGAAAAGGTTGCTGCACTCAAGTAGATTTAGACCAGTAAACATGAGGAGTGCCTGTGCTCCCAAAGCCTCCAGTGCCCCTGTCAGCATTGGCAGATGGTAATCCCTTCTGTATCTGGCAATATAGGAGTGGGATGAATTGAGCAATGCATGATCTTGCTGGAATAATACAAGGTGGGTTAGGAGTCCAAACCATGATTTTTATTTCACCCCTGGAATCAGAGTTGATGATTCCTGGTAAAATAGAAAGTCCCCTTTTAGATGATGATGATCTCCTGAGTAACAATGCATGACATTTAAATGGAAGGAGTCAATTTGAACCTGTAGATATAAGGTGAACGAGTGTGTCATTTATTGTGGTTTTGGTGGAAACTGCCAAGTCCATTCCAGCACTGCCTGGGGTCCCCCTGATGTTCCTTGAGCTTGAGCTGCAGCTGGGTGCTGTTCTATTTGGAAGCACAGGATTCTGAGCCCATCTTCAAGTTTCCCTGCTGTAGCAGAGGTTTGCCATTTCGTCATACTTAGAATGGCATTCATTGCTCCAGTGGTAACCTTGCTTGCATCTAGGGCAAGGTTTATTAGGTTTTTTTGATCCCTTTCTTGTTTATTCTTTGAGCACTGCTTTTTCACATGGCCTTCCTCTCCACAGTCAGAACATTTGACTGTTGCCCTAGCAACCTGTAGCTGTTGTGCTAAGGCTGTTGCTTGTAAATCTGCTTTGTATTGTTGTGTACCAACATGTGCACAAGCTGTGATAAAGTAATGTAAGGAAACATCAGGTTTGTGTTTAACTAGGTCAAATACCTTGCAACAGTCAGGATTAGTATTTTCATAAGCTAAGGATTTGAGTAAAATTTCAGCTGCATCTGGTAAGTCAATTTGCCTTGTCACAGCCATTTGCAAATGATCAACAAAAGTAAGGTAGGGCTCTTGATGTCCCTGCCTTATAGTGGAGAAGCCAGGTTCAGTCTTGTCAATGTCTGTCACTCTTTTCAAAGCTCTTATAGCCAGCTCCCTTGCTTGGTTACATATTTCTGGGGGCATCCCTAACCATTATTTTATCATGGTCTGATGTCCAGTCCCTGTCAAATGATCCCTTGTTATTGCAGCATTATCAGTGTCTATGTTAGCCCTCATTTGATCTTCACAAAGCCCATTGTACTCTGTCCACCATATAGAATATTGTGCTCCTGTCATAATTGATTTAAATAAAGCTTTCCAGTCAGCAGGTAACAACACAGTTCTCTGCAATAGCTTCTGTAATTCTTAAGGTATAGAAAGATTGCAAACCATCTTCTTTCATAGATTTTCTTAATTCTTTTAACCATTTCATAGGAAAGTTGCTCATGTCGAGGCTGATTGCCTTGATAAACTACAGGCAAAGGATGAAGCGATTCAACATCCCCTTGAAGCAAAGCTGTTTTTCTACAGATAACTAAAAAATCTTTTGGCTCAGGGAGCAGAGAAAATTCAGTCACAAAGGGCTGTTTTGGCACTTTTGTGTCGGTAGATGGTGCTGCAGCCATGTTTTTCATCTGTTGCAATGGTATTTTAGAATACGAATTGCAGATTTTTTCTACAAGTTCACTTTCTTTTTCCTCCCTAGTGGTCCCCTCCACATGCAAAACAAGTGAATTAGAACATGAAAGCATTGCTGTAGGTGTGGGGGAAGCATCTGCAGGGGAATTTAGAGCCGGAGTACTATGTCTTCAGAATTATGAAAAGTTTGCAATGCAGAATATATAATTTTCCATGTTATAAATTCATCTGAGTTAATCTCAGGCATATGTGTTTGACGTGCTTTTGAAGTATCTTCCACTCGCTTCTAGTGATTGAGGTCATAGGAGCCTTTACAGGGGTACCAGCAACAGTTAGTTTTCTCCCATATAAGAAGTTGTATTAGTTTATTTTCCTGAATTTTAAGATTTTGCTCCTTTTCTATACTTAATAAGCAGTCTTTATGGAAGGCTTCTAATTTAGAGATATTGTTGCCCATTTTAAGAGGGAATTACCTGACTGCACTGCTAGCCTGTTTGTTAGCCAGCAATGAAGGGACGTCCTCAGCGATCCTTGAAGCTCATCGTTGATACAGCCGGGAGATACTGCTGGTCCAGGATTGCCTTAGGAGATTTTATGTACATTCAGGGAGCCATTTGCAAGCATGTGAAAGAAACATGCTCCTCCAGTTGCGGTGTAACTGCAGGCACCTATTGAAAGTGTAGGTAGTAGTATTTTCACCATTGGGTTAGACTAGCATGAGCCTGGAAGACCAATAGTATAATTATTAATAGGCTTGCTAACCAATTATATTCATGATCAATTCACTAATAGCAACATCGGACTTTTCTCTCAAAGATAAATGCTTATATAATAGTCCTTTCTGCAAACTGCTGCACACTTCTACTTGTTATGTTTTTTAAAACTTCGTTATATCTCTTCTGCCTTGACTGATTAGTCTTTTCTTTCTAACTAAATGCTCTTTGTTATAAGTTTGCTTTGTTTTCTTTCCCTACATGAAGTAACTCCTGTCTTCCCATCATTGTGGTACTTGCTGGTGTCTGAATCAGTTTGAATTTCACAAGTGAGCAGACCTGGCATAAAAATATTAAATGGTCCACCACAAAGGATTCTGGTAGCATTGAGTTACACTTAATACAAAGCCCTGCTCCCACTGGCACATCTGTTTACATACATGGCTGAAGGACAAAATCTTTCTGATATAATAATGTATTTATTATTAACTCACTCAGATACTAAGTGACCTAGCTTTTCAGACACTGGATAATATGATGGATTCAAATTTGGTCTCTCTTCTCCAATGAAAGGATATCAGCTACTGCTATAAAACTTTCTTGTCACTGAGAATGACAGGCAGATAAACAAAGGTTAGTGGAATTAAATGTAGAGGGTAGTGGAGAGAATAATCTTGCATTCTGGATAGAGATATCTCCAAGGAGAGGACATACCTGCGCCCTGAAATCAACTTCTAGGACGGTTTATGTGATTTGCCTTAGTCATGGGATTAAGCATCTGATTTGTACTGACGGTTTCCTGCCTGATAGATAGTGTCCTTCTTCTCAGCATTCTGGAGAACTGTGAGTTTGAGTTCTTAAATCACTCTTATTAGTATTAAGAAACTTAGGTTGCTACCCTGGTCCAGTAGAATTCTTTTACAGCACTGGATGTTTTAAAACTTCTTCAGTTGGCCTAGTTTGGTTGTTCAGTTGGATTGTCACCAAAAGTATGTAGCCATTCTGCTTGTTGGGTGTATTTGTGCTGAGGGTGGGACACAAAAGTAGTGTCCTTATTTAACAAGGACACATGTAACATCTGTGTACTTCATTCTAAAAGCTATCTGACAAGCTGCCTTGACAAATATCTCATTTCATTGCTTGATAGTCCCAGAATGTGTTTTGGTGAAAATACAAGACATCACCCAGAACTTCTCCATTCAAGAAGAATAGTCTTAACATTTTAAACTCTAACAGTTATTTTCATTGTGTTTCACAGAGGGGTTTTGTGGGTTTGTTTTGTTGTTATTTTTGGGGGTTTCTGGTTTTTTTTTTTTTTTAACTCTACTGTATAGAGAATTGTTTGCTTGCCTTGATGAAATGAAATGGACAAATACTGATATGATTAGGTACTTTTCAGTGTATGGCGTTTTCTTGTTCTGGTACCAGTGTATTAAAGTAAAATATTCTCATTCTAGAAGAAAAGAAGTAAGAGATTTTGGTAATCATTAGATAAGGTGCTGTTTACATTCTCCCAAACATTTCCGTAATGAATAATTTCTATAGACTTTATGCTTAAAGCACATGAAAATCATATTTTTATATTCCCTGCCTCCTGTAAATGAAAACAGTGGTGAAATTGAGTATGAAATTTGATACACTTATTTAGATGGTGCATTTTTGTCTAGTGCCATTGACACATTTGCCTGAGACAGGGGCATAAGGGTCTGTGTATAATGATGCAAACTCAAAAGTGAGATTCCACTGCTAAAATGTGGCAGAGAAGTAGTAGCTTTTATAAATAGTATCCTGACAATTCTTTTGCTGCCTAGGGCAATGGAGGAGCAAAGCAGAGACAACTTTTACTTTTCTGCTTAACATGTAAATTTCAGCTTCCTAATCAGTTAAAAATGTTTTTCTTCTAGGATGAAGATTTCCTTACTTTAATTTTCAAGGCTATGATGAAGGATGCCTTGAATTCTTCACATCCAGTCTCTTCTGCTGTTCAGTCTTCAGAGCAAATTGAAGAAATGTTTGATTCACTTTCTTATATCAAGGTAACTGTAAAAATATTCCAAAATAGTTTGAAAGTGATACATTAGCTATTGAAAATATGAATGTGGAATCGCAAGTGAATAGGCATGTATTGACATACCCCTGGAGGTTATTTACACCCAACTCAAACAATGTAGGATTTCTCAATGTTTTTGAGCATATATATAGCATTTAAGTAGGAAAATATTATGTATATGTATTTGTTGCCTTACTTACCATCTTGTTGAATGCCTGTGCACAAAATATAATTGGAGGAGGGGAACCAAGAGATGAAGCAACATAACCAGTTAGGCATATATTCTTCTAGTAGTAGACTGTAACAAGTGATTAAAAAAAGAGTAAAAACAAACACCAAAGTAATCGCTCAACCTAAGTTTCTTAATACTAATAAGAGATTAGTAGGTGACCTCTGCATTGTACTGTCTTTAATAGAAATAATTGTACAGTATTATTTTTAGTCTGTTTCACAGACTGTCAGTAAGCCTAACACACATAGGTGGGACAAGATTCACCTGGAAAGGTATGACAGTAGGAAAAACAAAGGAGCAGAGCTGTAGGTCAAGTATGGGTGCATACAGGAGAGGAGGTTGTGGCCATATTGTTAAAAACTGTAGTAAGGGCTATTTCTGATGTTCAGCAACTAGCAAATAACCAGGCAGCCTTCAGTTTCAGATAAGATGTTACTCAAATTCCAGAACTTGAGATTGGAATGGATGAGAACAACGCATTATCTCTCTAAAATCTTCTCCTTCTTGTTTCTTTCCTAGAAATAGTACCAGAAATATAAAGTACACCATTAAACTATTCTTGATCTATGGCTGCTCCTCTGCATTCAGTTCTACAGTACGCAAGTCTTCAGGCAGTTTACTTACTGGTGGCTTTCACACAGAAACATTCACAACCCTTTTGATACTAAAACTACTTAGTTACTATTTTTTTTTCTTTAGAAGATATGGCTGTATTTAAACTCAAGAAAACATACTAGTTCTTCTGCAGTAAATTCCAGCCTACCAAGTGTATCTCATCTTTTTCCTGTGTTTTTAGGTTTTTGATATAAGTGCACATCATATGATTGTTAAACACTGACTCACAAGTGCAGTGCTGTACCATACAGATGAGTATTCATAATGAAAAATAGCAGCCAACAGAGTAAGAAGGCAATATTTTTCAGATTATGTTGATTGGAAAAAATGTCAAATTCTACTAATCCATTTTGTAATTGTAGTTTGAGCCTTTAATTTTTTTTCCCTAAAGCAACTGGCAAAAAATTTCAAACTACATTAGCCTTATTCTGTAACTGTTTGGAGTTCATGAAACAGTAAAAGAATATTTTTCCAAGGAAACTGAGTGTAAGGGAAATTATTTGAAGGATATTTTTTGGAATAAAATCTGCTAGCTTCTGACTTACTCCTGTACTTTGAAAGATCTATAATACACATATGCTCAAGAAAGTTCTGTAACTTCAATTTATTGATTAATTTTTTTTTTTTTTTTTTTTTTTTTTTTGCTCCTTAAAGGGGGCTTCACTGCTTCTGATGCTGAAGCATTATCTCACTAAGGATGTTTTCCAAGCTGGCGTTGAGGTATACTTGCATAATCACAACTATGGAACTGCCCAGAGTGATGACCTGTGGGACAGCATGAATGAGGTATCCATCTTCGACACACTGTTCTTCTTTTCTTTTTTTCTTTTAACTCCACTTTTCTAAGAGTATCATAAGTTTTATTTATTTCCTTGTTTATTAAAAGAATAGGATAATGGACTGCATGTAAATCCTCCAGTTTTTTGCTCATTCTATTCCAAAGTTCTTTCATATAGATAGGGAGATTACTGAAGCTTCTTGGGCTACACTGCATATCATCCCAAAAAAAGCACTGTGAGTGACTAGGTACTGCTCTGCATGTCCATCCAGAATGGACATATCCTCTATAGAATTACATGGGTAGTGTGTTAAGACCAGAATGAAAGTAATAAAATACAGGATAAAAATTCCTTTCAAGGAATAGCTATATCCTACCTCACTGAGGACTTGGGTTACTCTCTACTAGTGTAACTTTGTGATAGCTTCTGTTTTAACAAGTGAGATGAAATTTTAGAAAAGCAGACTGTACAGGCAGTTCTCAAATTATAAGGAAAGCATAAGGCTGTGTCTAGTTTTTAAATGAGTGTGAAGCACTCAGTAAAGCAAGGGCTTGGATAGAAGAGAGTGAGGGCTAGAGGTGTCAGCAAGGCTGTGGGAGTCAGAGAGGTCAGGGAAAGGAGGGTGGAGAGACAGCAGGAAGGACAGGGGAAGGACTGAAGGTCCAGAGAACTACAGATGTATTGGCCTGAACTGAGTGCCAAGGAAGGTCATGGAGCAGATCATCTTTAGTACCTTTCCAGGGCACATACAGGACAACCAGAGAATCAGACCCAGCCAGCATGGATTTAGCAGGAATAGGTCCAACCTAGTCTCCTTTTATGAGCAGGTGACCCCCCTGGTGGATGAGGGAAAACCTGTGGATGGTATCTCCCTGGCCTTCAGCAAAGCCTTTGATACTCAGTCTCCCAAGTCATTTTCCTGGAAAAGGTGGCAGCTCATGGCCTGGGCAGGTGCACTCTTTGTTGGGTTAAGAGCTGGCTGGATGGCCAGGTCCATTGAGTGGAGGGAGATTTACAAGCTCACTGTCAAAGTGATTGTGTACAGATGCAAAATCGCGCAATGACTTATTTAGTAACTTAAGAAAGTGTTCTCCGTGCTATGATTTTTTTTACAGATTACCAATGGAACGCTAGATGTAAAAAAAATGATGAAGACTTGGATTGTGCATAAAGGATTTCCTTTAGTCACTGTTGTGCGAAAGGGAAAGATTATTTCAGTACAACAAGAGAAATTTTTGTATCGTGTGGAACCAGAAAATTGGACATCTGATGCAAGGTTATTACCTTCTTAATACCTTTTATCCATTAAAAGCAAGCTGCTGTCTTAAAGCTTTTAGTATTCAGGCCTTTTAGTGTTTCCTTTGAAGGCAGGTAGTGACAGAGAATTTGGCACAGAAATTCACACATCTAGGTCTGCCTGAGGGTCCATGTCTATTTCCACTGAAGCAAGTGGTAAAGATTGCACCTTTTTAGATTACACCTTTTGTAATCCAAATTTCTTACATGCATCCTTTTACTGAAGCTTTCAAGCTTGACATCATGAGTTGATTTTCAATACCAAAAGACAGATCTCATAAGTAAAGATTTCTTTACATTTGAGAAAGTTTGATGTGTTTAACAAGACTCTGAAGAAAGGCAGGCTGCAGAAGTTTCACAGAAGTTACATACAGATGCATGTATTCTACTTTAAAGCCTCTGCTTCTTACTTCCAAAATTCAGTTGTATACCTTGGGCTTTACTACAGGAAGGTAGAGAAGCTAGTGTCAATGCTGTCTTGGCTTGAAGATTTTAAGATGACACTACTATATGACAACAAATGACTGAATGTACAACAGAGGCAATATCCATTATACCAAAATCTAAAAGGAAATACATACGCAAATACTGAAGAAGCAAAGATGTGGCAGTTGGTGGTTTTAAAATTTTGTTTACTGTACATGTAACTTACCTTATGACCCTCAACAGTGTCTTCTGACAAAAATACTTAAGTGTGAATTCTTTTGATACTTCGCTGGTTTTATTCAGTTGTTTAAAGTTTTAACAGGAGCTAAGTCCAGTGCATCACCCTGCAGAAAATTAGGTCTGTGAAAGAAATTTTTCTCTTGAAATGTAGGAATTTAGAGGGCTGTGTTTTACTTTTGTTATGCGGAGAAAGAAAAGCAATGTGGTGTTGAAAGGTAAGGGAAGAAGGGAAGGATTTTTAAGGTAAGTAGTTTCTGTTTCTAGTTGATGTAAGTTTGGGGCACATATGAAAAGGTTTAGAAAAAGAGCACTCTATGTGAGTCATGCATAGACGAGATCCCTTACAAAATCAGATTAATGTGTGCAGCTTCTTTCATCCCACTCAGATTTATGTTTTTCTCTAAATAGCGAAATGTTTATCATCATTATGAGTCTCCTTAGCATTTGTTCTTCCAGCTTGCAGTTCACTTAAGAAAGTCTTTGTGGTATGCAATGAATTGTGGTTTCCATACCATGATTTGGAATTTGAGACTTGTACTTGGATAATTTTTAAATTTTAGTTAAAACTTGTAAAAGATCAGATTAACAATGTTGGACTCAGGTAAAAATCATACTGGATGAACTTCCGATGCAGCCAGAGATTTTCTGTTCGTATGATTTTGGACTAGATACCTAACATGCTGGAACTAGGAAAGAAGTACTAGGAAAAGTAGAGTCCATTAGGGACTAGTGCAGTTTTAATTCTTCATCAGTGATGTACATGGTGGGATCAAGTGCCCTGCAGAGAATTTTAAATGACACCAAGGTGAGTGGTGCAGCTGGGGGAAGGGATGCCATCCAGAGCAATCTGGGCAAGCTCCAGCAGTGGGCCCTTGGTCAGGCCAGCTTCTGGTATCAGCACAGGCTGGGGGATGAACAAATCAAGAGCAGCCTTGCAAAGGAGGACTTGGAGCGAGTCATACTGGACACAGGCCAGCAGTGTGCATTCACAGCCCAGAATTCCAGTTGTGCCTTGGGCTGCATCCAAAGCAGCGTGGGCAGCAGGGGAGGGAGGGGATTCTGCCCCTCTGCACTGCTCTGGTGAGAGCCCACCTGGAACCCTGCATCCAGCCCTGGGGTCCCTGCACAGGGAGGACATGGAACTGCTGGAGTGAGTCCAGAGCAGGTTCACAAAAACAATCAGATGGACATTACACCTCTCCTACACAAGGACAGACAGTTTGGGTTGTTCACCCTGGAAAACAGAAAAAGGCTCTGGAGACCTTACTGCATTCTTTCAGGTACATAAAGGAAAGATGAGGACAGACTTTTTAGCAGGTCCTGTTGTGATAGAACAAAGAATAATGGTTTTAAAATAAAAAAGGGTAGATTTAGACTAGATATAAGGAATGGTATTTTGACAATAAGGGTAGTAAAACAGTGGCACTCGTGGCCCAGAGAGGTGATTGATGCCCTGAAAACATCCAGGGCCAGGTTGAATAGGACTCTGAGCAACATGATCTGATTTAACATGTTCCTGATCATTGCAGGGGACCTGAACTAGATGACCTTACAAGGTCTCTGAATCCAGTCTCTTCTATAAAATTGACCCATTTCTCAACATAGTGGGATTTTAAAAAATAATTTCTGTGCATGCTGTTCATGTTTTCTTTCATCATATTCTCATTATATAAGTGAGATTTAAACTTTATTATTCTACACAGCATTCAGTGATTCTAGTATTATTAGTATACAAAAGTGCTTAAATTAAAACAAACCATTCAAGGGAGATAATATGTGTAGAACATGTCAGTAAACATTTGATTTCCTTTGCAGTTACCTGTGGCATATTCCTCTCACTTACATAACAAATAGGTGCAACTTCACCCATTGCATTAATGCGTTTTTACTGGATCAGAAGTCAGGTATGTAACTAAAAGCTTTTGTAGCAAGTTAATTTAGGGTTACAGATACATGATTTGTCTGAGAGCACCATTGAGTAAGATGAAGCTGAAGACATACAGAGTACAAAGTAATTTCAGAGATCTGGGGCAGAGTACTGCTGGTGTTGTCATTATCAGAGAGCTGGTTCCCTGTAGCATTGTGTGTATAAATACATGACAGCAACTGGAACAGAATCACAGGTTTGAAATTTGTAAAAGCCTATGCTTTTCATCACAGTGCATACACACAGTCTCTCAAACTATATGTTCTTTAGAGAGCAAGTTATGGGAAAGTCAATCTGCCAGTTTGCTGAAATGTTAGGAAGTAACTCTCCACTGAAATGTTTATTTTATTTAATTGTGTAGGAACAGTAGATGGGGCTGTTTGAAAGAACAATAGGACAAAAGGAGAAAAATTTACTGATGCAACTTGGTGTGGACTGTGATAATGTTCATTCAGTCAGATGTAGGAAGAAAGATGAGGAAGTACAACCTGGAATTTTTGAACTGTCTTTCAAAACCTTTGTGCTGGCTTTTCCTTTGTCATTTTGGGGGAAATAGTGGGAAAGAATTTACTGTCTCTCTGGTATTAGTCTACTTTGTAGACTTTGATTTGAACAAACAGTTGTTAAATGTTTGTTTCAGCTAATAATACATTTTCTGTCCTCTAGCTGTCATTGAACTTCCAGAAGAGGTGGAATGGATAAAATTCAATGTGGACATGAATGGCTATTACATAGTACACTATGCTGAAGACTGGAAAACACTGATTGATCTCTTGAAAAAAAACCACACTGCTCTGAGTCCTAAAGACAGAGCGAATTTGATCAACAATATCTTCCACCTTGCGCGGTAAGACTTCTGTACTGGAAAAGGTATTTAATGCATATTTCAAGTTTTTTCCAAATTTGAGAAGATCAGATTTGGTTTCTAGAGAAAACTGCTTTAGAGGAAGTTTAATTCAGTCTTCAATAGCCTTGTTGGAACTCTTCACTGATGCTTGAGATGTTATCTCCCTCTTCTTTACAGCATCATCTCTTTGTTTGGATCACAGAGAGAAACATGATAGTTTCCATTTCTGGAAGACTCTGTTTTCTTTAGTGCCCAATAATCTGCCTGCTAGCTGTTTTCCTGTACTCTAGTGCTCCACTGTAGAAGAATAAGCTATTTCCCTCTTAAATGTTTGCTGGTGCTCTCATGTTTTTCACCATCACTATCAGAAGTAGGCGAGGTGGAACATTATAGATCGTGTCTTCGGAAACTGCTGTTCTATCTGAGTATCCTTATTTATGATAAATATTTTCAGACATCCTTGTTACAATACCTTACCCATTTTCAATTTTTATTAACTGGAGGCATGTTAGTGGCCATTGTTGCTTTGTTGTAATCTTACTGAAATTAAAATATGAAAATTTCTATATGTAAATTGTTTCTTATGTCACCCCCTCTATTCACTTATCTCTCTGTTAGTGCAATGGAAAGCATCACTTTTGATTTGTTTCAGAGAGTGCTTTTGTTTTGTAGTCCATGTTAATGTTTGTATTCATTCACCCATAGTCTAGGAAGAGAGTCTCTGGAAAAGGCCTTTGAGTTGATTGATTACCTCAACAAAGAGAACAGCACTGCACCACTCACTCAGGCTTTGTTTCAGCTGAGTCATATATACAGCCTTTTAGACAAAAAGGGTGAACAACAACTTGCAGCACGAGTCATGGTATGTCCTAGTTTTCATAAATGATAATTTTAAATAATTAGCTATAATGTTCTTTATAGTTGTATTCTCTTTTTACATGTTGACTGTTGAACATGTTCATTAATTCCACTTAGTTTGATGGGGACTCTAGAGAGTTGCCAGTCTTGCCAGCTTTTTCTAATGGTCTCTTACCAAAATACTACACTTTTTGGACCAGCTTCTTCCCCTCTCCTTCTCCTGTTTCCATACCATACCCATATGTCCCAAAATGTTTTGTAGGGAGTGTGCTGCAGTGGTTTCTGGGGCTATCTTTAAGTGCCCATACAAGTCAGTAGAAATATGTAATTAAAGAGATTCCATGTACTTTTCTTGTACAGGAAAGTTATTATCAAAAGTTAGAGTGGCTAGAGATCGTAGATCTAATTGCTTTATAGAGAGACAAGAGAAAAAAACAGAACAGTTTTCTGTAGAAATAGAAAGCAAGGATAGTTGTCATTTCCCTGTGCCAGTTGTGTAATAGAGTAATGCTAGTAATACAAAGACTTGACAGTGAAATCAATATTATAGTTCAGTTCTTGATGAGCATATGTCTTTCATTTCTGTGTTTACCTTCTTATTATGGAGTTTCTTCTCCATAATCATCTGCTGGTTTAAAATGACCTTTGCTGCTTCACAGTCTAAAAGTCTAAAGGGATTTAGTGTATAAGAAAATTATTAGATGAAATAGCAGACATTTTTTCTTTATGCTAGGAAGGGATTATTAGTGAGTGCTTAAGGAAACATAAGAAAAAAAAAAAGCAGTATTTTAATTTACCCAAAGTTGTTATAAACAGCCCAAGCTCTGGTTTGCAATGCAGCGTCTATGCAGTTTTATTTAAGTTCAAAATTTTCAGCTGAGATGTGATAGCTGATCAGGCATCCTGCTGTGGTTTTGGCAAGCTACAGAAGTACAAAACTGAAGGGTGTTCAGCCTATAGACATACAAATGTGCTAAGTGAAGGTGTATTTGCCATGACTTGGTGAAGTTAAAAGCAGTTAAACATACAGAAGTTGTAGTACTTTGTGATTGTAAGCTGATTACAAGCAGGTTTGGGGCACGGCTCAAAGTGGGGTCTTCAGTTTCCATGTGCAGTTTAAGATGTAACCTGGCCCATCTTTCAGATTTATGAGGTATCTGATACTTATTCCTACAGTTAAGAAATAGGATGTGCAAGTTGGAATAAATAGATGAAAAACTACTGTGCTTAGCTTCTATGGTTTGAAAGCTCAACCTTTTAATTTTTTTTTCCCTTGCCTTAAACTAATTTTATATATAGAAAATCCTCTTGAAAGAATTCCTAGCTATTGCTAGTAACTTTTTCCTGCTTTAGGGTAGGATAGAGCACTTGCTTGGAGATAAAATGGATCAACAGCACTGGACAGACGATGGGACCCTGTCTGAACGAGAGCTCCGGTCAACACTGCTGGCTTTTGCCTGCACACATGATATAAGAAACTGTAGAACAACTGCTGCTAAGATGTTTGAGACATGGATGAAGTCTAATGGAACAACAAGGTACCACAAAAACAGAGCTTCCACTTCTTATACCCAGCTGCTTTCCTGTTACATTGAACTTGGGAAAAACACCCCAACGGCAAACAGAACAATCAAAAAAAAAAACCAAAACCCACCACACCACCACCACCACCAACTTAGTATTGATAAAGAATGTGATTCTGTCTAACTGTTCCATGTGTAGAGGTAATTGCTGTTTCACAATGAGAGGATGACTGTGCTAGGCTTTGTCTCCAGTCTCATTTAGTTTAACTACAAAACCAGCCATAAGTTTTCTTTCATCTGCATTTCCTGAGCTGCATGCTGAAAGAAGATTACTAGTGGCAAAGCCAAAGCACATGTTTTTATCATGCAGAACTCATTCTGCTGTGGATTCATGTGCATTTTGAGCCATAGAAAATTCTCAATTTTGCGTACAATTTACTTTGTTTTCATGTAGCTAAATGATTTGCTTTTTCCTAGTGACTGAAAGTATTAGACTGGCATGAGTTCAGTAATACCAAATCTTAACAATTGCTACAGAATCAAATTGCTCCAAAGAGGGGCATCTCCTTCAAGTTAATATTTTAATTTTGCAACTTCTTTCTTATTTCCTCAGGTCAGCACTTTTCTACTCCTTATGTTTATTTGTTTTGTTGCTTTGCTTTTTCCCTGTAGTCTGTCTAGTGATGTTATGAAAGCCGTATTTGCAGTTGGAGCCAAGTCTGATGGTGGCTGGGAATTCCTCCTGAATATGTACTTCTCTTCAGTTTCTGAAGCAGAGAAAAGCAAAATGATTGAAGCCTTGGCCAGCACAGAAGATGCCAGAAAGCTGATCTGGTATGAAGGAGCAAAAAAGATGTATGCTGTGTAAATTACAAGTGATAAAATCTTCTTGGAAGAGCACATTTCCTATTTTCTATTGCTAAAAAAAATTCTGATTGCTAAAGAAATGTTTTGCACATTTGATTGCTAATCCAAATGTTTTGCACAGGCTTCCATACACACAAAGAACCTGATATTTTTCTCTAAAAAATATCTCATTTAACAAAGCAGCACAAAAAACCAACTTCTGAATATGCATAAAGAGAAAAGAATTGAAGTTACAGGCTTTGCACTACTGGTAACACAAAAATTTCAGATTTTGCAGTGCAGATAGTAAAATTGCAAGCTGTCATATAGAACCTTTAAAGATTGATATATCCTTATAATCAAAATAATAACTAGTTGAGATATAATTTTTGTTTGCGTTTTTTTTCTCTTCTTTTTTTCATTTCTTTCTTTGGGTGAAAATTTGACTTTACATTATGTTCCTCTCTGTTGACTAAATCTTAATGCTGCATGGAGAACACAAACGTGTCCTGCTAATTTAGTTTTCAGCTTCCGTCTCTTATGTCTTCAATCTGTTGTTTTTCTTTTACAAGTTATTAGAATTTACTACATCTTTTCCAACACCAGTGAAAATTGAGGTACTTGGATTAGATCTAAGGTCATTCTGACTTCTGGAAATTAAAGCTAATTAAATACAGTTATTGTAATAAAATTTAGCATTTATTTCTTCCGGGTGCCAGAATTTGCTTGCTTGATGTATTATGTCATCTTTTCCATCTAATTGAGGACTGTCAGGAAACCCATGTGAACATGTGAATTATGTTTTTTTCCTTTTTCTTTGCATATGCTTTGGCTCCCAGGCTAATGCAGAACAGTCTTGAAGGAGAAGTCATCAGGTCACAGGAACTTTCACATATCATAGCAACCGTTAGCCAGAGTTTGCCTGGATATTTGCTGGCCTGGGACTTCGTCAAAGAGAACTGGGAAAAGCTTACACGAAAGTAAGGCTTCTGATGCAGCTGAACCTTTCAAACTCACAGTGGCAAAAGCAACTGTTTCTTTGTTTCAAACAAAGCAATAAATAGGAGTGTTCATATAAGATCCATATTAAAATTCTAAATAATGTTTTAAAATTAGAGTTTACAAATACAACTTAATACATAAAATCTGAACTCTCAACAATCATCCTAGAGCCTCAGAGTAATTCTAAGCAATCTTGATCTTAATTTCTCTTTAGACGTTGCTGTCTCTAAATGATTGGTTCAGTTGCAAGATATTTATGTGACTCAAATGGATTCAAAAGGACATCCAGGGAAATAATTCAGCATTTATATTTTCTGAATTGTCACAGCACTCCTAAAACCAAGTAACCAAAATACCCCAAGTGCTTCAGAAATCTGTTGTCTTTCACTGTCCTTGAAGGGTACCCAGCAGGAAAACTGCCCCCCCCTGCAAGTCTTCAGAAAGCCAACAGTACTAGAAATCTATTTCTAAATCCCAGTTTTGATTCTAAATAATTTCATGCTGCTTAAAAAGTTTCTCCTCTATGAAAACTTCTGCTCCATCAAGCTCTTCATAATCAATATTACAGAGTTACCTCACTTGAAAGAAAACCTGTTTGCAAATTCAGTTCTGGTAGAGCTGGTAGAATACGTATGTACCACAAATTCAGATCTTGGTATTCACTGTGTGGTCTCCTCAGTTCTTTACTATTTGATCTGTGATAGAAGTTTGAAATTGTCCATGGCTTTTCGCTCTGATGTTACATTTTAGAGGGAATAGGGAGCTAGAGGCTTGGATTTCTAAGAATATATATTTCTTTTGAAAAATAAGGTATGTAATTGTAATGTAAGGTATTGCATTTAAGTGCTTTTAATATTTTCAAACTACTAAACAAAAAAGTAGAAATAGTAGAACAGAATGCATACATACACCAAAATTGCATCTTAAAGTGTCTCCTAGCTGAAAATATTTGTTTGTCTTACAGGTTTCACCTAGGCTCATATACTATTCAGAATATCATTAGCTGGTCAACTTCTCAGTTTGCAACGAAGGCACATCTGCTTGAGGTTGGTGGCACAATCTACCAGAAAGGGATAATTTCTAGTGCCAGTGTTGTTTGCATTTAGTTGAAGGATGAGGAACATACATGTTCACATGTTATTTATATCCTTGACAACCATCAGTTGCTTTCCCTGTTTCACACATGGCAAATATTTGCATTGACACTGGGAGATTCTGTACCGAGTCTGTGACAGAGTTGCATTGCAGAGTTACTGGTTTCCACTGTTGTGTTTTCCTGTACACTGGAACACACTGTCTCACAAGTAATGACTTGTTCTATATGTAATTTTGGTCTAGATTTTGTAATCTTTATCTCTGAAATGTGATACTGTGCCATAAAAATTGCTTTTTGCTGGTTTTTTTTTCTGTCATCAATCCCAAAGAGTTACTGTGGAAGCTGAGTATCAGCCAAGAGTTGTTTAATAGCTTTTAGAAAGCTCTTGTCTTCCCTAAAAAGGCCTTGAAGTTAATGTATCAAGAATCATTTACAGTTCAGTCTAATGCTTGCATTCAGATAATTTGGTAGGGATAGGTATTAGTGGTTTAATTTATAATATTTTAAGTGTAACCATTGACAGTTATAAAGATGATTGGGTGTGGGGGCTGTTCCAGGATGCTGAAGAGGATTGCTTGCAACAACCAATTCTTGGTCACAGAACAGGACTCCCTTTTCCAGAGCTCTGCATCCTCTGTTGGCTTTGTGATATGGTAAATGAATGTCTGATTATTGGTGAAATGACATATTGAAACCAAGTGAGTTATTACTGCTGTATCCATGAAAATGTGTTCCATGCTTTGGGAACTCCTTTGAGAGGTTTGTTTACTGCATAGATACAAACAATTCTCAGAAATGGATTTCCTGTGATAACATGTGTATAGCCTTTGCTGCTGAACCTATTTGCCTGGCTAATGTTGACTTTAATTAAGATTTTCTTTTTCTTTCTTTATTCTTGCTATGCAGGTCAAGTCATTTTTTGAGTCAAAATCAGAGGAGAGTTCTCAACTGCATTGTGTAAAAGAGGCAATTGACACAATTCAGCTCAATATCCAGTGGATGGAGAGAAACTTGGCAAAGCTACAAGAACTGCTGTAGTGCATATAATACTGTGCTGTGTCAGCCATTTAGGAGCTCTGTGAGCAGTTATTGTGTTTCATTTGCAAAAGCCAGGGTGAAACCAGGCATCACTGCAACATTGCACTATTAAGGAATCTAGATAGCTCAGGGCATGTCTCAGATAAATTTTTATTTTCCTTAAAGCATTTTGAGCAATATGTAAGTATTTACCCTGAAACTGTTTTCATCTATAGACCAAACATCTGCACAAATGATTCAATATAATTTTATATTTGAAAGTTACACCCTTTCGTTTGGAGTTGTGTTATAGTTTCTTGGCAGTGGGTTAATACTGACAGTCAGGTAAGAAAGAAAGAGTAACCTTCAACTGTTACTTCTTTGCAGACTGCTCACTGAGCAGTAGATTTTTTTCTTAATGCAAAATTGTATGTGGTTTCCACATTTATAGATATAGAAGCTGTTGTGAAACAGAATTATATTTGAGATATGTAAGTAGTAGTGAATGTTACAAAGTTCAAGAGGCAAAATAAATACAATTCCAATTTGATTTAAGTTTGGATTTTTTTTATTTTCATGGTGTTCGTTAGAAACTACACATTAAAAAAATCTTATGCTAATAGTATACAATTTGATATATAAAAGTGGCTGGATGGTAATACAGAAAAAAAGAAACAGATAGCAAAACCAAGTGTTTTAAAGATGGGACTTCCAGAAACAGTGGTGTGACTTCGGAACTTGTGCTGAATTTATCATACAGTTTTGAGAATCTCATTATTAATTGTCAAACTTTAACTGATTTTGTGGTATTGGTCTCTGACCAGCTGCACAAAACTGCTTTTTTTCAGGTTAGTTCATCTGTTACACTGATACTGCTTTGTGCCCTTTTGACTACTGACTTTCAATTTCACCACTTGTTGCAGAGGATTTGCAGTTGACAGATGAGTCAGTCACTTCATTTTTTTGTAAGCTTCTGGTCTTTCATTGCCTGATAACTTGCAAATGACAGTGTAGTCTGTCATCATTGCTCACTCTCTATGGCATTAGTTTTAGGAAAGCTTCTAATTTACATTTTAATGATTTGTTTTTCTACTATTGTAAAAAATCTTGTGAGACAGATACTCAAAATCTTTTGAAGAGTAGGAGCTCAAGCACTAATGTGCAACACTATAAAGATGCAATACCTGCAGTGTAATCTGTGTCTTTCAGAAGTGGTGAAAAAAGCCATTTTGGAGTTCTAGTGTATATATATATATATATATATATATACACACATACAAGACATGCAAGAGTAAACATACTTCTTTATCTTTTCATTTTGCCACCAATGTATCTTCTGTGGATTCATGCAAGCAGATTTAGAAAATTATGGAATGAGAATGAAGTATATTCTTGGAGTTTTTATACTGTCATGTGTTATTACTTTGATTCCTCCTTTATTTTAAATCTTTCAAATTCTACAGAAATACTATTTCCATCTTTGAATATTTTTGTATATATATATATATATATATATATATGTGTGTGTGTGTGTGTGTGTTATGTGTGTGTGGTGTGTGTGCATGTGTATGTGTGTATATATATTTGCCATCTTTTTCTTCCTAGTCACTTCTTAAATTAAATTAGAAGTCAATAGTAAACTTCCAGTTTTCTATCTCTGCTGTCCCCTCACATGTGTTTTATTTCATTCCTGATCACAGTATTAAGTCTTTTAAACTTTAAAATCAAAACTGTGGAAGAGGATCCTGTCATCCTTTTCATTTCTGCTCTGGAATTTTAAAAATATTCACTATTCTATTAAAATGTTTTAATGACAACTATGAAGCAATAACATGGAGCTGAGTTTTAGACAGGAAAGTGTACAAAGCAAATCTGGAAAGTTGGGGAGGTTTTTCATTTTACCATTTGTCGCATATGCATACTTTTTTATGTCAGGAAGGTCCTTTTGTTCATAACATGTCAGTTGTAGAGGTTTTAAAATAGTTTTTCTGTTAGGGAGTCTCTAGCCCTATTAATAAGTTGTACTGGAGTCAATTCCTCCTTCCATGAAAAATGCTTAAATATAATTCTCCTTTTTTTGAGTGTATTGGGAAGGTGTGGACTGCCACTGGTGAGAGCCAGAGAGAGTTGGGTGTCCCATTAGCTGGATTCTGGTTAGAGCTAGTGTGAATATGGCTAGTTAAGCTTAGCCATACGTGCAGGACAAAAACTGGAACTGTTCAAGCTAAGCCACGTAATGCAAGATTATAGAATTCTTAGTATAACTAAGTAGTACTTAGTGAGACTACCACGTGTAGGACACCGAGTATTAGGAGCTGTACAAAAGCAGACTAATAGGCTGAAGTGTGTTTCCTTAGATGCCTTAGGAATTTACTTAATGAGCTAGTCTTAGCAATGGTAGAGGGATGACTACAGACTTCAAAGATACAGCAGGACTTTTGAAAAATGATGCATCATTGGGGCAGGGTTGATTTGGGAGTGCAGGGCTGTGGCAAACCAAGCCTGGCCACTCCCAGAGGGATGTGACTCCTACATTACCTTCAGTTCTTGGATGCTACTGGCACAATTGTCCTTTCATTGGTGGTGCAGCTCCTCATCTCAGAGGCTGTGTAAGGACAGTGGCCACACAGGGCGTGGTCCTGCACTTGATACTGTCTTTTACCTCCCCTTCAGCTCCTGGTCTGCAACTCCATTGCTAAATTTCTGTGGTGGCAAGAGGAGAAGGCTGCTCACATCAGCACCTACAGCTGCAGAAAGTGTTCCAGAGAGGAGAAGGCAGAGCCCGAGGGTACTGCCAGTGTGGGCACTTCTCTCCCATCACAACTGGCAGCAGGGATTAACCTTGCCATTTCTTTCCACTCACCATCTTCAGCCTCTCTCATACAGCTCTCATCCACCACAGAGAGGAAGTCGTGAGGGATGTGCTGCTCATCCTGCTTGGTGCTGAGGATGAACTGTAGCCACTGGAAAGGAGTGTCTGGGGACAGAAGTAGGGGACAGAAGTAAAAAGTTACATCCTGTTACTGTGGCTATCGTGCTCACATTCAAAGTGGGCATCAGATGTGTACCAATTCAGCCATAATTATTGGGCTAGGCCCTTGCCCCGAGGTCTGTGCAGGCTCCAGAGGCATGGAGGAGAAACATCAGTTTCACCTCTGCATAAGGATAGACTGCTTTCTTCCCCCACACTTCCATTTTTCAAGACAGGAAGATGTGTTTAGCTAAATTACGCACTTAAACTGCCCTAAATTTAAAACAAAATGTCTGGGAAAAGGTCATCTTGCTAAACAGTGCCACTTTCCCTCAGAAGAACCACTAGCCACATGGACCTGCCTGCAGAAGACCTCACAGAGTGCCCACATAGGCCCAAGGAGATTAATGAGTGGATTGTTGCAGTAGTAGTCCTGCTCTGTCAGAGCAAAGGCCTCCTCTTTCTGATGCTTCCAGATATGCAGTGGCTGACCAGTGGTATCTGGATTGCACAGGATTCAGAGGTCTGCAGAAAAGTGGCATCTGCTCTTGATATTGGGGAGCCAGCTGATGCAGAAACCACAGTTAAATAAGTACATCTATCCAAGGAGGAAATACCACCTTCTCTCAATTTAATTTCCACTGTATCCCTTAACGGTGCACTCCTGTCCTTTGTTCAAAGTTCATTTTGCTCCAGCTTTGCAACTACTGCTGGCAACAAGTGTTCCTGAAATTTTGAAACCTCTTCTCAAATTTCAGCTTTGGCTGAACAACTCAGATTTGTTCATGACTCGGCAGGTTTTTTTTAAAATATTTGCATGTCATAAGGTGACAAGATCAAATCAGCCCCATGATAATGAACTCAAGACCAAAAAAAAGAAAATCACAGACCAGTGTCTGCAGCCATCACATCATTCTTCTGACCTCTCCAAGTTAGGAGAGCCTCTGTGAGAAATCAAACTACCCAGTCCTGTGGTGAATGCTCTCACACCAGAGCTGGGGAGCCTTTCCTCCTTGGTGTAAAAGCTGTAATATTTTTAAAAGCCTGTGGAAATAACTGTTTGTTCATGTAGTGTCACAGCACATTTTGCTGCACATGCTGTAACACTGTGCAGCAGACATAGGGACTTTGTGCAAAGGACAAACCCAAAACTGTGGTGGCCTTTATACCAGGATCTCAGAAGACACCCCCCTTCCAACATCTCATACTGAATAATGACAGCATTGCTTATCATTCCCTACTTAGTTGCTGCCTCTTCATCTGTGTAGCAGGGAGAGGGTACAGGCTGGGGCTGGGTGTGTGCAGCTCTCTTGTCCTCCCAGGCATCACCCACCTCTGTGTCCGTGCAAGTCCATAACCATCACACCGTGGATTCTCTAAAAACAGATTTGTAGTTTTTCCCATACCCATAGAAAACAGTCTATAGTATCACCTATATTGTATGCAGTAGGAATCCGAAAGCATTTATTACAGAGGGAGGGTCTGAGAGTTTCAGACTAAAAATAAATTTTCTGATCCTAAGGGGGGAGAAAAAGGAGGAGTTTGGGGGGGGAGGGGGAATTTCTAAACTGGGGGAAATAGAAAAATGAAGCAAAACCAAACACCTGGTGTTTTGACCACAGCAACTTTCAATGTTCAAAGGGCACACACCTGCAGGCCTTAGATAACACTTGGCCATGGGATGTGGCCATCAACAACAAAGGCTGTAAAGAACCTGCAGAGGTGAAACTTTTGAAATTCTGCTACAAGAGATTCAGGCTTCCCTTGGTGCAAACACACACTTTCCAGGGAAAACCTTAAACCTCTTTTTAAAATTCTCTTTTTGTATTTTTTTTCTTTTTTTTTCTCTTTTTCTCTGTTTTTTTCTTTATTTCTTCTTTTCCTTTTGCAAAAGCCAAAGGCCTCAAGCTCATGCCCACTTCACCTGAAATACCACTGCTGGTATAGCATGAAAAGCATTTCTGCCTTAAAAGCCAAAGAACTACAGCAACAAACAGAAATATTTTTGTTTCTCTTTTCCCCTGTAACCAAGGCAGGGGAAGGGAATTACCAGATTTACTGAGTCCAAAGAAATGAAAACCCAGCCTCATCTCGTGCTCAAGATCAAACTACAGCTTGAAGATGGGCAGCCTGGAGCCTAAGACATTCTAGGGAGGGAGTGATTGGATGCAGTTCAGGCTGCAGTGGACCACAACCCTCTCCTTCTGGGTCAGGCCTGGTGATCAAAGGTAGAGTCAGTGCGAAAGGCCCACTCTGTGCTGCCCACACTCCTCCACATGTGTGCAATGGCTGATGCTGACTTAGCTGCTGTAGAAATAAAGTGGCCTATTTTTGCAGATTGCCATGTGTGCATTCTGCTGTGTGAGCCAAGGCCTCCCTGAGCTGGCATTTGCAAAATGCAGCTGTGGGCAGGCAAGTCAAGCCGAGAGGGAAAGGGCTCCAAAGGGCTGGAACTGCCCACTCGGAGAGGAGGGCAAGGGTGTAGTGGAATAAGGGAGCACAGGTCCTAGGGGCTTCCAGCTCTTGGGGACAGCAGCTGGAAATGCAGTGTCTTAGGCTTCTGACACATGATCCTTCTCTGTATGTGCTGTGGAGCACACCAGAGAACGTGCAACTGGACTCTGGATATCTGGGCAGGAACCTTCCATCTCACTGGTCCTCCCTGAACATCAAAGGAGAGCCAAGAAAATGGAATTTGGTAGTCAAAGAGGGGAACTTATTGGCAGTAACTGAAATGGCAGTCCAATGCACAGCCTCTGCTCTATCTCTCGAGATAGGGGTAAGCTGTTCAGCAGTCCAATTGGAAACAACTAAATAAACAGGTTCAACTGGAAAGTGGCTCTGGCTTCTTGAAGGAAACTGACTTTTAATTAGAATTCTTCATAGTTAAGTTTCTAAACAACACCAAAGGAGCTTAGACATTGAGACTTTTTTTTTCTTAAGGCCTTGAGTTACATTTGTTTAGTTGATTTTTCTGTCTCAAACAAAGCAAGTGAAAACAATTCCACAAATTATTTTTAAAAATCAGAATGTGTGTTGCTTTTAAATATTGCTGCAAATTCTGTAGAATTTTTGGATGACAAGTAAAATCTTGTATCATTGTCAAAGTACTGGCACAGGTTGCCTGTGCAGAGAAGCTGTGGATGCCCCATTCCTGTTAACAATTTGAGGCCAGCTTGGATGGGACTCTGAGCAACCTTGTAGTGGAAGGCATCCATGAGCATGGCTGGGGTTTGAAACTAGTTGATCCTTAAGGTACTTTCCAGTCCAGACCTTTGTGTGGTTCCGTGGCTCTATGCTGCCCTTGCCCCCTGCCTCCATGCCCAGAACATGGAACCAGCCCCTCTGTGACATCAGCTCCACAGCCAAGGGCACCGTGGCAGTGCAGATTCTGTGGGCACTGCGTTGGCAGCTGCACTGGAGTGACAAGCCCTCTCTCCTTGCAGCTGACTTGTGTGTCTGACCACAATGATTTTGCTGTGCATCCTCATCCTTCTGGCTCTGTGCAGGCCTGCACATGGCACCTGTGGGTAAGTGGCCACAGGCTTGACCTGAGGGGACCCAGGCAAAGGCTTAGGGGGTTCCCTGAGGATGCCCGCTTGCCGCCTGTGGCCATACCAGTTTCCAAAACCCTGGGAGGAGCCTCTGTTTATCACCAGCACCCAGGTGTCTGGCACCACTTGTCCGCGGGGCTCAAGCAGGCGGACAGGAGCACCCCCCGGGCAGTTCCCTGGCCCTGCTGGCTCTGCAACCCAAAGCCTTGTGGGAGCCTTCTCACAGGACAGCAATGACTTTCTGCTTACAGGCAGACCTGTGGGCTCCGGCCCATGGGTTCTACCGTCGGCTCAACACGCGTTGTGGGTGGCACAGATGTCATGCCAGGGACTGGAGCCTGGGCAGGCATTGCCAGTGTCCGTTGCTACTGGAACCCGCCGGTATCTGTGCACGTCTGCGGAGGGACCCTCGTCGGCGCACAGTGGCTCCTCACAGCTGCCCATTGCTTTGTAAACCGCACCAGGTAAGGAGGATCTAGGTACAGGGATATCCCCGTGCCACCAGCGCATGCCATTCCCATCCCATTTCCTTGCAGTGTGCCTGGTGCCTTGACATTGCAGCGCCTAGCTGAGAGACTGCTCAGGGAGAAGACTGGGCTCATGCCACTGCTTAACATATCTTGAGTCTATTTTCCCTCTCTGTAGTCCTGTTTTCCTCTCTGCCTCAGGAAGCAGAAGGCAGGGAAGTGCTGGTCTGTCGCAGCACATGGTTCTGCCCCCTCTCACCCCTCTCTCCACCTGCCTTGCAGCCCCCTCAGCGAGTGGGCCATTGTACTTGGGGCCACCTCCTTGGGCCAGTCGGGCCCTGATGTGGAAGTGCGCCGGATTAAGCGTCTGATCATGCATGAAGAATACACTCCTGAACTTGAGTATAACGACATTGCCTTGCTGGAATTGGACCGTCCAGTCCGGTGCAGGTCTTCCATCCAGACTGCCTGCCTGCCTGGTCCTTCGGTGAAAGTGTCGGGGCTGAAAAACTGTTACGTTGCTGGCTGGGGTGACAGAATTGTAAAATGTAAGTTCCCATAAAGGACCTGTGCCCTGAGGGCAGGGCTGGCACACAAGGGAAGGATGGCTGGGGCTCCCTGCGAGCAGAGGCCAAAATGAGAGTTGGGCTGTGGGACATATGCCTCTGGAGAGATGGGCCTGGGCTGCTGCCTGGTGCACACAGTGGTGGCACAGCGATCCAACAGCTCTCTAGAGGCAGAACTAAGCCCTAGGGAAGGACTTCAACACACAAGCCAGAATAGGCAAGGAGTTGCTGGGAACTCATTCCTTTTCCTGCTCACAGCCTCAGGTAGAGATATCCTGCAGCAGGCCAAGGTCCAAGTCGTGGATAAGCAGCTCTGCAACAGTAGCGAGTGGCTGCAGGGGTACATCCACGACTTCCACGTGTGTGCTGGGCAAGGCGGTGTTGGCACCTGCCAGGTAGGAGCGTGCTCTGAGTCCCCCAGCCCCCAGCAGTGTGGACAGCCCCATCACACCACCCCAGCACAGCCCAGTGCCTGCTTTCCCTGGTCAGCTGCTCTCGAAGCTCCGCACCACCGCTGGAGCTTCCGCCCCCTTTCCCATCTGTGGGTCCTTGCTCAGTGAGGTCCAGATGCCAACCCTGAAACATCCATGCACAGGGGAGACTGAGAGTCTCACCTTACAGGCACCCAACCTGCTCCCAAGGGCATCAAGGTTCTGCAGGTCCCAGCACTTGAGCAGAGCCTTGCTCTGCCAGGAATCCCGTTCTTGCAGGGGCTGGGAGAGTAAAGGAGCCAACTAAGTGGTGACAGGGGCATGCAAAAGCACCTTGATCCTCTCTGCTCTGCTTCAGGGTGACAGCGGGGGGCCTCTTGTCTGCCAAGATAGGCATGCTGGCTTCTTCTGGCAAATTGGCGTGACCAGCTGGGGAGTAGGCTGTGCCAGACCTAAACGGCCTGCAGTCTCCAGCTCCACTCAGTACTACTACAACTGGATCTGGAACACAATGGGAAGAAAGCCAGCACCAGCAGTTACTCCAGCGCCAGCACCACTGCCAACCTACACCGCAGCCCCCCCACAGACAGTAACTCCAACACCAACACAACCCTGTCCATTTCCACATGAAAAGCTGCAGAAATTCTTTGATCTGCTGAAGGATATCTTGCAGTACCTAAAGGAAGAAATGTTTTGAACTGCAGAATGGACTACCTGCAGTTCACACTATAATGGGCTACAACCCTTTCCTTCTGAGTTACATTAATTTGAATTTCATTAAACTGAATTAAATTTTAAATTGCAAGCAAAAAAAAATATTTTTTTCTGCTCTGAGAATACTCTCCATCCAAATTTTATAAAATACTACTGGCTTTAACTCAGGGAACCCTTTACCCTCATCTAGGAAGAATTTGGCTTCACAATCCCTTCTGTACAGATCAGTATCTTCCCTACAGATATTAATATATCTACAGTGGAAAAGTAGCATCTCGAACCTTAACTCTGCAACAACAACAAGTGCAAGAAACACAACACTAGGCAAACACGAGAAAGGAAAAAAAGGGTGCAGATATTGCTCTGTCATTAAGAATGTGGAACCCATATCTGCCCTAAGGATGATTTTTGTCCCTATCACATGGTAACTGGGTTTTTTGACCAATGTAGAAAACTAGGCAGTAAAGTGTTAACACATTGCTATGCCCTAAACACCAACAGCCATCAAGCAGGCAAGTTATAACAGGATGTGCCTGGAAAGGGGAGCCATATGAAGTTAAGGCAGCACCATTCTAGAGCTGAATTTCCTGTTCCAGTCTATGGTGACGACACAACATAAATGACAATTTAAGTGCAGGAGTGGGGTTAAGGACCAAGTAAGACCAACAGAGGGAGAATCGAGACCACCAAAACCCACAAAGCCCCCCAGCCCATTTCCAGAAAGGTCCAGAATTCTGTGCTGCACATGCTAACTCATTTGTATGAAGAGTGAGGAACCTAATCCCAGAATGGGGAAAACTTACCTATAAAAATGTACCAGAGGGGCTGGGTGGCCTTCTCTCAGGACCCTGGACACCTGTTGGGTGGATCAGTGCTGGACCCAGGACCATAAACTTCTTTCCTCTCCTACCTGATTTCTTTTTCCCTTCTTCCCTCTATTCTTCTTTTATTCTTTTTTTTTCTCTTACTGTTAGAAGATAGTGGCAAAACACATACCAATTGCCATGCTGAGTATGTAGTTTGTTAATAAAAATTGGTGAGGTTTTTTTGGACCCTTTTGGTTTTTGCCATTCTTTTTCATCTGTGAACATCTAAAAATCTTGTTTGCTCCCTTCCACATAGGTGTGGAATGTAACACCAATGTACAAACACTCCAGGGAAGATAAGTGCCTTCTCCAGTGCCAATCCCTGGGCCAAGGATCAGCTGCACATCTCACCCTCCCACAGCAGCAGTCTGTAGTGTCAGCACATCTGCTATCATCCAGTTACTGACAGACGCCTCTAGCTGAATTAAGATGTCGACAACACCATCTGCCAAAGTCAATAGTATTAATTTTATTTAACAGTCAACGTGAAGTAGAGAGATAGACAGAAAAAGGAAAGAGAGGAGGGCCGGAAAGAGAGAAAAAGTGAGACAATTTAAGTAAAAAGCTATCACCACTCCTGGATCCAGAAAGCATCCCGCTGCATCTTTCTTCACCCTGGTCTTCTTGCTGATGTGGTTCCCAAGGTGTTCAAAACTTTTCACTCTTTATACATTTTAGCAAACAATGGAATTAATGCTCATTGGCTACACTCAGAGTTGATTTTCAGCACAGTTGCTGGGTTGGCTTTCTGTGTGGATTCTTTCTGTCCAGTATCAGTTGTCTTCCAGTATCCAGTTTTCCTCCCACTAGTCTAAGATAACACCCAGACAGTCTTATCTCATGTTCCTCTCAAGTGGGTTAACTCTTTCCAAGTCTCACAGAGGCATGTGCAGGGACAGGGAGCTTCAGTCATCACAAATGAGCAGTTGCTTCTTTGGAGAGTTTTGGCAAAGTCCTTCAGTGAACTTAACACATCTTGGAGGAGCAAGGAGAACCTCCACTCTTTATTGGACAAGGGGGGAATATAGTTACCAAAGAGGAGGAAAAGGCTGACGTACCTAACATCTTCTTCGCTTCAGTTTTCAACAAAAAGACAGGTTGTCCTCAGGACAACTGGCCTCCTGAGATGGTAGATGGGGACAGGGAACAGAATAGCCTCCCCTGGCATCCCGGAGGAAGCAGTTAGTGACCTGCTGAGCCACTTAGATACAAGTCTATGAGACCACACAAGATCCACTCTAGGTTGATGAGGAAGATGGCAGAAGACCTTGCCAAGATGCTTTCCATCATTTGCCATCAGTCCTGAGTAACCAGGGAGGTGCCAGATGACTGGGTTGGCCAATGTGATGCTCATCCATAAGAAGGGCCATAAGGAGCACACAGGAAACTACAGGCCTGTCAGCCTGGCAAGGCTGTGGCACTGATCATCTTGAGTGTGATGACGCAGCACCTACAGGACAGCTGAGGGATCAGACCCAGCCAGCATGGATTTAGGAGGGGCAGGTCCTGCCCGAACAACCTGATCTCCTTTTATAACCAGGTGGCCCACCTGATGGATGAGGGGAAGGCTGTGGACGTTGTCTGCCTGACCTTCAGCAATGCCTTTGACACCATCTCCCCTTAGGACACTCCTGGAAAAGCTGCAGCCCATGGATGGGACAGGAGCACCCTTTGCTGGGTTAGGAACTGGCTGCAGGGCCAGACCAGAGAGTGGAGGTGAACTGTGTCACATCCACTTGGGCAGTCACCAGTGGTGTCCCTCACTGTGGGGTCTGTGCTGGGACAGTGCTGTTTAATGTCTTCACTGATGAAGTGGATGAGGGGTTTACCATCAGTAAATTTGCAGGTGACACCAAGCTGGGAGTGATTATTGATCTGTTAGAGGGTAGGAGGGCTCTGCAGAGGGACCTGGACAGGCTGGATAGGTGGGCTGAATCCAACAATATGAGGTTTAACAAGTCCAAGTGCCAGGTCCTCCCCTTGAGTCACAACGAGCCCCTGCAGCCCCACAGGCTGGGGACAGAGTGGCTGGAGAGTGGCCAGGCAGAAAGGGACCTGGGGATGCTGGTCAAGAGGGGATTGAACATGAGCCAGCAGCGTGCCCTGGGGCCAAGAAGGCCAATGACATCCTGGTCTGTATCAGGGACAGTGTGGCCAGGGCAGTGATTCTTCCCCTGTACCCAGCACTGGTGAGGCCACACCTCGAGTGCTGTGTCCAGTTTGGGCCCCTCAGTTTGGGAAGGATGTTGAGATGCTGAAACGTATCCAGAGGAGGGCAACAAGGATGGTGAATGGTCTGGGACACAGGTGCTATGAGGAGCAGCTGAGGGAGCTGGGGTTGTTTAGCCCGGAGAAGAGAAGGCTCAGAGGTGACCTTATCAATATACATCGTTCCCTGAAAGGAAAGTGCAGCCACGTGGGTTTGGTCTCTTCCCCCAGGCAACCAGCAATAGAAGAGGACAAAGTCTTAAACTGTACTGGGGAGGTTTAAGCTAGATTAGGAAAAATTATTCACAGAAAAGGTGATTTTGGGCATTGGAATAGACTTCCCAGGGGTATGGTGGAGTCACTGTCCCTGGAGGTGTTTAAGGAAAGACTGGACGTGGCTCTTAGTGCTGTGGTCTGCTTGACAAGGTGATCTTTGGTCATAGGTTGGACTCAATGATCTCAGAGGGTTTTTTTTCAACCTAGCTGATTCTGTGATTCTGTGATTGGTGTTTAAGGCAATTGTGCTCTTCAAGTCTCCTACAACATTTTATGAAGCTCTGGTCATCAAAGATGCACAGGTTCTCAGAGCTCCTGAGACTTGTCAGCAGGGAGCAAAGCCTTCATCTAGACTTCACTAGAGATCACCTGCACAGGTGACGCTTGACCAACCTGACTGCTGCTCCCTGGTGATTCTCCCTGGGGTGTGATGACACACTCTAGGTATTTTTGTTCCTGCAGAGAAAACCTGACAGATTCCATCAATCTTCTGCAGACTGGGCACCCTGGTTTCTTCTCTGCCCAACGCAGGATGCAGCCCGTGCAGAACTCGTGGCCACAGGCTATCACATAAGTGACACCCTCTTGCTCATTGTGATAAATGGGGCACTCTGCTGTCCCCATGGCTTTGTCTGTTCTCCATGGCAATTCAGGGAGTCCTGAGAGGCTGCTCCCCATCACTGGCACTATCACAGAATCTCACACACTCCAACAAAGCAGAGAAATCTTGCTCCCTTGCTGTCCCAAGGAGGACATGAAGAAATAAGCAAGCCCCTGGGGAAGGATACCCTCCCGACTCCTCAAGCCCTAGTGCCCTCCTCACTACCACCCTGGAGAGACTCAGCCCTCCAGATCTTACAGGCATGTTTGACAGGCTGTCTTGTAGTGAGTTATTTTCACACCATGGGAGTAACACTCCCAGCTGATAACAAACATCTTGCCCTGGAAGTGACATCTGGAAAGATAAGCTGGAATTTCTGACTGATGGACACCCCGCCTTACAAACTGTGAAAGCTATGCCAAATTTTCACAAAACGGGAAATCTTCTGCATATTCCCTGGAAATGTATGGGATTTTGCCCCAAAGCAGGGACAGTTGATTTGTGATTACTCCTCTGAGGTTGAGTGTAAGGATTTAGTGTTCACTGTCATCATTTCAGTGGTAAATTACATCTGATTCCTAATTGATACAGTTTCTTTTGCTAGCTTTAATATAGGTACAATAATATTGTGCACTGTTTTATGTAGTCTACTAGATGTGCTTTTTGGTTTATACTATGTAGTAAGTAACTCAGATTAAGACCTTGCTTTGGTTATCTGCTCTCTGTTCAATAAATACCTGACTTCATAAATAGACCTGATCTGCCATGCTTAGGACTTGCAGGCTAGAGTGATTTTAGGTGTGGGTGACCCAAATTTAAGCTGTTGCCAAAAATCTGAGTTTTAGGCAGATTCGCCTGAAGCTCCCACTTGATCCATGACAATGGGGATGTGACGGTCCAGATGCAGCAGCCTCTCGTGCAGGAATACACAGAACAGCTGGTGGATGGCACTGCCAATTTCACTGCACTGTGGGCCAGTGCAGTGAGGAGGCTCAGAGGCTGCTGCGCTCCCATGCTGCTGGAAAGGAGGACACCAGCCCTGAGGCCAGTTCCTGCTCCACCAGCTCCCAGGGAGGGACTCCCACCTGGCATCCTATTGCCGGCCGGGGGACAATGTACAAATCACGGGTGGGATGGGACTGCTGAGGAACGCGGCTCGAGCTGTTTATTTTACAGCATCAGTCTCATTCCATGGTTATGACAATGGGAAGAGGCCAGCAGCTCATATCCCCAGCAGCTGACCAAGAACTTCATGTTAAAACTTCCCTTAAAAACTTAAACTCTTAAAATAGTCAAAAACCTGTAAGTCTTCACTGGGAGCTTCCAGGTGCCCCCATGGTCATAGGCACACTTGGCACTGGATTTCTACAATTCTTGTAAGTTTAACAACTTAGCATATTTAACAAATATTGTCCAATTAGAAGAGCAGTTGGTTAGGTATTTTCCCCTGGGTTCTGCCCCACTGGAGTTGTTCCAGGAGCTTTCTGGTTATGTATTCTAAGTCCTAGAGTCCTTGAAACACAGTGAAAACACAGTGTCCTTGCTAGCCTAAAAAGTAAGACTAAAACAGTATTTCAGGAATGTGTTAGAAGGTTAGGTTACTGTTCTGAAAGGTAGGGGGAAAGGGTAGGAAAAGTAGAACCATGTATTAGTAGTCTACAAATCTACAAATACATGAAAAACATATAGAAAGCAGAAATCTCTAAGCATCAAGGGCAGCAGCCACCATCTGACTGTTCCTTGTCAGGGCTAGGGACATGTTCACAGGGAGCCCTGACATCCCCAAAAGAAGAGAGCTGCTGGCCCCAGTCTTGCAAGCAAAACATTTTGCTGGCAGAACTAGCAGGGGTCCAGCACATTTCTAGACTGGAAAAAGGAAATACATTATTTCTCTCACACAGCCTCTGGCTGCTGCTTTCTCCCCTTTCTGCTGCCTTTCCCCTTCCTCTTGTGCCCCACTGTGGCTGGCACTTGCTTGTTAGGGAGGCAGGTTATTGAGGAAGTTGCAGTTGCAATGGGAGCTGCAGGCTCCGTCTGGATGGGAGCCAGAGGCCATGAACTGCCAACCCTTGGAACAGGAAAGGCACAGGCACCTGTGGCAGCAGGCTGAGAACTGGACACTGAGGCACACAGGAGCTGAGACCCCCAGACTTTGGTGCTGTGAGGGTATGAAAACCCAGGGGTTACTTTGTTAAGAGCCCCTTATCCGAGGCACCAGCTGGAGCTGTTGTTATTTACTTACTGCACCATGATTAAGCTATTTGAAGGACCTGGATATCTGAGAATATCCTGTGGGAAACCTGGGGTTGAGCTGCTAAGGAATCCTGGTCTGAATGGGAGTGTGAGGGGTGTAGCTGTGAAAGGGCTTCAGTCCCAGCTTAGGTAATGTGAATGTGACTGCCAGAGTGGCTCCTGGATGGTCAGACAGGGAAGCTTCCTCAACAGCAGGGTTCACGGCTGGATCCAGGTGAGAGCATGCTGTGAAAGGCCTTGTGGGTCTCCAGAAGCAGCCAGCCGGACAGCAGCCGTATGGGAAGAGCAGCAGGGAGAGCAGCATGGCCTGGCTGGAAGATGCCCAGGCCTTACCCCCATTTGAAAATGCCAGCCAGCCCACGACTCAGACTTCTGATCATCCCTCAGACCCTCTTCTGCACTGCAGTGGTTTCAGAGTTGGTGAAGTCCAGCAGCACCTGGGAAAAGAGAAGCTGCAGATAAGCCCTGGAAACAAACCCGCTCCAGCAGAAGCAGTGAGTGTCCAGTGGGAAGGCAAGTTCTGCCATGGGAACTAAGGCCAGCATGAGGGAGTGAAGACTTGTGCAGTTTGGATCTGCGTGAGCCACTGTGGAGGCCTGTTGGCCTGCTGGGGGACTTCTTGGGGTATGCCCTGGAAGGATGTCCCCTAGACTTTAACCTTTCCCTTATCATGTGCCCCAGACTTAAAGGTTTCCCATGGACTCCTGGATTTTTTGCAATGTACCTTTATACATTATTAGTGATATATAGTGATCATATAGTGATTATTGAAAATCATTTACTTTGCAATGTTTGGTGGTAATTGATGGTATATTTGACAATCATTTAAATTTAAAATTTAGTTGCACAATACTTAACAGACTTCTTTTCCCAGTTTTCATATTTGCCCCCCCGCTTCCCTGAACCCACTATCCCAGAGAAGGACGGGACTGGAGATGGAACCTACTCAAGAGCACAGGCCAGCCACCAGCCATCTGCCATCTGCCCTCCTTTTCCGTGCCCTTGCCAAGACGGTACTGGCCCTGCCTCCCCGCATTCTCCCCTAACCCACCTTGTGGCACCCATCAACCCTGCTCCTGCTTTCCTGTTGTATTGGCAGTGCCCGATTTTTGTTGTAATTCATGTTTCAGACATTCCCGATGCAGGTGACCCTCAGAAGCCGGTCGCCCCAGTTCTTTTATTTATTTAGGCAGGAGAGTCGGCGCCCTCCGGAGAGCTGGAGGAGCGACTCTGTTGCCCCCACAAGAGACCTGTTCCCGGTCCCACCATAAGATCCCCCAAAGGCTGGTCCCCCACAAAGCCTTTTCTTTTGCTTGTGTGTTTGGTGAAGGGCACCAGGGGAAGGGGCCACCGCCAGTCCTTTGGATTTGTGGGTAAGTGAGGGGGAATGAAGTGGGAGAGAGCTGAGCGGGACTTGAGCCCTTAGAAGTGAAGGGAAATGAAAATTGTATTTACTTCTTCTTTACTTATTCTCTGCAATATGAACCCACCTTTTTATTTTAATTCTCAAGTTTAGTCAAAGTCTATTAATTATTGTGTTGTTTTTAGCTAAGACAAGGTTATGATTTTTACTATGATTGTTATACTTTTCATGTTCAATAAAACCAAATAGGAGGCGTTGTGGGAGCTTGTCCTGGAGGGGATGGGCCATGAAGTGGCCACACATCAGACAATCAATGACCAACATGAAGCCTTGGGAGAAGAGAAGCCACAATGGAGGAAACCCAAACAACTTATGGTGATCTTATAATGAAGCGTAAAGGACTCTGGGACTGACTGCAAGTAGCCATGCAGACCAGCAGCTGTTGATTGGCCAGAAAGCTTCTGGAACTTTCTAGAACACGCTGGTTCCAGGCCTTCCCCAGCACTGCTCAGTTGCAGCTCTGCAGCTCTTTGGCTTTGGACCAGCGTGTTTAAGTGGCTTCTCGGGTTCTGGGGCTGGCTTCATCCTGGCATTCAATTCCTGCTCTGCCCTGAGGCTGGCTCTTGTTTCAGGCTCCAAGGCAATTGGCAACTGATTCAGCTCCTTTTCTCGCTGCTTGGCAACACAGAGCTCTCTGAGTCAAACCCCCGTGCATATGGCTACCAGGCATGCTTCTGCACTTTTCGAAGTTTTGAAATTTTTGAAGTTTCTTCTAACAACATTCATGTTTTCTCCACATGTAACTGTGGCTAGTGCTGGTTTTTCTCAGTCTTCATCTCTCTTTAGGACAAGATTTCTATATAAGCTTCTAGCAGGTCTGTCAGTGGAGAGCAGTTCACATCAGTTGGTGCATGAGATTCTTATTATTCTTCTGCCAGAAAATAGCAGTTTTGAGTGCAAATTTATTTCTCCTTTATTATGTCATGAGCAGTTACTGCTGTATGTAATGACAATGTCACCTCAAGAATATCCTGCTCATTGCACCAGTTAAAATGTACGGCCCCAAAAACCTTGCTTGACGAGACACTTTAAAAGGACTTCAACTTGTTCACATACTCTGCCATAGAAAAGAAGGAGAAATACTGACAAGATGTTCTCAAGAGGTCGGAACAACACAAAAATCTTCCCTGGCAACTTTTGAAAATCAGAGAACTTTGGCAAAAATTTTGAGCGGAATTCAGTCAGCAGAATACATTAACTTAGCCCATTCAACTTAACAAACTCCAAGCCTGTTAGATTTTAAGTTATTCAAAAATCTTGAATATTTTGAATTCAAGTGAGAGGATGGAATTGGAAGAACAAATCGGATGAGAGAATGAGAGAAAATACACAGAAAAGAGCCAACACATCTACCATTCCTGGTTCCAGTGGTGTTCAGTGGATCGAATTTCAAGAGGAGGTGTGGCCAAGACATGTGCTTGCCACATATCCTGAGTTAAACACCCTTTGGCTTTCC